>CAXIES010000350.1:0-48493 GCA_964023965.1 Melinopterus prodromus
TTGAGTGTTTTTTTTCCATTGAGTGTCCATCTTACTCCTTGGCTATACGTACTGATGAGGACTAATAGTCGAAACACGTGTCTACGGTTGCTTCTTCGAATGACGGAATTGCCCGATAAATAACCTTTTTCCTTGAATATCTTACCGTCGATAAACTTTTCCATCTATACCTCCATGGGCTATGTGTGGGCCTGGGGTGTCCGTCACCTCCGGCGCGACGTCACATCTTGTCTTCGAATCCTGAAGATGTTGTGACCGAAGCACCAAATTGGTGACATTGGGCACCCCCCTTATGGTCTCCATTTGAGTGTTTTTTTCCATTGAGTGTTCCATCTTACTCCTTGGCTATACCGTACTGATGAGGACTAATAGTCCGAAACACGTGTCTACGGTTGCTTCTTCGAATGACGGAATTGCCCGATAAATAACCTTTTTCCTTGAATATCTTACCGTGCGATAAACCTTTTCATCTATACCTCCATGGGCTATGGTGGGCCTGGGGTGTCCGTCACCTCGCGCGACGTCACATCTTGTCTTCGAATCCTGAAGATGTTGTGACCGAAGCACCAAATTGGTTACATTGGGCACCCCCCTTATGGTCTCCATTTGAGTGTTTTTTTCCATTGAGTGTCCATCTTACTCCTTGGCTATACCGTACTGATGAGGACTAATAGTCCGAAACACGTGTCTACGGTTGCTTCTTCGAATGACGGAATTGCCCGATAAATAACCTTTTTCTTGAATATCTTACCGTCGATAAACCTTTTCCATCTATACCTCCATGGGCTATGGTGGGCCTGGGGTGTCCGTCACCTCCGGCGCGACGTCACATCTTGTCTTCGAATCCTGAAGATGTTGTGACCGAAGCACCAAATTGGTGACATTGGGCACCCCCCTTATGGTCTCCATTTGAGTGTTTTTTTCCATTGAGTGTCCATCTTACTCCTTGCTATACCGTACTGATGAGGACTAGATAGTCCGAAACACGTGTCTACGGTTGCTTCTTCGAATGACGGAATTGCCCGATAAATAACCTTTTTCCTTGAATATCTTACCGTCGATAATCCTTTTCCATCTATACCTCCATGGGCTATGGTGGGCCTGGGGTGTCCGTCACCTCCGGCGCGACGTCACATCTTGTCTTCGAATCCTGAAGATGTTGTGACGAAGCACCAAATTGGTGACATTGGGCACCCCCCTTATGGTCTCCATTTGAGTGTTTTTTTCCATTGAGTGTCCATCTTACTCCTTGGCTATACCGTACTGATGAGGACTAATAGTCCGAAACACGTGTCTACGGTTGCTTCTTCGAATGACGGAATTGCCCGATAAATAACCTTTTTCCTTGAATATCTTACCGTCGATAAACCTTTTCCATCTATACCTCCATGGGCTATGGTGGGCCTGGGGTGTCCGTCACCTCCGGAGCGACGTCACATCTTGTCTTCGAATCCTGAAGATGTTGTGACCGAAGCACCAAATTGGTGACATTGGGCACACCCCCTTATGGTCTCCATTTGAGTGTTTTTTTTCCATTGAGTGTCCATCTTACTCCTTGGCTATACCGTACTGATGAGGACTAATAGTCCGAAACACGTGTCTACGGTTGCTTCTTCGAATGACGGAATTGCCCGATAAATAACCTTTTTCCTTGAATATCTTACCGTCGATAAACCTTTTCCATCTATACCTCCATGGGCTATGGTGGGCCTGGGGTGTCCGTCACCTCCGGCGCGACGTCACATCTTGTCTTCGAATCCTGAAGATGTTGTGACCGAAGCACCAAATTGGTGACATTGGGCACCCCCCTTATGGTCTCCATTTGAGTGTTTTTTTCCATTGAGTGTCCATCTTACTCCTTGGCTATACCGTACTGATGAGGACTAATAGTCCGAAACACGTGTCTACGGTTGCTTCTTCGAATGACGGAATTGCCCGATAAATAACCTTTTTCCTTGAATATCTTACCGTCGATAAACCTTTTCCATCTATACCTCCATGGGCTATGGTGGGCCTGGGGTGTCCGTCACCTCCGGCGCGACGTCACATCTTGTCTTCGAATCCTGAAGATGTTGTGACCGAAGCACCAAATTGGTGACATTGGGCACCCCCCTTATGGTCTCCATTTGAGTGTTTTTTTCCATTGAGTGTCCATCTTACTCCTTGGCTATACCGTACTGATGAGGACTAATAGTCCGAAACACGTGTCTACGGTTGCTTCTTCGAATGACGGAATTGCCCGATAAATAACCTTTTTCCTTGAATATCTTACCGTCGATAAACGTTTTCCATCTATACCTCCATGGGCTATGGTGGGCCTGGGGTGTCCGTCACCTCCGGCGCGACGTCACATCTTGTCTTCGAATCCTGAAGATGTTGTGACCGAAGCACCAAATTGGTGACATTGGGCACCCCCCTTATGGTCTCCATTTGAGTGTTTTTTTCCATTGAGTGTCCATCTTACTCCTTGGCTATACCGTACTGATGAGGACTAATAGTCCGAAACACGTGTCTACGGTTGCTTCTTCGAATGACGGAATTGCCCGATAAATAACCTTTTTCCTTGAATATCTTACCGTCGATAAACGTTTTCCATCTATACCTCCATGGGCTATGGTGGGCCTGGGGTGTCCGTCACCTCCGGCGCGACGTCACATCTTGTCTTCGAATCCTGAAGATGTTGTGACCGAAGCACCAAATTGGTGACATTGGGCACCCCCCTTATGGTCTCCATTTGAGTGTTTTTTTCCATTGAGTGTCCATCTTACTCCTTGGCTATACCGTACTGATGAGGACTAATAGTCCGAAACACGTGTCTACGGTTGCTTCTTCGAATGACGGAATTGCCCGATAAATAACCTTTTTCCTTGAATATCTTACCGTCGATAAACCTTTTCCATCTATACCTCCATGGGCTATGGTGGGCCTGGGGTGTCCGTCACCTCCGGCGCGACGTCACATCTTGTCTTCGAATCCTGAAGATGTTGTGACCGAAGCACCAAATTGGTGACATTGGGCACCCCCCTTATGGTCTCCATTTGAGTGTTTTTTTCCATTGAGTGTCCATCTTACTCCTTGGCTATACCGTACTGATGAGGACTAATAGTCCGAAACACGTGTCTACGGTTGCTTCTTCGAATGACGGAATTGCCCGATAAATAACCTTTTTCCTTGAATATCTTACCGTCGATAAACCTTTTCCATCTATACCTCCATGGGCTATGGTGGGCCTGGGGTGTCCGTCACCTCCGGCGCGACGTCACATCTTGTCTTCGAATCCTGAAGATGTTGTGACCGAAGCACCAAATTGGTGACATTGGGCACCCCCCTTATGGTCTCCATTTGAGTGTTTTTTTCCATTGAGTGTCCATCTTACTCCTTGGCTATACCGTACTGATGAGGACTAATAGTCCGAAACACGTGTCTACGGTTGCTTCTTCGAATGACGGAATTGCCCGATAAATAACCTTTTTCCTTATATATATATATATATATATAATATATATATATATATATATATATATATATATATATATATATATATATATATATATATATATATATATATATATATATATATATATATATATTGAAGTATACTGAAGTATGCAGATATTAGGATTCTCTTGTAAAAACCTCTTACATTGATTGACGGCATCCCCCCAAACGCCCGGGCCGCGAGTGTTATGTGTTAAAATTTTGTCGAACAATTTCAAAACTTTCAGCTTCCGGATGGCTACAGGGTGATCTCTCTTGATGTAGTCTCTCTCTTCACCAATATACCTATAGATCTAGTTTTGCACATTTTGGACAGGGATTGGGACTCCATAGCTCTTCACACTAAACTCAGCAAGGCTTCTTTTTTCAAATTAATAGATTTTATCACTCAACATAGTTACTTTTCATTCAACAATCAAATTTATTCTCAAATAGATGGCATGGCTATGGGGTCTCCAATCAGCCCTATCCTTGCCAACATGGTGATGGACTTTTGCTTGGACAATATCATTAAAGTATTACCTTTTCAATTTTCTTTTATTAAAAAATACGTGGACGACTTGATTTGTGGGTTGCCTGGGCGGGAAGTCGGCTCAGTGATCGATTTTTTCAACTCTTTCCATCCGAACATTCAGTTCACTCTAGAGGAAGAGCAGGAGAGAGGGGTGCCTTTTTTGGGCACTAAAGTGATAAGAAATGAACAAAATCAAATCATTATTGACTGGTACAGAAAACCATCTAACTCTGGTCGTTTTCTCAATTACTATTCTAATCACAAAATTGGCCACAAACTTAATTTAATAAAAGGCATGAAGAACAGGGTGACAAGAATCAGCCACCCCACTCTCCTGCAAAACAACCTCAACATTCTTTCAAATTTATTTATGAACAATGGTTACCCTCAAGCTTTGGTAAAAAAAATTCTATTCAATACTCAAATTCAAGTCATACAGGAGAGAGCTGAGCCGCCTTCCGAGTTTAGATACTTCAGGTTTCCCTTCCTACCCGAGATTGCACACCGAATATCGGGCGTTTTTGCGAGCGACAGAATCAGAGTGGCTTTTTATAATTACCATCCTTTGGGCAGTTATTTTGGCAAGATGAAAGACAGTTTAGAATTGAAATATAAATCCAACGTCATTTACGCAATTCCTTGTAAGGATTGCCATCAAGTCTACCTCGGCCAGACCGCCACATGGCTAAGCCAAAGATTAACGTTACACAAAAGTGATATCAGAACAAAAAAAAACTAGATGCGCGCTTGCCACACACATGATTAGCAATAATCTTGAACCAGATTTTGATGGAGTGGAGGTCAGACGGACGGTACAGAACCGAAAAAATAGGGAATTTTTGGAAATGGTCGAAATTAATAACACTCCAAACAATATGAATTTCAAATCTGACGTCAACAACCTTAATGTTATTTATTCATATATTTTGAGCTTGGGTCGCTCCAACAACAATAACAACCCAGATAACAATCGTGCGAGTCACGCTATACGCATGGCTTGATACGCAGCCTATGTAGTAAAAAACGCAGGAAAATATCTACGTCGTGTTGATTTCGTATATCGTATGCAAGCAATGCGTACGCTACCCGCTGAAAAACTACGCACAAAATGACGCTACGATGACTGCATGTTGCAGTATGTATTTGATTTGTTTTGATTCCGTTTGACGACTTATTTACAATTACAGTTATAATTATAGCAGTTAAACCTCCATATAAGTGAACATCTACCTGACCGTATATTTCAAATTAAAACCTAACAAATTTATGAATGCGTTTCTTCGTATTCCCAATCGTATTCCCAAAAGTCGTGTGGCCACACTGCGACTTTGCACATGCGCGACTGGTAATCGTACATGCCGTTTACCGGTATACGAGACCCACGCCTGGCCATTCTGCCATCTTGTTTTGGAACTGTTCAAGCAACGTGTGTTTTAGTTACGTGGTTACGTGTTTATCAGAGTGTTTATTATTGAGTTTTTCGTATTTGCCGAGTGTGTGCGTGTGCATTTTGGTTTCTTTCGCGTGATTGTAGACTATTTTGAAATTTTATTATTAGTTAGGTTAAATTTTTTTCCGCACGTAAGTATTTAAGATTGAAATGCTGGAGGTCATAAGGACAACGAAACAGCGGTAGAGGAATAGCCAAAAGAAAAGCAAAGAAACCGATAAAGAGGATGGGAATGATGTCACACGAACAACTCCGAACATCTGAGAGATGACTCAGATAAAATAGACTCAGAAGATGAAGTTCTGGCGAGAATCCAGCAATTGGAACAATACGCCACATATCGTTCGGAAATAAGAGATGAGGCGGACGATGAAATAGATGAAGATGATATAGTTTAAAAATATTACAAAATGTATGTTATTGTTCCCATAATAAATGTTATACATAATAAAAATGTTCTATATAATAAAAAATACTTAAAAGTTGTCTTGTACTCCTTCATTTATCTACCTATATAAATTTAAAAAAATCAGTAAGTATATATAGAAAAACTATATAAATTCATCAAAATTTGCGATTATTTGACGGCACGATGCACGAAGTTGTTGCTGCCATGCTGCGTTGCACACTACTTTTTATCCGCGTCCGCGTGCCTCGTTTAGCATTAAGCGTCCCCCAAACCGGCGCGGCCGCGGTGGCGGCCACGGTGGCGGCCGCGGTGGCGATCAAACGCTACAACGATGTTAGATATGCACGTTCAGACAGGAACGATCTGGCGTTCGTTATCGCGGCAGTTGTCAGCGTTCACTGTGCGGTGGCGAACAGAACGCATCTCGCTGAGTTTGACCGCAGATCGCGGTCATCAAAGCATTCGATGTTCATACGGAAATATAAAAAAAAATCTGATGTGGCCAAACACATAACTTTATCTTACAAAATATAAAATTAATAGTTTAGCTGCATGAGAATCTATTTGATTGAGATAAATCGTGTCTGCATTAAAATTAAGACTGGATTTGACAGATATTTTGATAGTCAATAGTATCAATAGTAGGTATTGTCAAAGCATCAGCATTTGACACTACCTACTGTCATCACAATAATAGTTATTTATCTCACAAGTGCCGAAAGTTCGGAATAGCGCAACGAGCGGTGATGCGGCGGGTCACCGATGGCGGAGCGTCGCCGTCACATGTGAGCGAGTCGCGCTATGTAGTTTCCGGCAGGAGTGACATCAACGTTTTTTGTGTTGCTTTTTGAGAAATACGTATTTAAAAAAATTCAAAAATTGTTATATTTCTGTATAGGAAATATTAGGTTGATACCACTTCTACGAAACGTCAAGTTTGCAAAGCTAATTCAAATTCTGCCTGAAATTTTCTAGCGTTTGGGTGCGTATACCACGCCTGGCCGGCTTACTGACTCGCAATCCCGGACGCATCGCCCGGCTTGCGTGCACGCACGAAATGATGGAATGATGCAATTGTGCTGACATTTTGCGGTTATGTTTGTTATCTGGGAATAATCTCAATACTTAACACTCAGCCTTCAGCATTGAAACTTTTTGTAACAATCCCAATAGTTATAAGTTAGATAATTTTATAATAATATTGTCATTCACCATTTATATTTTCATATTTACTTTTTCAAATTTTCCCGCTTGCAATCCTTCGATTACTGTTCGCATCCACGGCTTGAAAAAAGAACCGGGCTCTGACGCGGTATTCATGTATACTCTATCAGTCGCCATTTGCTCGAACACACGCACCCTTCGGTGCTCGTGTTATAAAGAAACAGTGATTGTGGGCTTGCAAGTACTATGTAATTAGTTCCCATTGATGTTAAGCTTGGCTTCTGTACATTTTTCGCCAATTCTCACCCGACGTTCGCATTGTAAGTAGTATTATAACCTCTAATTATCAATAAGTCATAATGTTTCTCTTATTTATTGTCCTTCAGATGACCCTGAGGAAGCATGCAATGTATGCGAAATATTGGTAAATAATAAAGAACGTACTGATTAAATAGACGTCCATTATTATTGTTGCTGGATTCCCCAAGAAAAGTTCTCTTACTTTTTGTTACCAACGGCAAAGACTCCTTGTCTTTTTATATTATATACATATATATAATATATATATATATATATTTATATATATATATATATATATATATATATATATATATATATATATATATATATATATATATATATATATATATATATATATATATATATATATATATATAAAATTTGTTTAAAAATCGTCGATCGAAGACAAAAATATTAATAAACTTTAGTCGGGTATCGATCCAATAAAACTCCACTACAATTTACTTTCAATCTTTGCTATATTTCGAATCGTAATTTGATTCTTGTTCAAGCAATCTAAAAATACACAGTTACGAATCAAACACTAATTTACCATGAAAAACAGAAAAAAGGTCATAAACATAAAAATACACTTACAATTATGTAAATTTGGTAAACTGGCAACAGAGGCATCTTTACATTCATCCAAATGGAATAGTACAATATTACATTTTTTTAAAACAACAGAACACACACTTTAAAACTCGAACAGAACAAAATCACCATTACGGACATTGAGAGGTTAAGTTGTTTCAACTGTGCGGCATGCTGCTGAACACGACAGAGAATTTCAAACTCAACGGCAAACAAGCGCAGAGTGAGCCACCAACCAACCTGAAACCTCAGAAAACCAAGTCAAATCCACTACCATCAGTACTGTTATTATTCATAACATCTAAACTCATTAAGTAAGAATATATATTACTCATTCCCTCAAGGTCAGTTTTAAAATTGATACAGTTCTCTGTTGAATTTATGTGGTACATTTCAAGGAATAAGCGGTTATTATAATTAGACTCAGTATCCAAAATCTTGATGTTCTCAAAGTCAAAAGAGTTACACTGCTGCGTGTTCGAAAGTACTTACAATTCATATTACGCAGCTGCGGACGCAACTAATTTAAAAGTTCACTTGCGAACACATACCGGCGGAAACCCTATAAGTGTGAGATATACCAGTATGCATGCTCTCATAAAGGTGATCTGAAAAAGCATGTAAGAACACAAATGATGTTGTTAACCTGTTCACGAATATATCTGCTGAAATGGTTTACACAGTTATAGAAGAGAAGTGGGAGTTAATTGAGCCTAATTGTGAATTTACTTTGGAAGCTTTTTTAAATGTTTTAAAGTTCATTTTTTCAAACACCGTGTTCTCGTTTCAGGATCGCGTTTTTGTACAGAAATTTGGTACACCTATGGGTTCTCCAATCAGTCCCATTCTGGCAACCATTGTAATGGATTACGTGTTGGACCAAATCATCCCTTCCTTAAATTTTCAGTTGCCCTTTATTTACAAGTTTGTGGACGATATAGTCACTTGTGTACCGCAGGGGGAGGTAGAATACATTTTGGCCACTTTTAACAGCTTCGATCCACACATACAGTTTATTGTGGAGGTTGAGGATAATAATTCCTTGCCTTTTTTGGACTGTGAAATTATTCGAGGGTGTTGTGGGGACGTTCAGGTTAATTGGTATAACAAGCCTACATATTCGGGTCGTTATATAAGCTTTTATAGTGGCCATACTTTTAATCACAAAGTAAATACAGTGTACGCAATGAAAAACAGAGTCTTAAAGATTTGTGACAGCATGTTTCAGAAAACAGCACTTAATAAACTGAAAGGAATTTTTTTGAATAATGGCTTCCCTAATAAGTTGCTAAATAAGATTCTGTTTTCTACGTACACCAGAGAACCTATTGCCAGCATATTTGACGTACCTAGCCCCATAATTAAATATAGGAGAATTACCATGGTGCCGGGATTGACCCACACTCTTAAGAATGTATTGACGCGCTCACTACCCGAAAATGTAAAAATTACTCAGCATTATCCCAACAAAGTAGGAAGGTTTTTTTCTCGTATTAAAGACCAGGATCCGGTGTGGTACAAATCAGGGTTAATTTATGAGATTTGTTGTCAGGATTGTGATGGCAAATATGTGGGCATTACTAAAAATTGGTTAAAAGTCAGAGTAAGCTTACATAAAAGTGATTGCCGTACAGGTAAAACTAGGTGTGCCCTGGCTTCACACAGTCTTAATGAGGATCACTCTTTTGACTTTGAGAACATCAAGATTTTGGATACTGAGTCTAATTATAATAACCGCTTATTCCTTGAAATGTACCACATAAATTCAACAGAGAACTGTATCAATTTTAAAACTGACCTTGAGGGAATGAGTAATATATATTCTTACTTAATGAGTTTAGATGTTATGAATAATAACAGTACTGATGGTAGTGGATTTGACTTGGTTTTCTGAGGTTTCAGGTTGGTTGGTGGCTCACTCTGCGCTTGTTTGCCGTTGAGTTTGAAATTCTCTGTCGTGTTCAGCAGCATGCCGCACAGTTGAAACAACTTAACCTCTCAATGTCCGTAACGGTGATTTTGTTCTGTTCGAGTTTTAAAGTGTGTGTTCTGTTGTTTTAAAAAAATGTAATATTGTACTATTCCATTTGGATGAATGTAAAGATGCCTCTGTTGCCAGTTTACCAAATTTACATAATTGTAAGTGTATTTTTATGTTTATGACCTTTTTTCTGTTTTTCATGGTAAATTAGTGT
The DNA here is from genome assembly GCA_964023965.1 of Melinopterus prodromus. NCBI lineage: Eukaryota > Metazoa > Arthropoda > Insecta > Coleoptera > Scarabaeidae > Melinopterus > Melinopterus prodromus. Next base: position 10,125 of record CAXIES010000350.1, read on the forward strand.
TTGATTCGTAACTGTGTATTTTTAGATTGCTTGAACAAGAATCAAATTACGATTCGAAATATAGCAAAGATTGAAAGTAAATTGTAGTGGAGTTTTATTGGATCGATACCCGACTAAAGTTTATTAATATTTTTGTCTTCGATCGACGATTTTTAAACAAATTTTATATATATATATATATATATATATATATATATATATATATATATATATATATATATATATATATATATATATATATATATATATATATATATAAAATTTGTTTAAAAATCGTCGATCGAAGACAAAAATATTAATAAACTTTAGTCGGGTATCGATCCAATAAAACTCCACTACAATTTACTTTCAATCTTTGCTATATTTCGAATCGTAATTTGATTCTTGTTCAAGCAATCTAAAAATACACAGTTACGAATCAAACACTAATTTACCATGAAAAACAGAAAAAAGGTCATAAACATAAAAATACACTTACAATTATGTAAATTTGGTAAACTGGCAACAGAGGCATCTTTACATTCATCCAAATGGAATAGTACAATATTACATTTTTTTAAAACAACAGAACACACACTTTAAAACTCGAACAGAACAAAATCACCGTTACGGACATTGAGAGGTTAAGTTGTTTCAACTGTGCGGCATGCTGCTGAACACGACAGAGAATTTCAAACCCAACGGCAAACAAGCGCAGAGTGAGCCACCAACCAACCTGAAACCTCAGAAAACCAAGTCAAATCCACTACCATCAGTACTGTTATTATTCATAACATCTAAACTCATTAAGTAAGAATATATATTACTCATTCCCTCAAGGTCAGTTTTAAAATTGATACAGTTCTCTGTTGAATTTATGTGGTACATTTCAAGGAATAAGCGGTTATTATAATTAGACTCAGTATCCAAAATCTTGATGTTCTCAAAGTCAAAAGAGTGATCCTCATTAAGACTGTGTGAAGCCAGGGCACACCTAGTTTTACCTGTACGGCAATCACTTTTATGTAAGCTTACTCTGACTTTTAACCAATTTTTAGTAATGCCCACATATTTGCCATCACAATCCTGACAACAAATCTCATAAATTAACCCTGATTTGTACCACACCGGATCCTGGTCTTTAATACGAGAAAAAAACCTTCCGACTTTGTTGGGATAATGCTGAGTAATTTTTACATTTTCGGGTAGTGAGCGCGTCAATACATTCTTAAGAGTGTGGGTCAATCCCGGCACCATGGTAATTCTCCTATATTTAATTATGGGGCTAGGTACGTCAAATATGCTGGCAATAGGTTCTCTGGTGTACGTAGAAAACAGAATCTTATTTAGCAACTTATTAGGGAAGCCATTATTCAAAAAAATTCCTTTCAGTTTATTAAGTGCTGTTTTCTGAAACATGCTGTCACAAATCTTTAAGACTCTGTTTTTCATTGCGTACACTGTATTTACTTTGTGATTAAAAGTATGGCCACTATAAAAGCTTATATAACGACCCGAATATGTAGGCTTGTTATACCAATTAACCTGAACGTCCCCACAACACCCTCGAATAATTTCACAGTCCAAAAAAGGCAAGGAATTATTATCCTCAACCTCCACAATAAACTGTATGTGTGGATCGAAGCTGTTAAAAGTGGCCAAAATGTATTCTACCTCCCCCTGCGGTACACAAGTGACTATTGGCCGGGTGCGCATCGACAAGCACGTCTGTTTCACCGCAGGAAAAGTCTAAGATAGCCAGGAGGTGGCGCTGTTCTAAGCAGTTTTCTCCCTAGTAATTACCGACGTGGTGCAGTTACCTGTAGCGAGAGCGCGTTTACGAACGCCAACAGCAGACAGATATTATAAAGTCGACTACAGCGCCTTTGCGTGTAGCGGTGACCGAGAACAGTTCCTGCGGAAAAATAGTCCGCCGGGATTCCGCAACGGGCGCCTAAATAGCTTTTGAAACCCCCACTCTATACTGTGCACGGGGCCAATATCGTCCACAAACTTGTAAATAAAGGGCAACTGAAAATTTAAGGAAGGGATGACTTGGTCCAACACGTAATCCATTACAATGGTTGCCAGAATGGGACTGCAAGAATAACTAATGGAATAACAAATTTTTTATTGGGAAGTGGGAGGGGGACTTGGTTGGAGAATCACCTCGTTGATTTAAGCAAAAAGACTTCACGTTACATAAGTAATCATCCTGAAATTGTGGTAACTAAGGCAGATAAGGGCTCTGTCACTGTCATCATGGACAGAGAACCTTACATACAGAAGGCCCTTGAAATGCTCAGTGATAACAACATCTACACTCCGATTCATGATATTCCTCTACAAAGAATTCAAAAGAACCAACACCAATTATTGAAAACTTTAATGAACAACAAATATATCACCAAGTCAGATTTTGAACAACTTAATATTAATAATTCTGTACTTTGCAAAGCCTATTTCTTACCGAAAATTCACAAACCTGATACTCCCTTGAGACCAATAATTTCAGCAAATGGATCAACAACTTATAAATTGTCTAAATTTATTTCAAACATTCTCACGGTCTCTTTAGGTAGTGTAACTGAATATAACATCAGGGATAGTTTTCATTTTGTAGATAAAATAAGGGAGGCAACTGTTCCTGAAAGTTTTAGGCTGATTTCGTTGGATGTTGTTAACCTGTTCACGAATATATCTGCTGAAATGGTTTACACAGTTATAGAAGAGAAGTGGGAGTTAATTGAGCCTAATTGTGAATTTACTTTGGAAGCTTTTTTAAATGTTTTAAAGTTCATTTTTTCAAACACCGTGTTCTCGTTTCAGGATCGCGTTTTTGTACAGAAATTTGGTACACCTATGGGTTCTCCAATCAGTCCCATTCTGGCAACCATTGTAATGGATTACGTGTTGGACCAAATCATCCCTTCCTTAAATTTTCAGTTGCCCTTTATTTACAAGTTTGTGGACGATATAGTCACTTGTGTACCGCAGGGGGAGGTAGAATACATTTTGGCCACTTTTAACAGCTTCGATCCACACATACAGTTTACTGTGGAGGTTGAGGATAATAATTCCTTGCCTTTTTTGGACTGTGAAATTATTCGAGGGTGTTGTGGGGACGTTCAGGTTAATTGGTATAACAAGCCTACATATTCGGGTCGTTATATAAGCTTTTATAGTGGCCATACTTTTAATCACAAAGTAAATACAGTGTACGCAATGAAAAACAGAGTCTTAAAGATTTGTGACAGCATGTTTCAGAAAACAGCACTTAATAAACTGAAAGGAATTTTTTTGAATAATGGCTTCCCTAATAAGTTGCTAAATAAGATTCTGTTTTCTACGTACACCAGAGAACCTATTCCCAGCATATTTGACGTACCTAGCCCCATAATTAAATATAGGAGAATTACCATGGTGCCGGGATTGACCCACACTCTTAAGAATGTATTGACGCGCTCACTACCCGAAAATGTAAAAATTACTCAGCATTATCCCAACAAAGTCGGAAGGTTTTTTTCTCGTATTAAAGACCAGGATCCGGTGTGGTACAAATCAGGGTTAATTTATGAGATTTGTTGTCAGGATTATGATGGCAAATATGTGGGCATTACTAAAAATTGGTTAAAAGTCAGAGTAAGCTTACATAAAAGTGATTGCCGTACAGGTAAAACTAGGTGTGCCCTGGCTTCACACAGTCTTAATGAGGATCACTCTTTTGACTTTGAGAACATCAAGATTTTGGATACTGAGTCTAATTATAATAACCGCTTATTCCTTGAAATGTACCACATAAATTCAACAGAGAACTGTATCAATTTTAAAACTGACCTTGAGGGAATGAGTAATATATATTCTTACTTAATGAGTTTAGATGTTATGAATAATAACAGTACTGATGGTAGTGGATTTGACTTGGTTTTCTGAGGTTTCAGGTTGGTTGGTGGCTCACTCTGCGCTTGTTTGCCGTTGAGTTTGAAATTCTCTGTCGTGTTCAGCAGCATGCCGCACAGTTGAAACAACTTAACCTCTCAATGTCCGTAACGGTGATTTTGTTCTGTTCGAGTTTTAAAGTGTGTGTTCTGTTGTTTTAAAAAAATGTAATATTGTACTATTCCATTTGGATGAATGTAAAGATGCCTCTGTTGCCAGTTTACCAAATTTACATAATTGTAAGTGTATTTTTATGTTTATGACCTTTTTTCTGTTTTTCATGGTAAATTAGTGTTTGATTCGTAACTGTGTATTTTTAGATTGCTTGAACAAGAATCAAATTACGATTCGAAATATAGCAAAGATTGAAAGTAAATTGTAGTGGAGTTTTATTGGATCGATACCCGACTAAAGTTTATTAATATTTTAATATATATATATATATATATATAAAATTTGTTTAAAAATCGTCGATCGAAGACAAAAATATTAATAAACTTTAGTCGGGTATCGATCCAATAAAACTCCACTACAATTTACTTTCAATCTTTGCTATATTTCGAATCGTAATTTGATTCTTGTTCAAGCAATCTAAAAATACACAGTTACGAATCAAACACTAATTTACCATGAAAAACAGAAAAAAGGTCATAAACATAAAAATACACTTACAATTATGTAAATTTGGTAAACTGGCAACAGAGGCATCTTTACATTCATCCAAATGGAATAGTACAATATTACATTTTTTTAAAACAACAGAACACACACTTTAAAACTCGAACAGAACAAAATCACCGTTACGGACATTGAGAGGTTAAGTTGTTTCAACTGTGCGGCATGCTGCTGAACACGACAGAGAATTTCAAACTCAACGGCAAACAAGCGCAGAGTGAGCCACCAACCAACCTGAAACCTCAGAAAACCAAGTCAAATCCACTACCATCAGTACTGTTATTATTCATAACATCTAAACTCATTAAGTAAGAATATATATTACTCATTCCCTCAAGGTCAGTTTTAAAATTGATACAGTTCTCTGTTGAATTTATGTGGTACATTTCAAGGAATAAGCGGTTATTATAATTAGACTCAGTATCCAAAATCTTGATGTTCTCAAAGTCAAAAGAGTGATCCTCATTAAGACTGTGTGAAGCCAGGGCACACCTAGTTTTACCTGTACGGCAATCACTTTTATGTAAGCTTACTCTGACTTTTAACCAATTTTTAGTAATGCCCACATATTTGCCATCACAATCCTGACAACAAATCTCATAAATTAACCCTGATTTGTACCACACCGGATCCTGGTCTTTAATACGAGAAAAAAACCTTCCGACTTTGTTGGGATAATGCTGAGTAATTTTTACATTTTCGGGTAGTGAGCGCGTCAATACATTCTTAAGAGTGTGGGTCAATCCCGGCACCATGGTAATTCTCCTATATTTAATTATGGGGCTAGGTACGTCAAATATGCTGGCAATAGGTTCTCTGGTGTACGTAGAAAACAGAATCTTATTTAGCAACTTATTAGGGAAGCCATTATTCAAAAAAATTCCTTTCAGTTTATTAAGTGCTGTTTTCTGAAACATGCTGTCACAAATCTTTAAGACTCTGTTTTTCATTGCGTACACTGTATTTACTTTGTGATTAAAAGTATGGCCACTATAAAAGCTTATATAACGACCCGAATATGTAGGCTTGTTATACCAATTAACCTGAACGTCCCCACAACACCCTCGAATAATTTCACAGTCCAAAAAAGGCAAGGAATTATTATCCTCAACCTCCACAATAAACTGTATGTGTGGATCGAAGCTGTTAAAAGTGGCCAAAATGTATTCTACCTCCCCCTGCGGTCGTCCACAAACTTGTAAATAAAGGGCAACTGAAAATTTAAGGAAGGGATGACTTGGTCCAACACGTAATCCATTACAATGGTTGCCAGAATGGGACTGCAAGAATAACTAATGGAATAACAAATTTTTTATTGGGAAGTGGGAGGGGGACTTGGTTGGAGAATCACCTCGTTGATTTAAGCAAAAAGACTTCACGTTACATAAGTAATCATCCTGAAATTGTGGTAACTAAGGCAGATAAGGGCTCTGTCACTGTCATCATGGACAGAGAACCTTACATACAGAAGGCCCTTGAAATGCTCAGTGATAACAACATCTACACTCCGATTCATGATATTCCTCTACAAAGAATTCAAAAGAACCAACACCAATTATTGAAAACTTTAATGAACAACAAATATATCACCAAGTCAGATTTTGAACAACTTAATATTAATAATTCTGTACTTTGCAAAGCCTATTTCTTACCGAAAATTCACAAACCTGATACTCCCTTGAGACCAATAATTTCAGCAAATGGATCAACAACTTATAAATTGTCTAAATTTATTTCAAACATTCTCACGGTCTCTTTAGGTAGTGTAACTGAATATAACATCAGGGATAGTTTTCATTTTGTAGATAAAATAAGGGAGGCAACTGTTCCTGAAAGTTTTAGGCTGATTTCGTTGGATGTTGTTAACCTGTTCACGAATATATCTGCTGAAATGGTTTACACAGTTATAGAAGAGAAGTGGGAGTTAATTGAGCCTAATTGTGAATTTACTTTGGAAGCTTTTTTAAATGTTTTAAAGTTCATTTTTTCAAACACCGTGTTCTCGTTTCAGGATCGCGTTTTTGTACAGAAATTTGGTACACCTATGGGTTCTCCAATCAGTCCCATTCTGGCAACCATTGTAATGGATTACGTGTTGGACCAAATCATCCCTTCCTTAAATTTTCAGTTGCCCTTTATTTACAAGTTTGTGGACGATATAGTCACTTGTGTACCGCAGGGGGAGGTAGAATACATTTTGGCCACTTTTAACAGCTTCGATCCACACATACAGTTTACTGTGGAGGTTGAGGATAATAATTCCTTGCCTTTTTTGGACTGTGAAATTATTCGAGGGTGTTGTGGGGACGTTCAGGTTAATTGGTATAACAAGCCTACATATTCGGGTCGTTATATAAGCTTTTATAGTGGCCATACTTTTAATCACAAAGTAAATACAGTGTACGCAATGAAAAACAGAGTCTTAAAGATTTGTGACAGCATGTTTCAGAAAACAGCACTTAATAAACTGAAAGGAATTTTTTTGAATAATGGCTTCCCTAATAAGTTGCTAAATAAGATTCTGTTTTCTACGTACACCAGAGAACCTATTCCCAGCATATTTGACGTACCTAGCCCCATAATTAAATATAGGAGAATTACCATGGTGCCGGGATTGACCCACACTCTTAAGAATGTATTGACGCGCTCACTACCCGAAAATGTAAAAATTACTCAGCATTATCCCAACAAAGTCGGAAGGTTTTTTTCTCGTATTAAAGACCAGGATCCGGTGTGGTACAAATCAGGGTTAATTTATGAGATTTGTTGTCAGGATTGTGATGGCAAATATGTGGGCATTACTAAAAATTGGTTAAAAGTCAGAGTAAGCTTACATAAAAGTGATTGCCGTACAGGTAAAACTAGGTGTGCCCTGGCTTCACACAGTCTTAATGAGGATCACTCTTTTGACTTTGAGAACATCAAGATTTTGGATACTGAGTCTAATTATAATAACCGCTTATTCCTTGAAATGTACCACATAAATTCAACAGAGAACTGTATCAATTTTAAAACTGACCTTGAGGGAATGAGTAATATATATTCTTACTTAATGAGTTTAGATGTTATGAATAATAACAGTACTGATGGTAGTGGATTTGACTTGGTTTTCTGAGGTTTCAGGTTGGTTGGTGGCTCACTCTGCGCTTGTTTGCCGTTGAGTTTGAAATTCTCTGTCGTGTTCAACAGCATGCCGCACAGTTGAAACAACTTAACCTCTCAATGTCCGTAACGGTGATTTTGTTCTGTTCGAGTTTTAAAGTGTGTGTTCTGTTGTTTTAAAAAAATGTAATATTGTACTATTCCATTTGGATGAATGTAAAGATGCCTCTGTTGCCAGTTTACCAAATTTACATTTACCATTTATACCATTTATATTTACCAATATATATATATATATATATATATATATATATATATATATATATATATATATATATATATATATATATATATATATATATATATATATATATATATATATATATATATGCAGGAATTAAATGTTCGATCGTGATATTATTTTTTTCGTGATAGAATTTTCAAGCCTGTTTATATATATATATATATATATATATATATATATACCTATATGGTATATATGGTTTAAAATGATTTTGTAATTGTTTATAATTATTGCCAGCATAAAAATACCCGAGTTTTTGACATGGATACCATTATTATTTGTCAGGCCGCGGATTTTGTAACTATCAATACTATATTTATTTTATTTTATTTAAGATATGAGAGATGCTTTTTATTTGATATTTAGATAATGGGTTATTTTCATTTGATAATATATGGGAGGATTTTATTATTTGGTATATTAATTATTTTTGTTATATTTGAAAAATTACCTCATTGTTTCAATTTAATATACTTATATACCAAATTATAATCAGTGAATGAATCGCTATGCAAGAATACATACGCCACTGAACAAAATTAAAAGCTATCAACCATTGCCATTACCAACATCACAATTATGCAATGTGGCGGGAAATTCAACCCTTCCTACGCCATTTTAGATCGCTCTTCAGTTATATCGTAGAATAGACATGGGTGCGGGAAAGTGATTTTTCGGCCGTAAATTCATAGTTACAAAATCCGCGGCCTGACAAATAATAATGGTATCCATGTCAAAAACTCGGGTATTTTTTGCTGGCAATAATTACAAACAATTACAAAATCATTTTAAATTTTCAAAGTTATCAACTATCGATCACACCTAGAACTTTAATTTGTTTAGGTTGAACATTAACTTACATCTTGCTGCACATCCAATTCTTTAAAGTTAAAAATTAGAAACAAAAATTATTAATTTTTGTTAACAAAAATTAATAATTTCTGTTTTTTATATCTCAAAAGTGAAAACGGCGGGCAAATATTTGACAAGGCAGAGATAAACAAGAGCCTCTTTTTTTGTAAAGTTAAACTGCATAAGATATTTCTTGCCTTTCGTCTAGCTGGCACATTTTTGTTGGTAACTTAGTGTTTCCTTGCTTTCTCGAGTGACATATTACAGGTATATTCCTCACTTATTTCACTATCTCTATCTCCGTTCCATGTTTCCTTGTTATGTGCACCTTAAGTTTACCCAATGATACAGCAGTAAATTCACAATACTTACATTTAAAGGGCTTTTCAGCTCTATGAGTTCTCGAATGAACTATAAGACGTTACGATTGGATAGCAGCATAACTACAATATCACATTTGAAAGTTTCCCTCATTTGTGTTCTTACATGCTTTTTCAGATCACCTTTATGAGAGCATGCATACTGGTATATCTCACACTTATAGGGTTTCCGCCGGTATGTGTTCGCAAGTGAACTTTTAAATTAGTTGCGTCCGCAGCTGCGTAATATGAATTGTAAGTACTTTCGAACACGCAGCAGTGTAACTTAAAACTTTACATTTAAACGCTTTTACTCCAATATGTAGCATGAGCCCTTTAAGATGACTGCTTTGCGTACTAACATAGTTACATATTTTACACTTATGTAGCTTTTCCCTCGTATCGTATGCGTTTTTATGTGGACTTTCGGACAATTCGGGGATGCCGCAGAGTAATTGCAGATTTTACATTTATAAGGTTTAACTCCTGTATGGGTACTCATATGCCTGATAAGGCTACTCTTCTCTATATACATAAATAATCACATCTAGCACACTTGTAACATTTCTCCACTGCATGGGTCTTTTAAGAGTACATGAACGCTTGCCATCATATTGACAGATCTTGCAATGAAACAATTTGGCCGTAGTGCGTTTTATTTTTTCCGTATTGTCTTCAGATTTAACGTTTTTCTGAAACTCTTGCTTTGGTTCGGTTTTGCTGGGATCAAATCCACTAATGGAGTCATTATTCTCGATATCGGAGTCGTCGAAACATTCATATTTCATATCGATTTCTTCGAATTTAATTTCTATATTCCATTTGTCGACTTCTGAATTGGTTAACGACTCGAGGCTGGGATTATCTTCAATGACAGTTACAAAGTCAGGCTCATGTCAGGCTGATCTGCTGCGTTTTGATATGACAACTCCATCGTGAACACATTAAATTGGCACTGACATATCATTCTGTATTTCTTAGTTGATTTCTGTGAATAACAAACATTAGTTGGATGTGTCCACGGATGTGTCCATCATTTCCTCCTTTGACAGAAACAGAGACAGCATGACATCGTTCATCTCACTTTAATTGGTTGGGTGGAAAACAAAGCAAAAGTCCCATATAAGATCATGTATTTGAGGCTTGGTAAATAAGCTTAAAATAAACAGTTTAGAGTGAAAGAGCATCTAATTTGGATTTTTTTCTGCGGGTTTGACCTTTATTAAAGAAGTTTTAAAGCTAATTTTTGAATATTTCACGGTGAGTATTGTATAAAACGGTGTTAAAATTGAGTTCAGAAAGTGAGGTTAAGGTAACAAAGAGTGTTTTTATTTAATTTTTAGCTTTAAAATTGGTCAAAAATGGTTGCGTGGTCGGCTGCGGGTCGAACATAAGTCGAGATAAGGAAATTAGCTTTTATAGAATACCAAAAGTTCTCGTAGAAGGAATAGATGGCTATCGGCTATTAAGAGAGGACTGGACCTTTCTGAAGCCGAACTAAAACATTGGAGGGTTTGCAGTAAGCATTTTATAACAGGTCTTATATATAACAAGTCTTTTATGAAATATAGATTGGAAATATTTGTTTATAAGGTGTCATTTTAAGGTAAACCACCAGCACTTGAAGATGATGATCATCCCGATAGGGTGGCCTGCACGAATATGAGCTATAAAGTTGGTGCAAGTTTAAAAGATGAACAAGCTGTGGCTCGTAAGCAACGTTTAGGAAAACGTAAAGCTTAAATATCTGGAAGAACCATTTATTAATAGCGTTTTCTTTTGGTAAAACTTGGGCGCGCCAGCGCCAGTGCACAGTTTTGTGTTCTCTTGGATGCACTCACAGAGTGTTTTGTGTTCTGTTAGAAACCTGGTGCAGCAGAATCTGTACTTAGTGAACATTTTTCTCCACGAGCTCCGGGAGCTCGTGCTGACGAGTGCAATTTGGCTTTAATGCGTGCTCTGTTGGGATCGCACTCGCTTGCGTGAAAAATTGCAGCAGTACGCTCGAACTAGTGTGCCCGAGTTTTACCAAAAGAAAACGCTATTAGAAAATGATGAAAATGAGTATTTTAGTCTACCGATTTTAAACAAATCTAAACTTGATTTACATTGTTAACAAAATTAAATTCAATTTTTTAAATTAAATAAATTAAATTAAAAATTACAGCTTCGAACTGGATTTTACCGGGAGCCTATGACATGCTATTTAGAGGTTCCCAGTTCAACGCTGGGTCGACGCTGTGATTTTTCACTTAATTTTAAGAATTACAGCTCCCACTTTATCATTCTATGTTTGATATTTTTGTAGCGGGTTTACATAATGCTTAAGCCTTTCAATTATTAAATTACATTGTCTTATCTCTTATTGTCTTTTTTTTTTCTATGAAATAAGTCAACTTTATTTAAATTCCTTATGTCCTACATGCAAATGTAAAATATTGTCAAAAAGAATCGGAATAAAGTATATGTTGTACTTACCGTATTCTTCTACATACATTTCAGGGTTTTTAAATAATAAATCTATTTTTTTACAATCATTGTTTTATTAATTTACTCATCACCCTCAACTACTCGCTTGCCTTCAAGTTTACTAAAATATTTACATATAATTTCAGGCAAATGACAATATTTCTGGCAGTGCCGTAATGTTAATATCTAATTCATTTTCTTGAGCATATATGGATCCAAGCCAACACATTCAATTTTTTGCTTATACCTCTCAGTAACGTCAAGAAATATTTGTTCTACTTGCTTCAAATACTCGCTAAATTGAATATTTTCCATACTATAAACCTGCAAACAACACGCGTTGAAACATAACCTTACATTCTGAACTCACTATTTGACACCGTTTTGTATAATACTCGCTGTGAAATATTAAAAAGTTAGTTTTAAAACTTGTTTAATAAAGTCTATACCCGCAGACAAAATCGAAATTAGATGCACTTTTACTCTAAATTGTTTGTTTTAAGCTTATTTACCAAGCCTCAAATACACGATCTTATATGGGACTTTTGCTTTGTTTTCCACCCAACCAATTAAAGTGAGATGAACGATGTCATGCTGTCTCTGTTTCTGTTTTCTGTCAAAGGAGGAAATGATGGAATCCATCATTTCCTAACCTATTTCGTGGCAATTTTGTGGTGGTATTTCCCGATTGGCTACCCTGCATTATGTTGGTGTGTTTCTCGTCTCTAGATTGGCATTCCGCTTTTATTCTTCTCAGAAACACGGAAACACGTGGCTGCCGTGGCGTGGCCTCATTTGTTTTGTTGTGCTTGGCTTGTGTTGACCACTCAAACACTCTCAAGTAGTAGCAAAACGTAGCCACGGTTGTTTTTGCATAGTATATTGTATTTGTTGTTCGTCGCTTTTCATTTTAACGGTAAGTAAAAATATTAATTATTAAAGTATATTCTTGAAAAACTATCGCGTTTTCTTGCCATGCCTATACATTTGAATACCCATGTTAACATGTTGGAACTTTTTCAGATGAATACTGCCGCTAGAAAAATCGCCAATTCCTCATCAAATGAGGCTGCATATCTCTTTGAATCTGCAGGATACTGCATTTCCGGATTCAAAAATATGCACAATTTTCAACAGAATAAAATGGTAAGTTACTCTTTTGTTATCTCTATTTTTCATCGTTCATTGCTGTTTTCCGCTTTTTCTACAAATATTGCGAATTTATGAATGGATTCTGTTTCAGTTCTGCAACGTCACCGTAACTGTAGGACGGGAGAAATATTTGGCACACAGGGTGGTCTTGGCTGCGGTTAGTCCATATTTTGCCGATGTCCTCCAAGGTATGTGCTGACAATATTTGCCATATTCACTAAAATGAACGAAACAGTCGCCCCCTCGTGGTAAAAGAGTGGGTTACTGTATACAGGATACGATGTGGCCAGTACTTGGTAATCTCGTGTATTTGTAAACCTATTATTGAACAAAAACATGGGAAGTGCAATGAAAAGATGCAATAAGTGCAACAATTATTCTTGTGTTCCTCATTGTAGTTCATTTTATAGTGAGGCATTGTGATTGTCAGGATTTTATACCGTTTAGAGCGGCAATAACAATGCCATCTACATTTGCTCGGTTAGGTGAATTAATCCTAATAGTACAGTGTTCAGCCTATGTCAGTAATAATCTATGTTAAGAATTACATTATTGTTAATCAGTCAACTTTTTTTGTAAATCTGCTATATTTTTTTTGTTTATTTATTGTCCCAAAAAGGTTACAAGTCGACAGGATAAGATAATACATATTAACGTAATGTAACTATAATAATGTAACTATACATGAAATTCAAATATTCACAGAGATCTCATTTGGATTAAATGGGTTTTCACAGCATTTTTTAAACTGGTAACATTTTTATATTTTTAATGCAGTTTGGAAGGTAGTTAAACAATTGAACAGCATAGGTGGTAATCCGCTTAGTGCCTACATTAGATGTATGTGGTAGAATATAGAAGTTTTGATTGCTTCTAGTATCATGAGTATGAATATCACAGTTGATTATCAAGTTGATATCAGTCTCAATCAATTTGTTTCATTTGATAGATTAATATTCTACTGTCTAAGTTTATCATCTTTCGTATTGTCAGTAATTGCAGATCATTGTTTAGTTCAGTTGTATGTGTTCTATGTGGTTTACAAAACAATATCTTTAAAACACGGTTCTGAGTGACCTGAATTGAGTCTGTCCATTTTCCGGGTTTGACCCCAGAAAGCGCACAAATAACTTAAAATAGAAAAAAAATACGAGTAGCACACCGTATATCTAGTACGAATATTGAAATATTGGGCATTACGTCTTAGGTGGTAACATAGAATATTAATCTAAAAACTACTCTGCAAACTTTCTATATGACGCTTAATGCTAAGTAACGCTCATGATTAAGTTCTCTTCAGTTAAAGATGTTTATATTGTTCCGAAATGTTTGTCAACTGTTATCGTTCTAGGTGAAGATCAATCAGAAGCAAACAGAGTTGTAGAGATAGACCTGGGGGCCACATCCCCGCTATTGTTTCAACTGGTCCTGGAGTATATCTATGTTGGAAAAATTACAATAACAATGGAGAATATTAGGGACTTAATTATAACCAGCAAAATTTTGCAAATGGCTTCCTTAGAAACGGCATGTGGTTATGCCGTATCAGTCTTGTTAAGTCCGTTGAATTGGTATATACTGAAGACTGTTGCAGGTTGGTTTAATATATAAAAGCATTTATTTCTTCCATTTCAACGAAGCAAAATAAGAAATGATGTGACTGAGTCTTATTTTAATTATTTTAGGTGCATATTGTTCCCAAGAGGTATACGGAAAATGTCGTTTGTACGCTTTGGAACATTTTACGGAGATTACTGAAACAGAGGCGTTTCTTCTATTGACTGTCAATGAGGTAATGTGCTGAAAACGAAAATGGAAAAGGAAATGTATTATTTTTGAATTTCAGGTCCAAGAATTAATCGCGAACCATAAAGTTTCTGAAGAGGAGAAGTATTTGGTGGTATTGAAATGGGTGAAGCACGACTTGCTCGAAAGAAAGGTGAATCTCTTTAAGGTAGGTTCTTAGTGTTTTGAGTAAATTTTAATATTTAATTTGGTTGGACATTGTTTGGTGGCCTGAGGAAATTACTGTATAATGCATGGATGCTCTTTTTCTTTAGCTGATGAACGCCGTCAAGTTGCCGTTGATGGATACTACATTTTTTATGGAGAATGTGTTTCCGGAGAATCTGCTAAGGCTGGATTTGGAGTGTGTGACTCTTGTATTAGACAACACAAAATACCATATGGGGATGCAATCCGGATTTGCATCATCTAGTAGACCTGACCCATGCAAGCATTACAAAAATAAACTTTCGTCGTACATTTTTGTTACTGGGGGATGGAATGGTAAGAGTAATATAAATAAGCTTTTTAGGATTATCTTAACCCGTGGTTCATAGCTTTGTTCAATTTAATATTTAACACAAATAGTTGCTTGCAGAAGTCATTTTCTTTAGCATTTGAATAAACTGTATTTCCTTTCTAAATGTATATTAGTATAGAGTTTCCAGAAGTACGAAATGAATAAAGAGAACTTTTTAAATCAAAATAAGACAGAGAAGACAGTATAAGAATAAATAATACTGATTGACCACAATACAGCTGTCCCAAAACAGTGCCAGAAAAACGCCTGTAAGCACATTTTCAAATTATATTAGCATATTTCGAAAGTATTCTATGCGCTGCATATGAATCCGGACTGAAAACGTTCCTACCATGTAAGATTTTTGAAAAAGTTTACTTCAAAATATAAATAAATGTAATTTTCTCATTTTTTGTCAGTTTATAGTAGCTGAAACAATGTTTTTCTTTACTTGTACTAAATTACAAATTTCTCAGACTGCCACACAATTAAACAATTAATTTAAAAATTCAATCCTATAACAAATTTTGAAGAAATAAATGAGAGGGTATTTATTAGGAAAAAATACATACACCTTTGAGATGTAATAACATTTTGGATTGTTCCGTTTTGTTTTTGTACATATTGTATAATAAAAATATAAATGAAGATGTAAATATATCCTGTTTAAAAAGAGATGCTCTTACAACACTATATTACAGTGCAACCTCAATTATCCGGACAATTAAATGCAAGGGGGGTGTCCGTATAATTGATTTGTCCGGATTACCGAATATTGCTTCAAAATTGCTTAAATATCATTATCTGACGTTTTGGTCAAGTTTAAGTCATGCATAGAACGAATGTTGACGACTTTTGATGTAACTATCACTAGAATTTATACTAAATTGCGCAAATGCCCATTTCTATCGCCGTGGTTGAATGCAGTTCAGTAGTTAAGTAATTCCACCTAAGGTCAGCAACACAGAACTGATGCACTTAGGTACTAATTTTAAACGAGTTTGCTTTTATTTTTATTTATATCGGAAATCGTAGATTTTCCAACGCCGTATTGCACAGCAATCAATCTAATCCTTTGTCCATTATTAATTAATAATATTATTTTGACGTTTTGCTGCACATTCAAAGTATTATGTTTCCTTTTAGGCATTTTTGCCGTGTACACCTAACAAACGCATAGGGACATTGTATATGTAGCCGCTTGGACCTACTTGACGGCGCGGCGACATGAGCCGGCTCGACGCGTTGTCCGGATTAGCGCGCCGTGTTCGGATAATCGTGTTTTGCAGGGGGTGTCTGGATTACCGAGTGTCTGGATAATCGAGTTTGCACTGTAATAGCATTATTAATTTTCTTTTAGAGTGTATATTGATTGGGATCTTTTCAGTTTATATTATGAATATAAGTGTCTATATAATTAACATAATGGGCGAAAATACGACGTCTTATAATACTAAATCTCTATCGCTTTTATGGTATATTTTTGCACATTTATGTTATTAGCCACGGCCGTGACCCGCCGGTCGTGATCCCCCGGTCGTATGCTGGACAAAACGTGTCTATTATAAATTGATGTTAAGTGAATTTCAAGTAATTATGCCGAATTTGTTTTGTTTGCATAATTAATAGGTTATGTTAATCGTTTGTAATTATATTTTATTTTAGAATTATTGACTACTAATTTTCAATCAATATTGTAGCCTTTTGATTACTTTTTAATGTGCTAAGAGTAATTGTTGTTAATTTCCTATAAGAATTTCTAGCTTGTATTCATCGAGCAAGCCCCAATGTACAATACACAATGCACCTTTCAATAAACACGATTATAGACTTTTCAATGTTGTCCATTTTCTCTGAATTATCGGTTTTTAATCTGTCAATAATACGAGTGAATTCTAACTAATGTTGTCGCCCTTCTACTATTATTGTTGTACACGACCCAACAATTCTTATAGCAAATTAATCAACGATACAAGTACATAATTCACTCAATTGTGGAGAGATTGTTGCCGAAAATACAGACACAACATGGACCAAATTGATAATTTTATAATCGTATCCGATAAAAAGTCTTAATAACGTATTTATAAACAATAAAAACGCTACAGTATTATTTTAAAAATTACCACGTTAGCGAGAAACAATGACAAAATATATAAAAAATCTGATGTGCCTTTATCATGACTTTATCATACTATGCAGCATTGTCAAGAGCTGATGTGCTGACAATACTGTCAATAGGATCAAAATATCTGTCAAATCCTGGCTAACTAGTTTTAATGCAGTACGAACGATCTCAATCAAATAGAATTTGCTCATGCAGCTAAATTATTAATTTTACCAAAGAATGTTAGATATAAATTATACAAAATTTCCTCTACTGTAATTTATTATTTCCCTATTTTGACGAAATTATAGAAATGGCGGCTTATTTACAAAATTTTTGTAAAAACCTAAGAGTAAACATACCTACACCTTCCTTTCGACCCTCTTCAAGTTTAGTCATGAAACTTCTGAATATGAAGTTTTGTCCCGATACCTTTACTATTTTCTCCGGAATCGTAGCCACAAAAAAACCAGTACACACACAGACATACACACAAACACACAAAGTTTCACATACAATATATTTGGTTTTAGAATAGCTATTCTATGATACTACACAACCTACATTTCTAATGCAGTTTCTAAAGGTGGGCCCATATTCCAGCTCCCTGCAGTTTCTAAATGGTGTGTTTTTGGACGCTATCAAAAGTTGTTATACTATTTGTTTATCACCCAGTATACTAGAAGTAAACTAGCTAGCAGTGCAAAAAAATGCGAATAAATGGAACCTAATAAGTACGGCTAAATGAAAGCTCAAACAATAATCATGGTCATTTTGAACGTACCCTAGGCGTAACCGCCCCCCGTATCAATAGTAATGGCGCCCCTGCATGGCACTACGCTTAAGCGCCTGGGGCCATCGCTCCCTTCGCCCCACCCTCACTGCGGTGCTGGTTGAGGTGAGCCAAATTTGATCACTTGTGAGGCTCAAGTTCTAATTCAAAACAATAAAAATTGAAATTAATGAGCCTGAGATTTACTATTTATTGCGTGATTTTCCAGATAGCTGTTCAATGTCAGAATGTGAAGTCTATAATTCTGAAGCCAACACATGGCATGAAATCGCGTCCATGCAAAACAAAAGACGCCGTCATGCAGTTTGTGGCCTAGACAAACTTTTGTATGCATTTGGAGGGTCGGACAGTCGAAAACCACTTGCTTCCGCTGAGTACTATGATCCGGGAAAGGATGCTTGGTCTTTTACAACACCTTTGCCGCATGAGCGATATGATCACGGTAAACCATTAGAAATTAGAATTACCACTTACTAGAAATCTCCCCAACTAACCGAACTTTATTCTAGCAATTAGTTCCCTTAGTGGTGCTATATTTATTTGCGGAGGTATAAATAAAAAAGATGACTTTTTATGCACCGTCGAACAATTTGATGTACCGACCGCCCAATACAAAACATGTGCTGCGATGAATACCAAGCGACATGCCTTCAAGACGGCTGCTATTGGTAAGTAAGATCAAATTTAATATTGAATACGTAGGACTGAGTTGATTTTCCTTTTTCAGGCGATTGTATTTATGCTGTTGGGGGTTGGAATGGTCAGTTGCTAAATTCAGTGGAGAGGTTTGACCCCCGTGAGGGCAGGTGGTCTCCTGCGCCATCCATGAGAATGAGCCGATATAGTCATGGAGTGACCGTATTAAATAATTATATATACTGCACTGGAGGAATAGGTAAGCTGTTCTATGACGTAATAATAAAATTATACTATCTTACATATTATCTGATTGTTCGTACATTTAATGGCAATTATCTATATACAATACAACCTCTCTTAACCGGCCAGTATGGGACCGCACCCCTGGCCGGATAGCAATTTGGCCAGTTAAACCGACCTATACGTAAATGACGACGTTAATCATATCTATAGGAAACTGCCGTTCAAAATTAATGTAAATAAAACATTTATTCCAAAAAAAAATTATAAAAATACATTACAGCACATTAAATAAAAAAAAATCTTGTGTGACCAGGCACATGACTTTATCATACAATATATAAAAGTAATTGTGTTGCTGCATAAGATTCTATATACTAGATCGAGATTGGTCCTGTCTGCATTAAAGTAAAACTAGTTAGCCAGGATTTGACAGATATTTTAAACTATTTACGGTTGATAATGTCAAGACATCAGCGTTTGATACTACCTATCAGTGGCGCGTTATCCCATGGGTAAAATGGGCATTTGCCCAGGGCCCCCAATAACAGGGGGGCCCCAAAGCAGTATTTTGGATACTCATTTTCGTAATAGACTACCACACCATGCCAATCCTCATTAACGTTACAAGCAGATTTAGGCTCCTCACAGCGAGGCCCCAACTATTTTATTACCGTCTCAAGAATAGTGAATTTGATAGGTTACTAATATGGTGATATACAGACAAGATGTAAATTTTAAATAAATCAAAAATTACAGCTACAACCTGGGTTTGAACCAGGAACCTTTGCGTTTCTAGCACAATGCTCTTCCATCTGAATTTTATATTAGCGATCCTGCCAGTTGGGGACCAAAATCAATCGTTATAAACTATAAATTAATTAGGTAATTAATAAATTACCGTAGTCAGAATATCAAATATATATAGCAGTTAAACTCATGTTTTTTTTTTTTTTTTTTTCGATAAAAGAGTATCTAGTACTGTACGAGACTAATGAGAAACCCTTGACTAAGTTAGAAGAGAGAAACTATGAATTCTAAGATTTTCAGTCGACACTTTTCCTTTTGTGAACTCTATTTTTGTAAAGAGTCTGTAAAATAAAAAAAACTGATCTGGAAAATGCTGTAAATCTTCCTTAATATTTCTTATTATTAGTCCTTTTTATCACAATCTGTATAAAAAGAATCGTAACCACTCAATATATTTCTTTCTAAAAAGGTGACAAGAAAAGGATTCCAATAAAAAGTTTATGAAATTACTTAAGCTACAAATTGGAAATGCTAACAAATGAAACACACTTTATATTTAAAAGTATTTTGTATTTATAACATATTTTAAAAAATTACGAGCTGTTGAGACGGTAGAAATCCTTTAAACATTGCTTAATAGCTTTCTTTTAACATTTTATCGTCTTGTTACATTTACACCATTGACCTCAGGGACATGCGGTTTGCACTGTTCAATTTGTAATTCAAAAGAGCAAAAAATAGGAAAAATATACAGAATGCTATTTTGAAAAAATGGAATTTGGTCTGCTTCTTACAAATACATAATCCTGTATATTCAAAAATCATTCAAGTTTCTATTTTAAGTCTTTTCCTGAACCTTTTATGTGGTTACTTTCTTCTAAAGTTTGAGGGCCACATATTGACACACTATTAATTTTACTAAAAGATGTCAGATGTAAATTATTCCGAATTTCCTCTACTTTAATTTATTATTTAATTTGACGAAGTTTCAGAAATGGCGACTCATTTGCAAAATCCTTGAAAAATTACAAGAGTAAACATCCAGTTCCTTTGGACCCTATTGAACAAAAACCTTTTTTTCTATCTTTCTCAACTGACTTCTTGAAGGCAAAATCTCTCCACTTTTTTATAAACATAACATCAACAGCAGTAGGTTCGTCGTGTTATTCAATGTGCATTGCTGCCAACTGAAGAGCATTTTCCCCTCCTCGTGACTTACTTTTATATCCTGGTTTTCATCTTTTGAATGTTCTGCAACATTGTTCTCAACTGTTCCCGCAACTGTTTGTACTATTTCCTCATCATTCAACAATTTCGTTCTCACTGGTAGATGGAATTAATTTGATCAAATCATGTAAGTGTCGCATTGTCATCTTACTAGATGTGAATGAGGTACTACGTTGTCAAGTATGTTGTCGGCCACTTTCTAAATGTCTGGCCAAGCCTTTCATCAGGATTTAATGAATGTTTAGCTGGGTTTACTTTTGCAGTCATGTAAATTACATCCTTTATGAAGATGGACTTTGCAGCTGATACAAGATACATTTTTTCAGTTTCAATCCTCCCTAAAATGTCAAAATGTGCAGTTTGCGCCTATATCACCTTTTTAAGCACTCAATTACAACCTGATTCATCGGTTGAATGAGGCTGGTTTTGTTAGGTGGAAGGAATATCAATTTATTCCAGGGGCTTCTGCACATTGAAGTTTGGTTGGATGTGTAGCAGCATTGTCTAAGACTAAAGTTGCTCTTACTGGCAATTTACGGTCATTTATTTTTTTTTTTTTACTTTCGGGACATACTCATTTATTAACCAATCCTTAAAGATGTAAGAATTCATCCAGGCTGACTTCTGGGCATAATAAGAAACTGGAAGTGAAGATATATTTACATTCTTGAATGCTCGTGGGTTCTCGGATTTGCCAATCACTAAAAGCGGGAGCCTGTGAGTGCCTGAAGCACTTGAACATACGGCAACTGTAATTCTTCCTTTGTCAAGTGTGAACCCTGAAAGCTGAACTTGCTTTGCCTAAAGAAAAGTTTTTTTTTTTGTGGCAGGCGTTTAAAATTTAGTCCAGTTTAGTCCATGTTGTAAATTTGATCTGGGTGGATTTCATCAGCACTATTATTTTTTTTATTTTGATGTTTGGTCACAAAGTCACTTGCTGCAGGAGCATCGGCTGACATTTTCTCTCCACAAATGCTTACAAAATTGACTCCATGTCTCTTTTTCCATCTTGCTAACCAGCCTATACTGGTTGCAAACCCAGTGTTTACTTCAAACTTTGCGTGCAAAATTATTGCTGAAATAGATCTGGAAATAGGAGTGCCTCTTCTTCGCTCTTGTAAAAACCACATCCACAATGCATCGTCAACCATTTTCTTTGTATGTTTTTTTCAAACTTCGACGGTCAGTCAAAAGTTTTTCCGTCTCTATTTGAGTGCAAAAGTCTTGAATAGATTTTCGATTCCGACGCCAATCAATAACTGTACTTTTCCCACATTCAGTTCATTATTAATCTTATTTACAGACTCCTTTATCTATTCTCTTGCCTTCACTAATTTTAAAAACAAAGCAGCCCGAAATACAAGCACTCCTACACTATAGTAGCACAAAATGCAGGTACAGTCAGTATTGGCCAAAATGTAGTCGCAATTAAAAATTATCAATAAATGTGGATTTTCAGTTGTGATGAATAACTTTGTGATTAACAATTAAAAATACGTACACGTTTAATTTTCAATCACAATTAAATTTTGCCCAACACTTGGTACAGTCAAGAAATCACAGTGCCATACCACTACAGAGTAAACAGTCACTCGTCAGCAACTATTACAGGCGGCTTAAATACGCAAGTTGAGACTTGCCCCTGCATCGGGGATTCCAAGAAGTGGCCAACCGGTTAAAGCAAAGGTCGGTTAAGAGAGGTTTCACTGTATATTTTTTAATTTGCCTTAATTAATTGAACATTAAGCATTCCGATTGCGAACTGGAGTAGTAAATTATATATTTTAGTTCAGCGTGTTCCAACAACTACAGATAAAAGTGCCCTAACAATCATCTATGTTTGATTAAGAAATCACCAACTGTTTAGTCATGATTACCACACAATCTTTTCTAATTGCAGAATATACGCATTATTCTTCATATATTTGTAAAACTTGAATCACCTTGTATTTATATTAGACGATAATTTGGTGGCTTCATAATTTTTAACTATTATCTGATCAATTGCCTACTTGAGAGTTACTACATAATTGTTTGTGTTTACAATCATTATGATTATTATTATTATTAATTGTTCAATTACCTGATAAAGCCAAACACCATACAATGTTATAGGCATCTGCAATTAAAACTTAAATGACTATTAACTACTGGATTTTGGAGAGCATTATATGGAAATTGGTTGCTACTTCATTGAATTCCTACAGATGATGCTATTTAATTAGGATTTTCCCTACTGCATTGCAATAGTGTCAAAGATGCTGGCTGTGGATTTGATCTTGAAAAACTATTGATTTGTTTAATTCTAATTTTAGGGGCTAAGATGAGTGGAGAACGCTTCGACATTCGCAGAAACGTCTGGGAACCAATTCCTGAGATGCTCACTACAAGGTTTTGCCATGAGCTGCTTACTCTGGATGGCTGCATTTATGCTGTTGGAGGATTTCAATTGAATTCAGTGGAAAAATTTGATCCTAATACAAATCGATGGTTTGAAATGCCATCTATGCTAGAGAACAGATTTTGGTTAGGTGCATCTGTCTTGGATTGTTTGGAAATCAAACATCCATAAAACTGAAACCATAACTACAATTAGCTTACATCTCGTGTTTTAGTCAACGTTTTATTATTTTGAATTAGCTTTGTAAATAAAGACACTGTACATAATATTTTATAATATTTATTTGACCATCCTGGTGTCCTTTGATTAAAATTTAGTAAGTACAATAACAAGTTCATATTTTTTTGTCTAATCATATGTTCTGGGTATATATTAGTATATTATAATACAAGTTTTATAAGACAAAAATTGGCGCACGTCTTATAAAACGAGTGTTATACATATACTATTTTTTCTACTTTGCGACATTAATTTTACATAAATTTCGAAAATTGTGACTGTCCTCTTACAATCTAGAGTAGTTTTTTGCATATGAAATTTTATAATAATAATAACCCTTTATTTTGCAAAATACAATGTATGGAAAAAACATCAAGAATGGTAATTAACATTAAGAATGGTATTAAAAGCAGGGACTAAGAACGGAACGAAAACGAGAACGAAAGAACTAACTTAACCGAAAAATTTATAAGAACGGAAACGAAAACGAAATTTTTATTTTTCGTTCATGATTGAAAACGAAATAAATAATTTCGGT
This sequence comes from Melinopterus prodromus, assembly GCA_964023965.1. Classification (NCBI taxonomy): domain Eukaryota; kingdom Metazoa; phylum Arthropoda; class Insecta; order Coleoptera; family Scarabaeidae; genus Melinopterus; species Melinopterus prodromus. The sequence continues at coordinate 34,175 of CAXIES010000350.1, forward strand.
TACCGGTTTAATGACAATATTTTTGTAACCTACTCCTAGTAGACATATCGGGGATGCAAGGGTCTTCTATTCACGTTGATTTACTTTAGAATATATCTTTAGTTTTGTTGAATCTTGGATTGCGTAAAGAACACTGTATAACACTTAATAAAACTCACTTGTGTTTCATTTCATGGTTTACTGAGAAAAATCGATAATACAGTTGGTGATGTACGTCCACACGGACTTATGTTCTTTCATGTACTGAGGTGACGTGACGCGTCGCCTCGCCACCTAACGAAACTGTCACGTGGTTAACGGCCACGCACGCGCGAAAAAATACTAAACAAGTTTAATTAACTAAAATTTTTATTTACTTTGGAATGCTGAATAATGAATATACACTGTGGGCAAAAAAAAACCGGTACAAATGTTCAATTACTAATAGGTTTGTTCGAGCAGCCCCAAAATAAGTGCATAAAAGAAAGAAAGCTTTTATTCTTTCTCCTGCGCATGCCAAATGGCGGTTTTGCCCTGAAAAAGCCTGCATTGCGTATGCGTACAAGAATCCCCAATTGTTTTGACTGGTTTTGGCGACTGCTCGAACGAACCTAATATTTCCAAAGATTTTAAGTAAATTCAAGCAAGCATTTCTTTGAAAAACTAATTGCTTATGTTGTTGAGGATTGAAAACATACCATATTCGCAATTCCACTTCTTTTTTGAGTAAAAACAGCAAAAAGCGATGGTTCAAAATTTCACGCGGTATACGAGGAAAATTACCCTGTACACTATGCTAGAAAATCTCTACTGTCCCTTTTGACGAAAAGAAAACAAATTTCATTACCTATTCATTGCATTACAACTTTCATTTTATATTGAATTGGCCCCATGTTGTCAGAAATGTTGCATAGCCAAACATAAAGCAACATAACTTTGGATTGAAACATTCTGATATTGCGAATATGGTATGGTTTCAATCTTCACACTACAAGCAATTTGTTTTTAAAGGAAATATTTGAATTGACTAAATATTACTGGAAATACGAGTGTTTAAAAATTTGTACCGTTTTTTTTTTGCCCACAGTGTATATTTTTACTATAAAATAAATAGATTACAATTTTTTTCTCTTATTTTTAATAATAATAATAACTTTATTTACAAATAACCGAAAATTAACCATGACACAAAATTTTTAAATAAGTAAAAGTTAATTGAAATAAAGCAAGATCAGAGAGAAAGAAACAAATATTATTATTTAAAATATGAGGCAAAAAAATCTGTCACTGGCATACCACTAAACTGCATAGCAGTTTGTGCGTGGTTTTCAGGTAACTAAATTTAATGGGAATAAATGAAAGAAACTAAAACAGATTCGTGCCTCTCCAATACAGAAACGGTCCCAAACAATTCATTCTAAATTTTATTTTTATTATTTATAAAAAGCAAAAATGCCATCACCACTTAAAATGCAGTTAATTGAAATTTTTAACATTTAAGTTTTGAAAAGCATAAATTTTATGTTAGTAATTTTTGCCACCTATGATTAAAGTTATGACATGTGAGTTATTTGTCAAATATAAAAAAAATTAAAAGAGCATGTTGGCATACTTTTATTAGAAAAATGGTAAAAAACCGGTTTTAACCGTTATTTCATTTCGGTTCACGAAAACGAAAACGATATTTTTTGGGTGTGAACGAAAAGGACGAAAACGAAATTTTTCGTTTTCGTTCTGATCGGAAACGAACAAAATACTTTTCGTTTTTAGTCCCTGATTAAAAGCTAATGGTAATTAAGAAACTATTTATTTTTTATTTCGAGCCACTTTTTTACGTCAAAATACATTGCAAAATACAATGTACGGAAAAAGCATCAATTTATATAATTTATTATTTTATTTCGAACCACTTTTTTACGTCACTGCACTTATACGGTTTCTAGGCTGCATGTTTCAACATATGACGTTTAAGATGGCTTGACAGTACCGTAGCATAATCACAAATACTGCACTTAAAGGGCTCCTCCCCAGTATGTCGTAGCCCATGCATTTTAAGTTGATGATTCAGCAGAAGCGTAATCACACTTTGTACATTTATATGGCTTCTCTGAATGTTTTGTCATATGACGTTTGAGGCGGCTCGAATTTGCAAAACTATCGCGACATATAGTGCTCTTATAAAGCTTCTCCTCCGAATGTTATTGCATATGGGATTTAAAATTACTGGCGCGTGCAGAGCATAGTCACAAACAGAGCACTTACACTAGGGTGACCAACTTTTTCAATTGCCAAATCGGGACGCTTGGGTATCGGGGTTGGGTTGGGTTAGTGAAAAACATTAAACAAAACGTGCTGAACTATAAACAAATTGTATCATTGGGTAAATTGACAACAGCAAATGTTTACTATGACCTATAATATACGTTTTCACTTTCAATGAAAGAAAAGAAGCTTAAGAAATAACAATGAATAAAACAAACATTCTTTAACTTTCACTAGTTAAAACAAAAAAAGAAACAACACAACATAAATCAAACACAATTCTACAATTTTTACAAATTGTACCACAAGAACCTAACTTAAAACAACATTTTTATTATGATAGTATTTATTAACTAAAAATAATCATTAAATAAACTGTATGCAAATATTGAAACTACCTAAATCAAAATAGCTATATAGAAAAATACCTATATCAGAATAAATATAAAATAAAACAAAATATAATAAAATTTAATAAAGTTTCTTTAACTTTTACAAATTGTACTATTACTTGACTCTATTCTTCCCGCCTAGACGATCTCTTATTTTTTAAAAAAACATTGTTCTCTCTTCGTTCTCTACCGCCAAAATTGGTATTTGTACTGTCTGCTGCAATGAATCCATAATTTCATTGGGAAATTCTTCAGCCGTCTCGCGAATATATTTGTGAACATTTGAAATATTTTTTTGAATACATTTTTGGACATCAAAGTATCTAACCAGGAGAGGGAGTATTTTTATGTCTCTGGCTAGATGTGTCAGGAAATATTGTCACGAAATTGCATTTCCTCACATTTCTTCTCAACTCTTTCTTTACTAGAGGATAAAACACATTTGTTATACTTGCTTCTGTGTTAGTTCGTACGAGACACATCTTCTTTTCAAACATTTACATTAGACGTTTTGACGTGCAGTCTATTAATCGAAAATTGTGGTTGTGATACAGACAGTGGTATGCATATGTGCCTTGTTTGCAAGCCAAAATCTTTTCTGGTTCACCTATTGTTACGACTCTAAAACAACTACTTAATTTCGATGAACTTGCTACATCATGCATTGCTTCTGTTTATTAGATGTATGTTTTGCAATATCGTTTCGGCGACCTCCGCCGATGTAAAACTGCATTTTAGTTCTGATTGGGAATTAGGCTTAGTAATTTTCAAAAAAAACAAAATTGTTTTTTAAGTTTTTATTGAACGCGCATTTTCGTTTTCTGTCTTTGTGTTCCACATTTTTGGAAGAAATTAATCTAGATAGAAGAAATCCCAAGAACAGAATAAAATAAATTGGTAGCATATAGTTTTCTCTTTCATTCCAAATTATTAGGATCAATATAACTGTGATTTGCTTTGGCGCATTTTATGAATACCAACAAATGTGTAAAATAGAAATCTGATAATAACAAAAATATTATGTTTTGTATTGTGTTGACTTATTCAATTTGAAAATCAAAAATAAAAATGATCCAACGCGACCTGGCCACTACATCTTACCCCGCCCAAACGATTCCACAAAAGACTAACATGCATTTTTATTTAAGTCAGATTAGTTTTTTATTATAAGCAATAGGCACCGTTTGTACACCGTCACAAGGACTAGATTGTCACCCACCAACCGGCTATTCACTACGCGTGTTCACATAATTATTATGGTCGCTAAGGTTGCGCTTGAAATTCGTTATAGATAGACAACCCTTCTTTCAGATAATAATTGGGAATCTAATTTATGTTCATGGGTATCTTGGAAATTCGAATTGTATTACAAAATCCTGGACATAAGGATAAAATTTTTAAAAATCGGGACAAAATTCGGGACGCTTTACAAATCGGGACGAGTTGTTAAAATTCGGGACTGTCCCGCCCAAATCGGGACGGTTGGTCACCCTAACTTACACGGCTTTTCAGCTGTATGTTTTTGCATACGAAATTTAATAATAATAACCCTTTATTTTGCAAAATACAATATATGTAAAAAACATCAAGAAAAGGTATATATAATAGTTTACTTTTTAATTTCCTGCCACTTTTTTACGTAACTGCACTTATACGGTTTCTAGGCTCCATGTTTCAGCATATGACGTTTAAGATGGCTAGACAGTACTGTAGCATAATCACAAATAGAGCACTTAAAGGGCTCCTCCCCTATACGTCTTATCTTATGCCTTTTAAGGTGATATGATTCAGCAGAAGCATAATCACACTTTGTACATTTATATAGCTTTTCCCCTGAATGTTTTAGCATATGACGTTTGAGGCGGCTTAAATTTGCAAAAGCGTCGTCACATATAGTGCACTTCTGAAGCTTCTCGTCTGTATGTTTTTGGATATGAAGTTTAAGATTACCTGCACGTGTTGAAGCATAGTCACAAACATTGCACTTTTACGACTTTTCACCTGTATGTTTTGAAATATAAGACTTACCCTGCTATGCGTCAGCATATGGCGTTTAGGACGCCTTGATAGTACCAGGATAATCACAAACAGTGCACTTAAAGGGCTCCTCGCCTTTATGTCTTAGCTTATGCATTTTAAGGTGATGATTCAGCAGAAGCATAAACACACTTAGTACATTTATATGGCTTCTCCCCTGAATGTCTTAGCATGATATTTGAGGCGGTTTAAATTTGCAAAACCATGGTCACGCATAGTGAACTTATGAAGGTTCTGATCTGTATGTTTTTGCATATGAAGTTTAAGATTACCTGCGCGTGTTGAAGCGTAGTCACAAACAGCGAACTTGTACGACGTTTTTATACGAAATTTAAGAATAATAAAAACTCTTTATTTTGCATAATACATAATTACATGTATGACACATGTCATGTACGGAAAAACATCAAGAATACGTAATGGTAAACTAGAGATTTTTTTTACCTTCCAGCAATTTCTTTTACGTCACTGCACTTATACGGTTTCTATGCTCCATGTTTCAGCATATGACGTTTAAGATGGCTTCATAGTACCGTAGCATAATCACAAATACTGCATTTAAAAGGCTCCTGTCCTGTGTGTCTTAACTTGTGCATTTTAAGGTGATATGATTCAGCAGAAGCATAGTCACATTTTGAACACTTGTATGGCTTGTCCCCAAAATGTTTTGTCATATGACGTTTGAGGCGGCTTGAATTTGCAAAACTATCGTCACACATAGTGCACTTATAAAGCTTCTCCTCCGAATGTTTTTGCATATGAGATTTAAGATTACCGGCGCGTGCAGAAGCATAGTCACAAACAGTGCACTTATACGGCGTTTCACCTGTATGTTTTTGCATATGAAATTTAAGATCACTGGCTTGTACGGCAGCGTAATCACAAATAGAGCACTTATGTGGCTTTTCCCCTGTATGTTGAAGCATATGACGTTTGAGACAACTAGGTTGTGTAGCAGAATAATCGCAACTGCTGCATTTGTAAGGTTTCTCAGATGTATGTATCTGCATATGGATGTTAAGATTATCGGCACGTGTGGAAGCATAGTCACAAAGAGTGCATTTATATGGCTTTTCCCCGGTATGTTGTAGCATGTGACGTTTGAGACAACTAGGTTGTGTAGCAGAATAATCGCAACTGCTGCGTTTGTAAGGTTTCTTCGATGTATGTATCTGCATATGGGTGTTAAGATTATCGGCACGTGTGGAAGCATAGTCACAAACAGTGCATTTATATGGCTTTTCTCCGGTATATTGTAGCATATGGCGTTTGAGACAACTAGGTTGCGCAGCAGAATAATTGCACCTATTGCACTTATGAAGCATCTTTGCTGTATGTTTCCGCATATGTCTGTTAAGATCAGTTGTTTCGTTGTTTCGATGGCAGCATGGTCACAGATGATGCACTTATAGGAGTTTCCTTGTAACGTAGAATTTATGCACTTGTTCTTATTGATGTTGGTTTCCAATCTAAAAAGATCAATAGCTAATGTGAGTATTATTATCGGAAATATTTTAAATTTATAATAACAGGCATGAGTCTTTTTGAACTACAGTCAGAGTCGGATGTAACAAACAGGTATAGGCGTACAGGGCCATTTCAGTGAACCGGCTTCCGGTGTCCGGAATGCAATTATTAATGAAACATTTTTATAATATGATTAATATGATTTCTTACAACGTTTCCAAGGTTAATTTGAAAAAAAAAACATAATTTGAAAGATCTCGTTATACAAAATCTAAGAAAGAAAAAGCTAATGATAACGTCTTTTCTATTCAATTTTAAAATGTTAGCTAAAGTTGATGAGTAATATTCATTTTAAAGTTTGTTATCTATGTCAACTATGTGTCTATATTTACCGTAGGTAGTACAAATTTATTTACCGTAGGTAGTGGAAAATGATGTTGTATACCAATTTAACTGTATCCGTTTTGCTGTTCATGTTGTATCCATGACCTTTGTATCACAACTGTCGGTCTCAAATATTTCTTATTGAAAACGCGAAAATAAACCACGTCATATCATAATTATTGCGCCAATCGCGAAATGCTCGCTACCACTCGATTCTGAAGGTCCTTATGCAACTGCCATCGGAGAGGAATTTTAATATTTACGAAAATTATTTATGCAAATTTTGGTGTGGACTACAAATATAAAAATGCTTTCCGATGGCAGTTGCGTCTGATTATTTCCTGCAGTAATACATTATAAAATATAATTAAATGTTAACTATAAGAGCACAAGTTATTCTCTTTTGAACTTCTTTAGACTTGCACTCTGGAGTATTGTAGTGCGTGTTTGTAATAAATTGGGAACCATGTTTACAATAGCGACGATTCTGAAAGTACTATAGCATCGACTAGCAAACTCAAAGACAGTCTAGTTTGAATATTTGTACAAATAGAAACCAATATATTAATTTATTTAGGTTATACTATACGTTAAAAGTAATAAATACGAAATAAAAACAGACATGTTTATAGTAGCGCCACCTACATCTGGTGATCTTTTTTATCTCAAAGCTTTGGAGAGAAGTTTGCTACAGTTCGCTATTTGCATTGAGACGGGAGCCTTAATATTAAACAAATAAAATGTTTAACTTTTTTATATGTATTGTTTTAAATCAAAATATTTTTCAGTTGTTTATTATTATTAACATTAAATAGGTAATAAACAATATCATTTATACTTTGCTGAGAGAATACATTTTTACTGTGTCGAATTTTTAAGTATTACACCTTAGATTTGTTCCAAATTCACATGTCACTATGTCAACGTTCTAAAATTAGTTTATACTTGACATAAAATTTTTACAATAATTCAAAGTATAGTTTCGTTTCTACATTGATAATGTTACCATTTTGTCAACATGGATGTTTACCTTGTCAATCAGTAAGACTGTTTGACCCTAGAATACATGAATGATATACAAAAACGTATTTTCCCTTTCAATCTGCCGCTGTGTGCAGGGCCGGCCCGCGGCGGGTTCAGCGCGTTTCCCGGAACCCAGCCTGGTAACTGCCTCGCAAGGTTACAAGTTAACCCCTTCCCCAAACTTAGGCGCGACAGCGACGAGATAAATTTGCTATGTATATCAAAAGAGTGGCTACGATACCACACAAAGAATATGACAACGCTATTTTCGTCTTACTGCTATCGTTTTGCTCGAAGTGGCTGAAATAGCGGCCAGAATAGCGATAAAATGGTGTCGCAGGCGTTCCCTGGCAACTACGCGATCATAATTAGGTTTAGTTTGAAGAATTACCAACGGAAAATAATAGATATGCGCCAGGGACAAGCGTGCTTTCGTAGCCTAAAAATGTACGTATTCCACTCGACTTCTGTCAGGTCAGAATTGCCCCAAATCACCCTTTTGACCGCGCCCCGGACGGGCCAAATCGCGCCCGGGGTTTCATTTACTTCTCGGGCGACGACATTTTACTCAAAAAGTACGCTAATATCGACTCTATATAAAACGCGCGTCAACTCCAAGCTTTAAAATTTGAAACGGTATGTAGATAAACCGAGACGGCCGGTACCGTCCGTACTCCGCAGAGTCCAAAGCGCCTTCGTGTCTTCCCGGTTCATTCATAAATACCTGTCCGCAAAGAAAGAATGAACAGGGATGTTTGGTCCTTAGGTTGGCGACAGTGCTGGCAGTCCTGCCAGGCTGCCAGTAAACAGCTTTGTAGGTTATGCAATTGTCAATTTTAATAAATATGACGGCATCAACAAAGTAAGTAATTCAAAATCATAGAACATGTAATCCAAGCCGGTGATGCGAGCAACACCTATATCAACACGACCAGTGGATGCAAACAATAACTTAATTATTTAATTTTTTAGGTTAGAGTGACTGCTTGTTAATTTGCTAATGTGATAGCTGGATAAATGGTTTCAATGAAGAATAACTGTGCCAAGAAACACATTACCAGCCAATATAAATTGATAGATAGTTTAGTGGGCTGATTAGTCTTCGTAAATACGCTCTGCAACAATAATAAAGTTAGTAATTGTTTTATTAAACTATCTATATATGCTAATACTAATTACTATCAACAGGTAAATACTTTGACGTAACTGGAGCAATATCCGAAGACCAGTTTCATACTTCCGATGATACTACTTACGTTGTGTAACGTATGCTTTGCATAAATATTCAAAGACATACCTAGTCCCAGTATCAACATAGATATGGATAACTTTTTAGGTAGGCAAGAAAGATGAGAGTAGTGGGTGAGAGATTATTTAGCGGTTAGCTAGGTATATGAACGTATAGGTCTAGCGGAGAACCAATTCAAGAAAGTCACTGTTTCAGGATATGATATAATTTAAAAATGTACATAACATGCAGTGTACTATTATGATGTGTGACAGTAATTTTATTGCGGGGTTTGGATTCTCAACTATTTGTGTGGTGATAGTAAATGAAAGTCTAGCTACGTAGTCGTGGGTAGTTATATTGTTCTACTGTTTTTTCAACATTTTGCTAGGTTATCTCCGACTTTATCAGTACGTAGGTAGCTAAATACAGCTAGTAAGTAGTAAGTAATGATTATACCACCATCCCGTACCCACTTTGTGAAACTGTTTAATATTGTACGGCCCTGAGGAAGCCGGAGATTATCGAGCAAATCGTAGGAATGTTGAAGACACAGTAGAGCAATAAACTGCCCAAGCCTACATAGCAAGGGTTTCATTTACTATCAGTAATTTTGATTGTTACATAATGTTGTTATTAATGTCATTGTTTTTAAGCCAATTCCTTGTAAGTATCATAAACATATTTTCACATAAAATTGTCTGAAGCACAGTTTAGACGGAGCAAGTTTAGTGGCGGCATGTGCTGCCTGCCACTAAACTTGCCATGTCTAAACCATAAGAAGGTAATAGCTGTCAAGTAGAAAGTCTACTTTCCTATGGTTTAGACATGGCAAGTTTATTGGCGAACATCACTTTCCGTAATTAAACTTGCCGTCTAAATGACGCTTAAATGTAAAAAATTGTTTGTGACTTATTCTTACTTCTTATTTAAATTACTATGTATTTTATCAAACAGTACCGATCATTAGTTAAAATTTCAAATAATAAAAAGATAAGCATTAATTTATTTACATTGAAGTGATTGGTTACCATGGTTCGCTGAAATCCTTTAAAATAAAAACAAACAAATAATATTTGTATTGATATAGTCAGTTATTTTATTATAATTCTAAGAATTATTCGCAATGCGCCTTTTATAATGGATTTGTGGCAATAGTTATTATTAAAACTATCTAAAATGTAAAGTTAAGTTAGTTTTACTGTTTTATATTGTGTTTCTTTTCAATAATAATGTACTATTACTTTTTTTCCTATCTGTTATATTTATAAAACGTTAAAATTTACATTTTCAATAAAATATTTTCAACCGAATATTTTTATTGTTTTCTTAGAGGTAATATCAATTAGTGAATATCGAACAGCAGATTCTAAACATGCTTGTTTCGCTTACAAATATACTTTTTATAAGGGTTTTTACATATTTTCTTCTACAAGTTGCGTAAGAGATGATAACAAACTCTATATATCTGCACAGGTAATTATTTACCTACCTGTAATTTTTGGTACTGAATATATTCTTTACATATTTCAATTTATAGGGAATACAGTGTGTAACTGCAACCAGTCATACATTCAATGTGTGTTTTGATGTGTTATGTACACATATCAAATTTCGCTATTATTTTAAAATAATATTTGTCCTTACACGATTTTAAAATAAATGAAGGTACTCCAATTTGTATACCTATATATAGATAAGCTTTATCCTATACCTACCTCTAGGATACTTGCTAAGGTGATGGGGAAATGCATTACTGTATTCTTTTATAGTTGAATATTTCTTATTTTTATTGAAACAAAATGAATGAATAGCCTATTGTATATTCATATTTTATATTTAAGGTAGCTTTAGTGTACGAATATTTTGGTACGTTTCTTTTTAGTTGTGATAGAATACTTTTACATGTTTGTTCATAAATGTTTTTAGTCTGTGTATTTTCAGCATGGTGAATATTTATGATTAATAAACTATTAATACCATTATTGATTCTCATTGATATTTCCCTATTTAACATTACTATTTCGAAGCCGGTAAGTATGATTTTTCTGTGGCTTTTTAAGTATCCCGCAAGTATAAATCATTTAACGTAAGATACAAACATAGTTCCAAAATAATTAATACCCACTGGGTTAATTTATATGTTAAATGTAAGATCTTGTTCTAATCAAAAAAATCAGGCAGTTCATTAACGATACATTTTATTATCACTGCTTATAATTCTTCTTTATTAATAATCCCCTAACACCATAACAACGTAAGATACTACTTAGAAAGCCTACTAAAATATACTCTAATATAATGAGATAATGTAAATTACTGACATGTCTTTTATTGTATTATTTCGAATAAATGAGGTTTATTTTATTATTTACTTACAAGTTTAACTTTTACATAATATCGAATGATCAAACCAAACCTATACTATTGTTAATTTCTTATTGGATCACAAAATAAGTTTCGGAGCGTAATAACGGGGAATTGCCCACCGCATATTACCTCTTTCTAAATACGATGGCTATAAATGCATCAGTACATTACCAAAATACGTTCATTTTCAAAACACATAATATCACACTCTATCATATTTGAGGGTTATGTTTACATCGCCCCCTCTCGTTCCTAGTTTAAAATCTAGGGACACACATATTCGTCTATAGTGAATTGTCATGAATGGGATGGCGCTCGGCGCTGTTCGGATTTGTAGTAATTCGGACGAAGTCGATGCTCCGGATACGGTCGGGACTGTAAGCTAGAACGTGCTTGGTATAGAAGTGTTTACGATAGAACCCGAACGATGCCGACCCTATGATCGAATTCTATCGTACAGACTGATTCTCTCTAGATTTGAATTGACTGAAAAGGGCGCGCTACCGATGTAAACAAAACAAACCAAAGACATCATACCAAACACAACCCCAAATTATTTTTATTATACGTACGTCGATAAACGTCTTTATATATTTAAATAGTATCTAGGTAAGAGCTCCAAAACTTATTTTATTTCTGTCTACCTCGAAAACCTAAAATTTATATAAATTTTCTCTGTTGAATTGTAGGTTAATTCCTTGTCAGTTATACTGTGATTCAACAGAAACATTAGCATAAAGAGAGAAGTTCTAATCCGAATTTGATGAACTTTTGTTCACATGTAGGCTAAATAGTTGGTGGTAGAATACTGTGGTAGAAATGAACTTCCACGTAGAGATGAGTTCTGGGCGACCTTCCAAGTCGGCTTTCATCCGGATAGTTGGTTGGTAGAGTGCTATATTTACTGCCCTTTTCTAGCCTGATGTAAGCACAGAGGGTTAGTATGAATAAAGTACTGAAGATAGTCAGCGGAGAGTAGTGTAGATATCAATCAGCAGTGTGCGGTGGAGAAGAAATAGTTGGTGGCAAATTGACCTTATCAAAGATAGCTAGTTTCACATTATATTGCTCAAAACTGAAATTTGAATGAAAATTTGTACCACATTGCTGATACTGCAATTTAAATAAAAGTTCTTGATTGTAATTTTGAAAATCCACAAGTGTTCTTTTTGTGTTTTTTTTTTTTGATTTATTTGATGCAATTTTTTTTGTTTATTTGTGTTTATGTTTATGTACTCACCTTTCTTTTGCCAACAAACAATTAGTATACAATGATATGGAAGTTTATATAAATGATGATCGACAGTAATATATTAATAATTTTATTGAAATTGGATTTTATTAATAATGTTAATAGTGTATAATTCAGCGTTATGACAATAAAAACCTTACCATAATCATGGAATTTAATAAGTAATACATCCAACATATTGTTACAGAGGTACAGCAGTACATTGTACAATTAATTTACAAACTCAGATAATCATACGTAGTATAGTGCGACATCGTCATCTGCTTTTAATAGATAACCTAATAATATTTGCGTACAGTATGGACTGTGAACCATCAAGAAAAACTTAAAAGTAACGAAATGTTTGATAACTACCTGACAGTACATACATATATTATATCTATACAATTATGTTTCAGTTTTCTTTAGGTTCTTTCACTCCCGCTGTCCACTCAAATTCACAACAAAGGCGTCCACAAAGCATTGTTGTCTGTTTGCCTGTAACGGATAACCTAAAAACAAAAAATGTTTTAATGTTGGTTAGACAATGAATAGTCCAGCCTTGACAAATCATAGTAACTTGTAAAGAAAAATCAATACACAGTCACACACTTACTCAGACAAAAACTGACTTCAGACGTGACTTTGTGACCTTCAATTCCATTTGATATAAAACCAGTCTTCTTTAAACTTCAATATTCTCACTTTTAATAGTATAATTACAATAATAAAATAGGTACAAATACGTAAACACTTCCTAACCACCTTTCTCATGTATTAAATAGCAGCAATTGCCAACCCACAAAAATAAAAATCACCGCAATTCTGTCGTCAGAGATAGGGGACCTCCGAAGTCACCCGATCCAACCCGAGTCATTCCTCGTTATCTTTCTAGCATAAAAGCATTCGCTCCTAGACTACCCTCTCCGGATAAACCGCCCAAATTCGCGCGATCTAGATATTTCGATTTGCGCATGCGTGTGTATAGAGAACAGCTGTTTGAGCTGTTCCCAACCTACAAACCATGGAGTAAGGATTAGAATGGTGTGCGCAAAACTCTGCGCATTACCCATGGAGTAAGGATTAGAATGGTGTGCGCAAAACTCTGCGCATTACCTTAAAATATGCCTCAAATCCGGCTGGAAGGGACCTCATGCCAACCCGAAAAAGTAAAATATTGTCCCCTTCGTTAGAATGTCTAAACATGAATAAATTAACTGTTTTGTTTGTTCTTGGTTTGTGTTTGTTCATAGGTTGATGTAATTATAGATAATGTGCTTAAAACTCACATCCCATACTTAATTTTCAGGGCTGAGAATACCAACCCCGAAAAGTAATTTTTTTTAAACACGTGTTCTATTTATTCCAATTAATTCAAATGCAATCTAGGTGGTGTCTACAGTTTGGTTTGTTTGATAATTTCGTATCTATATCAAGTGAATTATTCTTGCCTTGCTTTGTGTTTACCAAGAGAGAGCCCCCTTACTTTACACTTTAGGTAAGATTCTTCCTCGATATCTATACCAGGATACGTAGCAAGATAATCGTTTTTGCATGCTTGCAAAGAATAAATCCACTGCCCAGCTTCATTGAATATCCCATTTCTGTAGTAACACTTAACAACAAAAGTGTTTTGCTCAACAGAATACACCATTGCGCAAACTTAACCTAAAAAAATATTTTTGTATAAAATAATGTCACCTTAAAAGTTTTCGCGATCACCTACAATTAATTTTTGATTATTTTTAATTTCGTAGATTTCGTAATTAACTTTTGGATAACAGCGAAAACAACAACAGCAACAAAATACAAATATTCTACAGCAAACTCAGTAACAGCAGTCGGCCATTTGCAATTAGTTCGCCACTGATTTCGATAGAGCGGCAAAAATATTATAACACGTACATGGCCAACGTTGACTACAATCATTGTATAATGTTTATTGT
>CAXIES010000351.1:0-29214 GCA_964023965.1 Melinopterus prodromus
GGAGTTTTAGTTGGGTTCGTAATTTTACCAGGAGTTTTAGTTGGGTTCGTAATTTTACCGGACTTTTTAGTTGGGTTCGTATTTTTTACCCGGACTTTTAGTTCGGTTCGTAATTTTACCCGGAGTTTTAGTTGGGTTCGTAATTTTACCCGGAGTTTTAGTTGAGTTCGTAATTTTACCCGGAGTTTTAGTTGGGTTCGTAATTTTACCCGGACTTTTTAGTTGGGTTCGTAATTTTACCCGGACTTTTTAGTTGGGTTCGTATTTTTTTACCCGGACTTTTAGTTGGGTTCGTAATTTTACCCGGAGTTTTAGTTGGGTTCGTATTTTTTACCCGGAGTTTTAGTTGGGTTCGTATTTTTACCCGGAGTTTTAGTTGTGTTGGTAATTTTACCCGGAGTTTTAGTTGGGTTCATATTTTTTACCGGACTTTTTAGTTGGGTTCGTATTTTTTACCCGGAGTTTTAGTTGGTTTCGTATTTTTTACCCGGAGTTTTAGTTGGGTTCGTAATTTTACCCGGACTTTTCAGTTGGGTTCGTATTTTTACCCGGAGTTTTAGTTGGGTTCGTATTTTTTACCCGGACTTTTTAGTTGGGTTAGTATTTTTGCCCGGAGTTTTAGTTGGGTTCGTATTTTTTAGCCGGAATTTTAGTTGGGTTCGTATTTTTTACCCGGAGTTTTAGTTGGGTTCGTATTTTTACCCGGAGTTTTAGTTGGGTTCGTATTTTTACCCGGAGTTTTAGTTGGGTTCGTATTTTTTACCCGGAGTTTTAGTTGGGTTCGTATTTTTACCCGGAGTTTTAGTTGGGTTCGTAATTTTACCCGGAGTTTTAGTTGGGTTCGTAATTTTACCCGGAGTTTTACTTGGGTTCGTAATTTTACCCGGAGTTTTACTTGGGTTCGTAATTTTACCCGGAGTTTTAGTTGGGTTCGTAATTTTACCCGGAGTTTTAGTTGGGTTCGTAATTTTACCCGGACTTGTTAGTTGGGTTCGTATTTTTTACCCGGACTTTTAGTTGGGTTCGTAATTTTACCCGGAGTTTTAGTTGGGTTCGTAATTTTACCCGGAGTTTTAGTTGAGTTCGTAATTTTACCCGGAGTTTTAGTTGGGTTCGTAATTTTACCCGGACTTTTTAGTTGGGTTCGTAATTTTACCCGGACTTTTTAGTTGGGTTCGTAATTTTACCCGGACTTTTTAGTTGGGTTCGTAATCTTACCCGGAGTTTTAGTTGGGTTCGTAATTTTACCCGGACTTTTTAGTTGGGTTCGAATTTTTTACCCGGACTTTTAGTTGGGTTCATAATTTTACCCGGAGTTTTAGTTGGGTTCGTAATTTTACCCGGACCTTTTAGTTGGGTTCGTATTTTGTACCCAGACTTTTAGTTGGGTTCGTAATTTTACCCGGAGTTTTAGTTGGGTTCGTAATTTTACCCGGAGTTTTAGTTGGGTTCGTAATTTTACCCGGAGTCTTGAGTTACCCGGACTTTTTAGTTGGGTTCGTATTTTTACCCGGACTTTTAGTTGGGTTCGTAATTTTACCCGGAGTTTTAGTTGGGTTCGTAATTTTACCCGGAGTTTTAGTTGGGTTCGTAATTTTACCCGGAGTTTTACTTGGGTTCGTAATTTTACCCGGAGTTTTACTTGGGTTCGTAATTTTACCCGGAGTTTTAGTTGGGTTCGTAATTTTACCAGGAGTTTTAGTTGGGTTCGTAATTTTACCCGGACTTTTTAGTTGGGTTCGTATTTTTTACCCGGACTTTTAGTTGGGTTCGTAATTTTACCCGGAGTTTTAGTTGGGTTCGTAATTTTACCCGGCGTTTTAGTTGAGTTCGTAATTTTACCCGGAGTTTTAGTTGGGTTCGTAATTTTAACCGGACTTTTTAGTTGGGTTCGTAATTTTACCCGGACTTTTTAGTTGGGTTCGTATTTTTTACCCGGAGTTTTAGTTGGGTTCGTAATTTTACCCGGAGTTTTAGTTGGGTTCGTATTTTTTACCCGGAGTTTTAGTTGGGTTCGTATTTTTACCCGGAGTTTTAGTTGTGTTGGTAATTTTATCCGGAGTTTTAGTTGGGTTCATATTTTTTACCGGACTTTTTAGTTGGGTTCGTATTTTTTACCCGGAGTTTTAGTTGGTTTCGTATTTTTTACGCGGAGTTTTAGTTGGGTTCGTATTTTTACCCGGAGTTTTAGTTGGGTTCGTATTTTTACCCGGAGTTTTAGTTGGGTTCGTATTTTTTACCCGGACTTTTTAGTTGGGTTAGTATTTTTGCCCGGAGTTTTAGTTGGGTTCGTATTTTTTAGCCGGAGTTTTAGTTGGGTTCGTATTTTTTACCCGGAGTTTTAGTTGGGTTCGTATTTTTACCCGGAGTTTTAGTTGGGTTCGTATTTTTACCCGGAGTTTTAGTTGGGTTCGTATTCTTTACCCGGACTTTTTAGTTGGGTTAGTATTTTTGCCCGGAGTTTTAGTTGGGTTCGTATTTTTTTACCCGGAGTTTTAGTTGGGTTCTAAATGTTACCCGGACTTTTTTGTTTGGTTCGTATTTTTTACCCGGAGTTTTAGTTGGGTTCGTAATTTTACCCGGAGTTTTAGTTGAGTTCGTAATTTTACCCGGAGTTTTAGTTGGGTTAGTAATTTTACCCGGACTTTTTATTTGGGTTCGTAATTTTACCCGGACTTTTTAGTTGGGTTCGTAATTTTACCCGGAGTTTTAGTTGGGTTCGTAATTTTACCCGGAGTTTTACTTGGGTTCGTAATTTTACCCGGAATTTTTAGTTGGGTTCGTATTTTTTACCCGGACTTTTAGTTGGGTTCGTAATTTTACCCGGAGTTTTAGTTGGGTTCGTAATTTTACCCGGAGTTTTAGTTGGGTTCGTAATTTTACCCGGAGTTTTACTTGGGTTCGTAATTTTACCCGGAGTTTTACTTGGGTTCGTAATTTTACCCGGAGTTTTACTTGGGTTCGTAATTTTACCCGGAGTTTTACTTGGGTTCGTAATTTTACCCGGAGTTTTAGTTGGGTTCGTAATTTTACCAGGAGTTTTAGTTGGGTTCGTAATTTTACCCGGACTTTTTAGTTGGGTTCGTATTTTTTACCCGGACTTTTAGTTCGGTTCGTACTTTTACCCGGAGTTTTAGTTGGGTTCGTAATTTTACCCGGAGTTTTAGTTGAGTTCGTAATTTTACCCGGAGTTTTAGTTGGGTTCGTAATTTTACCCGGACTTTTTAGTTGGGTTCGTAATTTTACCCGGACTTTTTAGTTGGGTTCGTATTTTTTACCCAGGAGTTTTAGTTGGGTTCGTAATTTTACCCGGAGTTTTAGTTGGGTTCGTAATTTTACCCGGACTTTTTAGTTGGGTTCGTATTTTTTTACCCGGACTTTTAGTTGGGTTCGTAATTTTACCCGGAGTTTTAGTTGGGTTCGTATTTTTTACCCGGAGTTTTAGTTGGGTTCGTATTTTTACCCGGAGTTTTAGTTGTGTTGGTAATTTTACCCGGAGTTTTAGTTGGGTTCATATTTTTTACCGGACTTTTTAGTTGGGTTCGTATTTTTTACCCGGAGTTTTAGTTGGTTTCGTATTTTTTACCCGGAGTTTTAGTTGGGTTCGTAATTTTACCCGGACTTTTCAGTTGGGTTCGTATTTTTACCCGGAGTTTTAGTTGGGTTCGTATTTTTTACCCGGACTTTTTAGTTGGGTTAGTATTTTTGCCCAGAGTTTTAGTTGGGTTCGTATTTTTTAGCCGGAATTTTAGTTGGGTTCGTATTTTTTACCCGGAGTTTTAGTTGGGTTCGTATTTTTACCCGGAGTTTTAGTTGGGTTCGTATTTTTACCCGGAGTTTTAGTTGGGTTCGTATTTTTTACCCGGAGTTTTAGTTGGGTTCGTATTTTTACCCGGAGTTTTAGTTGGGTTCGTAATTTTACCCGGAGTTTTAGTTGGGTTCGTAATTTTACCCGGAGTTTTACTTGGGTTCGTAATTTTACCCGGAGTTTTACTTGGGTTCGTAATTTTACCCGGAGTTTTAGTTGGGTTCGTAATTTTACCCGGAGTTTTAGTTGGGTTCGTAATTTTACCCGGACTTGTTAGTTGGGTTCGTATTTTTTACCCGGACTTTTAGTTGGGTTCGTAATTTTACCCGGAGTTTTAGTTGGGTTCGTAATTTTACCCGGAGTTTTAGTTGAGTTCGTAATTTTACCCGGAGTTTTAGTTGGGTTCGTAATTTTACCCGGACTTTTTAGTTGGGTTCGTAATTTTACCCGGACTTTTTAGTTGGGTTCGTAATTTTACCCGGACTTTTTAGTTGGGTTCGTAATCTTACCCGGAGTTTTAGTTGGGTTCGTAATTTTACCCGGACTTTTTAGTTGGGTTCGAATTTTTTACCCGGACTTTTAGTTGGGTTCATAATTTTACCCGGAGTTTTAGTTGGGTTCGTAATTTTACCCGGACCTTTTAGTTGGGTTCGTATTTTGTACCCGGACTTTTAGTTGGGTTCGTAATTTTACCCGGAGTTTTAGTTGGGTTCGTAATTTTACCCGGAGTTTTAGTTGGGTTCGTAATTTTATCCGGAGTCTTAAGTTACCCGGACTTTTTAGTTGGGTTCGTATTTTTACCCGGACTTTTAGTTGGGTTCGTAATTTTACCCGGAGTTTTAGTTGGGTTCGTAATTTTACCCGGAGTTTTAGTTGGGTTCGTAATTTTACCCGGAGTTTTACTTGGGTTCGTAATTTTACCCGGAGTTTTACTTGGGTTCGTAATTTTACCCGGAGTTTTAGTTGGGTTCGTAATTTTACCAGGAGTTTTAGTTGGGTTCGTAATTTTACCCGGACTTTTTAGTTGGGTTCGTATTTTTACCCGGAGTTTTAGTTGGGTTCGTATTTTTACCCGGAGTTTTGTTGGGTTCGTATTTTTTACCCGGAGTTTTAGTTGGGTTCGTATTTTTACCCGGAGTTTTAGTTGGGTTCGTATTTTTACCCGGAGTTTTAGTTGGGTTCGTATTCTTTACCCGGACTTTTTAGTTGGGTTAGTATTTTTGCCCGGAGTTTTAGTTGGGTTCGTATTTTTTTACCCGGAGTTTTAGTTGGGTTCTAAATGTTACCCGGACTTTTTTGTTTGGTTCGTATTTTTTACCCGGAGTTTTAGTTGGGTTCGTAATTTTACCCGGAGTTTTAGTTGAGTTAGTAATTTTACCCGGAGTTTTAGTTGGGTTAGTAATTTTACCCGGACTTTTTATTTGGGTTCGTAATTTTACCCGGACTTTTTAGTTGGGTTCGTAATTTTACCCGGAGTTTTAGTTGGGTTCGTAATTTTACCCGGAGTTTTACTTGGGTTCGTAATTTTACCCGGAATTTTTAGTTGGGTTCGTATTTTTTACCCGGACTTTTAGTTGGGTTCGTAATTTTACCCGGAGTTTTAGTTGGGTTCGTAATTTTACCCGGAGTTTTAGTAGGGTTCGTAATTTTACCCGGAGTTTTACTTGGGTTCGTAATTTTACCCGGAGTTTTACTTGGGTTCGTAATTTTACCCGAAGTTTTACTTGGGTTCGTAATTTTACCCGGAGTTTTACTTGGGTTCGTAATTTTACCCGGAGTTTTAGTTGGGTTCGTAATTTTACCAGGAGTTTTAGTTGGGTTCGTAATTTTACCCGGACTTTTTAGTTGGGTTCGTATTTTTTACCCGGACTTTTAGTTCGGTTCGTAATTTTACCCGGAGTTTTAGTTGGGTTCGTAATTTTACCCGGAGTTTTAGTTGAGTTCGTAATTTTACCCGGAGTTTTAGTTGGGTTCGTAATTTTACCCGGACTTTTTAGTTGGGTTCGTAATTTTACCCGGACTTTTTAGTTGGGTTCGTATTTTTTACCCAGGAGTTTTAGTTGGGTTCGTAATTTTACCCGGAGTTTTAGTTGGGTTCGTAATTTTACCCGGACTTTTTAGTTGGGTTCGTATTTTTTTACCCGGACTTTTAGTTGGGTTCGTAATTTTACCCGGAGTTTTAGTTGGGTTCGTATTTTTTACCCGGAGTTTTAGTTGGGTTCGTATTTTTACCCGGAGTTTTAGTTGTGTTGGTAATTTTACCCGGAGTTTTAGTTGGGTTCATATTTTTTACCGGACTTTTTAGTTGGGTTCGTATTTTTTACCCGGAGTTTTAGTTGGTTTCGTATTTTTTACCCGGAGTTTTAGTTGGGTTCGTAATTTTACCCGGACTTTTCAGTTGGGTTCGTATTTTTACCCGGAGTTTTAGTTGGGTTCGTATTTTTTACCCGGACTTTTTAGTTGGGTTAGTATTTTTGCCCAGAGTTTTAGTTGGGTTCGTATTTTTTAGCCGGAATTTTAGTTGGGTTCGTATTTTTTACCCGGAGTTTTAGTTGGGTTCGTATTTTTACCCGGAGTTTTAGTTGGGTTCGTATTTTTACCCGGAGTTTTAGTTGGGTTCGTATTTTTTACCCGGAGTTTTAGTTGGGTTCGTATTTTTACCCGGAGTTTTAGTTGGGTTCGTAATTTTACCCGGAGTTTTAGTTGGGTTCGTAATTTTACCCGGAGTTTTACTTGGGTTCGTAATTTTACCCGGAGTTTTACTTGGGTTCGTAATTTTACCCGGAGTTTTAGTTGGGTTCGTAATTTTACCCGGAGTTTTAGTTGGGTTCGTAATTTTACCCGGACTTGTTAGTTGGGTTCGTATTTTTTACCCGGACTTTTAGTTGGGTTCGTAATTTTACCCGGAGTTTTAGTTGGGTTCGTAATTTTACCCGGAGTTTTAGTTGAGTTCGTAATTTTACCCGGAGTTTTAGTTGGGTTCGTAATTTTACCCGGACTTTTTAGTTGGGTTCGTAATTTTACCCGGACTTTTTAGTTGGGTTCGTAATTTTACCCGGACTTTTTAGTTGGGTTCGTAATCTTACCCGGAGTTTTAGTTGGGTTCGTAATTTTACCCGGACTTTTTAGTTGGGTTCGAATTTTTTACCCGGACTTTTAGTTGGGTTCATAATTTTACCCGGAGTTTTAGTTGGGTTCGTAATTTTACCCGGACCTTTTAGTTGGGTTCGTATTTTGTACCCGGACTTTTAGTTGGGTTCGTAATTTTACCCGGAGTTTTAGTTGGGTTCGTAATTTTACCCGGAGTTTTAGTTGGGTTCGTAATTTTACCCGGAGTCTTAAGTTACCCGGACTTTTTAGTTGGGTTCGTATTTTTACCCGGACTTTTAGTTGGGTTCGTAATTTTACCCGGAGTTTTAGTTGGGTTCGTAATTTTACCCGGAGTTTTAGTTGGGTTCGTAATTTTACCCGGAGTTTTACTTGGGTTCGTAATTTTACCCGGAGTTTTACTTGGGTTCGTAATTTTACCCGGAGTTTTAGTTGGGTTCGTAATTTTACCAGGAGTTTTAGTTGGGTTCGTAATTTTACCCGGACTTTTTAGTTGGGTTCGTATTTTTACCCGGAGTTTTAGTTGGGTTCGTATTTTTACCCGGAGTTTTGTTGGGTTCGTATTTTTTACCCGGAGTTTTAGTTGGGTTCGTATTTTTACCCGGAGTTTTAGTTGGGTTCGTATTTTTACCCGGAGTTTTAGTTGGGTTCGTATTCTTTACCCGGACTTTTTAGTTGGGTTAGTATTTTTGCCCGGAGTTTTAGTTGGGTTCGTATTTTTTTACCCGGAGTTTTAGTTGGGTTCTAAATGTTACCCGGACTTTTTTGTTTGGTTCGTATTTTTTACCCGGAGTTTTAGTTGGGTTCGTAATTTTACCCGGAGTTTTAGTTGAGTTAGTAATTTTACCCGGAGTTTTAGTTGGGTTAGTAATTTTACCCGGACTTTTTATTTGGGTTCGTAATTTTACCCGGACTTTTTAGTTGGGTTCGTAATTTTACCCGGAGTTTTAGTTGGGTTCGTAATTTTACCCGGAGTTTTACTTGGGTTCGTAATTTTACCCGGAATTTTTAGTTGGGTTCGTATTTTTTACCCGGACTTTTAGTTGGGTTCGTAATTTTACCCGGAGTTTTAGTTGGGTTCGTAATTTTACCCGGAGTTTTAGTAGGGTTCGTAATTTTACCCGGAGTTTTACTTGGGTTCGTAATTTTACCCGGAGTTTTACTTGGGTTCGTAATTTTACCCGGAGTTTTACTTGGGTTCGTAATTTTACCCGGAGTTTTACTTGGGTTCGTAATTTTACCCGGAGTTTTAGTTGGGTTCGTAATTTTACCAGGAGTTTTAGTTGGGTTCGTAATTTTACCCGGACTTTTTAGTTGGGTTCGTATTTTTTACCCGGACTTTTAGTTCGGTTCGTAATTTTACCCGGAGTTTTAGTTGGGTTCGTAATTTTACCCGGAGTTTTAGTTGAGTTCGTAATTTTACCCGGAGTTTTAGTTGGGTTCGTAATTTTACCCGGACTTTTTAGTTGGGTTCGTAATTTTACCCGGACTTTTTAGTTGGGTTCGTATTTTTTACCCAGGAGTTTTAGTTGGGTTCGTAATTTTACCCGGAGTTTTAGTTGGGTTCGTAATTTTACCCGGACTTTTTAGTTGGGTTCGTATTTTTTTACCCGGACTTTTAGTTGGGTTCGTAATTTTACCCGGAGTTTTAGTTGGGTTCGTATTTTTTACCCGGAGTTTTAGTTGGGTTCGTATTTTTACCCGGAGTTTTAGTTGTGTTGGTAATTTTACCCGGAGTTTTAGTTGGGTTCATATTTTTTACCGGACTTTTTAGTTGGGTTCGTATTTTTTACCCGGAGTTTTAGTTGGTTTCGTATTTTTTACCCGGAGTTTTAGTTGGGTTCGTAATTTTACCCGGACTTTTCAGTTGGGTTCGTATTTTTACCCGGAGTTTTAGTTGGGTTCGTATTTTTTACCCGGACTTTTTAGTTGGGTTAGTATTTTTGCCCGGAGTTTTAGTTGGGTTCGTATTTTTTAGCCGGAATTTTAGTTGGGTTCGTATTTTTTACCCGGAGTTTTAGTTGGGTTCGTATTTTTACCCGGAGTTTTAGTTGGGTTCGTATTTTTACCCGGAGTTTTAGTTGGGTTCGTATTTTTTACCCGGAGTTTTAGTTGGGTTCGTATTTTTACCCGGAGTTTTAGTTGGGTTCGTAATTTTACCCGGAGTTTTAGTTGGGTTCGTAATTTTACCCGGAGTTTTACTTGGGTTCGTAATTTTACCCGGAGTTTTACTTGGGTTCGTAATTTTACCCGGAGTTTTAGTTGGGTTCGTAATTTTACCCGGAGTTTTAGTTGGGTTCGTAATTTTACCCGGACTTGTTAGTTGGGTTCGTATTTTTTACCCGGACTTTTAGTTGGGTTCGTAATTTTACCCGGAGTTTTAGTTGGGTTCGTAATTTTACCCGGAGTTTTAGTTGAGTTCGTAATTTTACCCGGAGTTTTAGTTGGGTTCGTAATTTTACCCGGACTTTTTAGTTGGGTTCGTAATTTTACCCGGACTTTTTAGTTGGGTTCGTAATTTTACCCGGACTTTTTAGTTGGGTTCGTAATCTTACCCGGAGTTTTAGTTGGGTTCGTAATTTTACCCGGACTTTTTAGTTGGGTTCGAATTTTTTACCCGGACTTTTAGTTGGGTTCATAATTTTACCCGGAGCTTTAGTTGGGTTCGTAATTTTACCCGGACCTTTTAGTTGGGTTCGTATTTTGTACCCGGACTTTTAGTTGGGTTCGTAATTTTACCCGGAGTTTTAGTCGGGTTCGTAATTTTACCCGGAGTTTTAGTTGGGTTCGTAATTTTACCCGGAGTCTTGAGTTACCCGGACTTTTTAGTTGGGTTCGTATTTTTACCCGGACTTTTAGTTGGGTTCGTAATTTTACCCGGAGTTTTAGTTGGGTTCGTAATTTTACCCGGAGTTTTAGTTGGGTTCGTAATTTTACCCGGAGTTTTACTTGGGTTCGTAATTTTACCCGGAGTTTTACTTGGGTTCGTAATTTTACCCGGAGTTTTAGTTGGGTTCGTAATTTTACCAGGAGTTTTAGTTGGGTTCGTAATTTTACCCGGACTTTTTAGTTGGGTTCGTATTTTTTACCCGGACTTTTAGTTGGGTTCGTAATTTTACCCGGAGTTTTAGTTGGGTTCGTAATTTTACCCGGCGTTTTAGTTGAGTTCGTAATTTTACCCGGAGTTTTAGTTGGGTTCGTAATTTTACCCGGACTTTTTAGTTGGGTTCGTAATTTTACCCGGACTTTTTAGTTGGGTTCGTATTTTTTACCCGGAGTTTTAGTTGGGTTCGTAATTTTACCCGGAGTTTTAGTTGGGTTCGTATTTTTTACCCGGAGTTTTAGTTGGGTTCGTATTTTTACCCGGAGTTTTAGTTGTGTTGGTAATTTTATCCGGAGTTTTAGTTGGGTTCATATTTTTTTACCGGACTTTTTAGTTGGGTTCGTATTTTTTACCCGGAGTTTTAGTTGGTTTCGTATTTTTTACGCGGAGTTTTAGTTGGGTTCGTATTTTTACCCGGAGTTTTAGTTGGGTTCGTATTTTTACCCGGAGTTTTAGTTGGGTTCGTAATTTTACCCGGAGTTTTACTTGGGTTCGTAATTTTACCCGGAGTTTTAGTTGGGTTCGTAATTTTACCAGGAGTTTTAGTTGGGTTCGTAATTTTACCCGGACTTTTTAGTTGGGTTCGTATTTTTTACCCGGACTTTTAGTTCGGTTCGTACTTTTACCCGGAGTTTTAGTTGGGTTCGTAATTTTACCCGGAGTTTTAGTTGAGTTCGTAATTTTACCCGGAGTTTTAGTTGGGTTCGTAATTTTACCCGGACTTTTTAGTTGGGTTCGTAATTTTACCCGGACTTTTTAGTTGGGTTCGTATTTTTTACCCAGGAGTTTTAGTTGGGTTCGTAATTTTACCCGGAGTTTTAGTTGGGTTCGTAATTTTACCCGGACTTTTTAGTTGGGTTCGTATTTTTTTACCCGGACTTTTAGTTGGGTTCGTAATTTTACCCGGAGTTTTAGTTGGGTTCGTATTTTTTACCCGGAGTTTTAGTTGGGTTCGTATTTTTACCCGGAGTTTTAGTTGTGTTGGTAATTTTACCCGGAGTTTTAGTTGGGTTCATATTTTTTACCGGACTTTTTAGTTGGGTTCGTATTTTTTACCCGGAGTTTTAGTTGGTTTCGTATTTTTTACCCGGAGTTTTAGTTGGGTTCGTAATTTTACCCGGACTTTTCAGTTGGGTTCGTATTTTTACCCGGAGTTTTAGTTGGGTTCGTATTTTTTACCCGGACTTTTTAGTTGGGTTAGTATTTTTGCCCAGAGTTTTAGTTGGGTTCGTATTTTTTAGCCGGAATTTTAGTTGGGTTCGTATTTTTTACCCGGAGTTTTAGTTGGGTTCGTATTTTTACCCGGAGTTTTAGTTGGGTTCGTATTTTTACCCGGAGTTTTAGTTGGGTTCGTATTTTTTACCCGGAGTTTTAGTTGGGTTCGTATTTTTACCCGGAGTTTTAGTTGGGTTCGTAATTTTACCCGGAGTTTTAGTTGGGTTCGTAATTTTACCCGGAGTTTTACTTGGGTTCGTAATTTTACCCGGAGTTTTACTTGGGTTCGTAATTTTACCCGGAGTTTTAGTTGGGTTCGTAATTTTACCCGGAGTTTTAGTTGGGTTCGTAATTTTACCCGGACTTGTTAGTTGGGTTCGTATTTTTTACCCGGACTTTTAGTTGGGTTCGTAATTTTACCCGGAGTTTTAGTTGGGTTCGTAATTTTACCCGGAGTTTTAGTTGAGTTCGTAATTTTACCCGGAGTTTTAGTTGGGTTCGTAATTTTACCCGGACTTTTTAGTTGGGTTCGTAATTTTACCCGGACTTTTTAGTTGGGTTCGTAATTTTACCCGGACTTTTTAGTTGGGTTCGTAATCTTACCCGGAGTTTTAGTTGGGTTCGTAATTTTACCCGGACTTTTTAGTTGGGTTCGAATTTTTTACCCGGACTTTTAGTTGGGTTCATAATTTTACCCGGAGTTTTAGTTGGGTTCGTAATTTTACCCGGACCTTTTAGTTGGGTTCGTATTTTGTACCCGGACTTTTAGTTGGGTTCGTAATTTTACCCGGAGTTTTAGTTGGGTTCGTAATTTTACCCGGAGTTTTAGTTGGGTTCGTAATTTTACCCGGAGTCTTAAGTTACCCGGACTTTTTAGTTGGGTTCGTATTTTTACCCGGACTTTTAGTTGGGTTCGTAATTTTACCCGGAGTTTTAGTTGGGTTCGTAATTTTACCCGGAGTTTTAGTTGGGTTCGTAATTTTACCCGGAGTTTTACTTGGGTTCGTAATTTTACCCGGAGTTTTACTTGGGTTCGTAATTTTACCCGGAGTTTTAGTTGGGTTCGTAATTTTACCAGGAGTTTTAGTTGGGTTCGTAATTTTACCCGGACTTTTTAGTTGGGTTCGTATTTTTACCCGGAGTTTTAGTTGGGTTCGTATTTTTACCCGGAGTTTTGTTGGGTTCGTATTTTTTACCCGGAGTTTTAGTTGGGTTCGTATTTTTACCCGGAGTTTTAGTTGGGTTCGTATTTTTACCCGGAGTTTTAGTTGGGTTCGTATTCTTTACCCGGACTTTTTAGTTGGGTTAGTATTTTTGCCCGGAGTTTTAGTTGGGTTCGTATTTTTTTACCCGGAGTTTTAGTTGGGTTCTAAATGTTACCCGGACTTTTTTGTTTGGTTCGTATTTTTTACCCGGAGTTTTAGTTGGGTTCGTAATTTTACCCGGAGTTTTAGTTGAGTTAGTAATTTTACCCGGAGTTTTAGTTGGGTTAGTAATTTTACCCGGACTTTTTATTTGGGTTCGTAATTTTACCCGGACTTTTTAGTTGGGTTCGTAATTTTACCCGGAGTTTTAGTTGGGTTCGTAATTTTACCCGGAGTTTTACTTGGGTTCGTAATTTTACCCGGAATTTTTAGTTGGGTTCGTATTTTTTACCCGGACTTTTAGTTGGGTTCGTAATTTTACCCGGAGTTTTAGTTGGGTTCGTAATTTTACCCGGAGTTTTAGTAGGGTTCGTAATTTTACCCGGAGTTTTACTTGGGTTCGTAATTTTACCCGGAGTTTTACTTGGGTTCGTAATTTTACCCGGAGTTTTACTTGGGTTCGTAATTTTACCCGGAGTTTTACTTGGGTTTGTAATTTTACCCGGAGTTTTAGTTGGGTTCGTAATTTTACCAGGAGTTTTAGTTGGGTTCGTAATTTTACCCGGACGTTTTAGTTGGGTTCGTATTTTTTACCCGGACTTTTAGTTCGGTTCGTAATTTTACCCGGAGTTTTAGTTGGGTTCGTAATTTTACCCGGAGTTTTAGTTGAGTTCGTAATTTTACCCGGAGTTTTAGTTGGGTTCGTAATTTTACCCGGACTTTTTAGTTGGGTTCGTAATTTTACCCGGACTTTTTAGTTGGGTTCGTATTTTTTACCCAGGAGTTTTAGTTGGGTTCGTAATTTTACCCGGAGTTTTAGTTGGGTTCGTAATTTTACCCGGACTTTTTAGTTGGGTTCGTATTTTTTTACCCGGACTTTTAGTTGGGTTCGTAATTTTACCCGGAGTTTTAGTTGGGTTCGTATTTTTTACCCGGAGTTTTAGTTGGGTTCGTATTTTTACCCGGAGTTTTAGTTGTGTTGGTAATTTTACCCGGAGTTTTAGTTGGGTTCATATTTTTTACCGGACTTTTTAGTTGGGTTCGTATTTTTTACCCGGAGTTTTAGTTGGTTGCGTATTTTTTACCCGGAGTTTTAGTTGGGTTCGTAATTTTACCCGGACTTTTCAGTTGGGTTCGTATTTTTACCCGGAGTTTTAGTTGGGTTCGTATTTTTTACCCGGACTTTTTAGTTGGGTTAGTATTTTTGCCCGGAGTTTTAGTTGGGTTCGTATTTTTTAGCCGGAATTTTAGTTGGGTTCGTATTTTTTACCCGGAGTTTTAGTTGGGTTCGTATTTTTACCCGGAGTTTTAGTTGGGTTCGTATTTTTACCCGGAGTTTTAGTTGGGTTCGTATTTTTTACCCGGAGTTTTAGTTGGGTTCGTATTTTTACCCGGAGTTTTAGTTGGGTTCGTAATTTTACCCGGAGTTTTAGTTGGGTTCGTAATTTTACCCGGAGTTTTACTTGGGTTCGTAATTTTACCCGGAGTTTTACTTGGGTTCGTAATTTTACCCGGAGTTTTAGTTGGGTTCGTAATTTTACCCGGAGTTTTAGTTGGGTTCGTAATTTTACCCGGACTTGTTAGTTGGGTTCGTATTTTTTACCCGGACTTTTAGTTGGGTTCGTAATTTTACCCGGAGTTTTAGTTGGGTTCGTAATTTTACCCGGAGTTTTAGTTGAGTTCGTAATTTTACCCGGAGTTTTAGTTGGGTTCGTAATTTTACCCGGACTTTTTAGTTGGGTTCGTAATTTTACCCGGACTTTTTAGTTGGGTTCGTAATTTTACCCGGACTTTTTAGTTGGGTTCGTAATCTTACCCGGAGTTTTAGTTGGGTTCGTAATTTTACCCGGACTTTTTAGTTGGGTTCGAATTTTTTACCCGGACTTTTAGTTGGGTTCATAATTTTACCCGGAGCTTTAGTTGGGTTCGTAATTTTACCCGGACCTTTTAGTTGGGTTCGTATTTTGTACCCGGACTTTTAGTTGGGTTCGTAATTTTACCCGGAGTTTTAGTCGGGTTCGTAATTTTACCCGGAGTTTTAGTTGGGTTCGTAATTTTACCCGGAGTCTTGAGTTACCCGGACTTTTTAGTTGGGTTCGTATTTTTACCCGGACTTTTAGTTGGGTTCGTAATTTTACCCGGAGTTTTAGTTGGGTTCGTAATTTTACCCGGAGTTTTAGTTGGGTTCGTAATTTTACCCGGAGTTTTACTTGGGTTCGTAATTTTACCCGGAGTTTTACTTGGGTTCGTAATTTTACCCGGAGTTTTAGTTGGGTTCGTAATTTTACCAGGAGTTTTAGTTGGGTTCGTAATTTTACCCGGACTTTTTAGTTGGGTTCGTATTTTTTACCCGGACTTTTAGTTGGGTTCGTAATTTTACCCGGAGTTTTAGTTGGGTTCGTAATTTTACCCGGCGTTTTAGTTGAGTTCGTAATTTTACCCGGAGTTTTAGTTGGGTTCGTAATTTTACCCGGACTTTTTAGTTGGGTTCGTAATTTTACCCGGACTTTTTAGTTGGGTTCGTATTTTTTACCCGGAGTTTTAGTTGGGTTCGTAATTTTACCCGGAGTTTTAGTTGGGTTCGTATTTTTTACCCGGAGTTTTAGTTGGGTTCGTATTTTTACCCGGAGTTTTAGTTGTGTTGGTAATTTTATCCGGAGTTTTAGTTGGGTTCATATTTTTTTACCGGACTTTTTAGTTGGGTTCGTATTTTTTACCCGGAGTTTTAGTTGGTTTCGTATTTTTTACGCGGAGTTTTAGTTGGGTTCGTATTTTTACCCGGAGTTTTAGTTGGGTTCGTATTTTTACCCGGAGTTTTAGTTGGGTTCGTATTTTTTACCCGGACTTTTTAGTTGGGTTAGTATTTTTGCCCGGAGTTTTAGTTGGGTTCGTATTTTTTAGCCGGAGTTTTAGTTGGGTTCGTATTTTTTACCCGGAGTTTTAGTTGGGTTCGTATTTTTACCCGGAGTTTTAGTTGGGTTCGTATTTTTACCCGGAGTTTTAGTTGCGTTCGTATTCTTTACCCGGACTTTTTAGTTGGGTTAGTATTTTTGCCCGGAGTTTTAGTTGGGTTCGTATTTTTTTACCCGGAGTTTTAGTTGGGTTCTAAATGTTACCCGGACTTTTTTGTTTGGTTCGTATTTTTTACCCGGAGTTTTAGTTGGGTTCGTAATTTTACCCGGAGTTTTAGTTGAGTTCGTAATTTTACACGGAGTTTTAGTTGGGTTAGTAATTTTACCCGGACTTTTTTTTGGGTTCGTAATTTTACCCGGACTTTTTAGTTGGGTTCGTAATTTTACCCGGAGTTTTAGTTGGGTTCGTAATTTTACCCGGAGTTTTACTTGGGTTCGTAATTTTACCCGGAATTTTTAGTTGGGTTCGTATTTTTTACCCGGACTTTTAGTTGGGTTCGTAATTTTACCCGGAGTTTTAGTTGGGTTCGTAATTTTACCCGGAGTTTTAGTTGGGTTCGTAATTTTACCCGGAGTTTTACTTGGGTTCGTAATTTTACCCGGAGTTTTACTTGGGTTCGTAATTTTACCCGGAGTTTTACTTGGGTTCGTAATTTTACCCGGAGTTTTACTTGGGTTCGTAATTTTACCCGGAGTTTTAGTTGGGTTCGTAATTTTACCAGGAGTTTTAGTTGGGTTCGTAATTTTACCCGGACTTTTTAGTTGGGTTCGTATTTTTTACCCGGACTTTTAGTTCGGTTCGTAATTTTACCCGGAGTTTTAGTTGGGTTCGTAATTTTACCCGGAGTTTTAGTTGAGTTCGTAATTTTACCCGGAGTTTTAGTTGGGTTCGTAATTTTACCCGGACTTTTTAGTTGGGTTCGTAATTTTACCCGGACTTTTTAGTTGGGTTCGTATTTTTTACCCAGGAGTTTTAGTTGGGTTCGTAATTTTACCCGGAGTTTTAGTTGGGTTCGTAATTTTACCCGGACTTTTTAGTTGGGTTCGTATTTTTTTACCCGGACTTTTAGTTGGGTTCGTAATTTTACCCGGAGTTTTAGTTGGGTTCGTATTTTTTACCCGGAGTTTTAGTTGGGTTCGTATTTTTACCCGGAGTTTTAGTTGTGTTGGTAATTTTACCCGGAGTTTTAGTTGGGTTCATATTTTTTACCGGACTTTTTAGTTGGGTTCGTATTTTTTACCCGGAGTTTTAGTTGGTTTCGTATTTTTTACCAGGAGTTTTAGTTGGGTTCGTAATTTTACCCGGACTTTTCAGTTGGGTTCGTATTTTTACCCGGAGTTTTAGTTGGGTTCGTATTTTTTACCCGGACTTTTTAGTTGGGTTAGTATTTTTGCCCAGAGTTTTAGTTGGGTTCGTATTTTTTAGCCGGAATTTTAGTTGGGTTCGTATTTTTTACCCGGAGTTTTAGTTGGGTTCGTATTTTTACCCGGAGTTTTAGTTGGGTTCGTATTTTTACCCGGAGTTTTAGTTGGGTTCGTATTTTTTACCCGGAGTTTTAGTTGGGTTCGTATTTTTACCCGGAGTTTTAGTTGGGTTCGTAATTTTACCCGGAGTTTTAGTTGGGTTCGTAATTTTACCCGGAGTTTTACTTGGGTTCGTAATTTTACCCGGAGTTTTACTTGGGTTCGTAATTTTACCCGGAGTTTTAGTTGGGTTCGTAATTTTACCCGGAGTTTTAGTTGGGTTCGTAATTTTACCCGGACTTGTTAGTTGGGTTCGTATTTTTTACCCGGACTTTTAGTTGGGTTCGTAATTTTACCCGGAGTTTTAGTTGGGTTCGTAATTTTACGCGGAGTTTTAGTTGAGTTCGTAATTTTACCCGGAGTTTTAGTTGGGTTCGTAATTTTACCCGGAGTTTTAGTTGGGTTCGTATTTTTACCCGGAGTTTTAGTTGGGTTCGTATTCTTTACCCGGACTTTTTAGTTGGGTTAGTATTTTTGCCCGGAGTTTTAGTTGGGTTCGTATTTTTTTACCCGGAGTTTTAGTTGGGTTCTAAATGTTACCCGGACTTTTTTGTTTGGTTCGTATTTTTTACCCGGAGTTTTAGTTGGGTTCGTAATTTTACCCGGAGTTTTAGTTGAGTCGTAATTTTACCCGGAGTTTTAGTTGGGTTAGTAATTTTACCCGGACTTTTTATTTGGGTTCGTAATTTTACCCGGACTTTTTAGTTGGGTTCGTAATTTTACCCGGAGTTTTAGTTGGGTTCGTAATTTTACCCGGAGTTTTACTTGGGTTCGTAATTTTACCCGGAATTTTTAGTTGGGTTCGTATTTTTTACCCGGACTTTTAGTTGGGTTCGTAATTTTACCCGGAGTTTTAGTTGGGTTCGTAATTTTACCCGGAGTTTTGGTTGGGTTCGTAATTTTACCCGGAGTTTTACTTGGGTTCGTAATTTTACCCGGAGTTTTACTTGGGTTCGTAATTTTACCCGGAGTTTTACTTGGGTTCGTAATTTTACCCGGAGTTTTACTTGGGTTCGTAATTTTACCCGGAGTTTTAGTTGGGTTCGTAATTTTACCAGGAGTTTTAGTGTGGATTATCGTAATTTTACCCGGACTTTTTAGTTGGGTTCGTATTTTTTACCCGGACTTTTAGTTCGGTTCGTAATTTTACCCGGAGTTTTAGTTGGGTTCGTAATTTTACCCGGAGTTTTAGTTGAGTTCGTAATTTTACCCGGAGTTTTAGTTGGGTTCGTAATTTTACCGGACTTTTTAGTTGGGTTCGTAATTTTACCCGGACTTTTTAGTTGGGTTCGTATTTTTTACCCAGGAGTTTTAGTTGGGTTCGTAATTTTACCGGAGTTTTAGTTGGGTTCGTAATTTTACCCGGACTTTTTAGTTGGGTTCGTATTTTTTTACCCGGACTTTTAGTTGGGTTCGTAATTTTACCCGGAGTTTTAGTTGGGTTCGTATTTTTTACCCGGAGTTTAGTTGGGTTCGTATTTTTACCCGAGTTTTAGTTGTGTTGGTAATTTTACCCGGAGTTTTAGTTGGGTTCATATTTTTTACCGGACTTTTAGTTGGGTTCGTATTTTTTACCCGGAGTTTTAGTTGGTTTCGTATTTTTTACCCGGAGTTTTAGTTGGGTTCGTAATTTTACCCGGACTTTTCAGTTGGGTTCGTATTTTTACCCGAGTTTTAGTTGGGTTCGTATTTTTTACCCGGACTTTTTAGTTGGGTTAGTATTTTTGCCCAGAGTTTTAGTTGGGTTCGTATTTTTTAGCCGGAATTTTAGTTGGGTTCGTATTTTTTACCCGGAGTTTTAGTTGGGTTCGTATTTTTACCCGGAGTTTTAGTTGGGTTCGTATTTTTACCCGGAGTTTTAGTTGGGTTCGTATTTTTTACCCGGAGTTTTAGTTGGGTTCGTATTTTTACCCGGAGTTTTAGTTGGGTTCGTAATTTTACCCGGAGTTTTAGTTGGGTTCGTAATTTTACCCGGAGTTTTACTTGGGTTCGTAATTTTACCCGGAGTTTTACTTGGGTTCGTAATTTTACCCGGAGTTTTAGTTGGGTTCGTAATTTTACCCGGAGTTTAGTTGGGTTCGTAATTTTACCCGGACTTGTTAGTTGGGTTCGTATTTTTTACCCGGACTTTTAGTTGGGTTCGTAATTTTACCCGGAGTTTTAGTTGGGTTCGTAATTTTACCCGGAGTTTTAGTTGAGTTCGTAATTTTACCCGGAGTTTTAGTTGGGTTCGTAATTTTACCCGGACTTTTTAGTTGGGTTCGTAATTTTACCCGGACTTTTAGTTGGGTTCGTAATTTTACCCGGACTTTTTAGTTGGGTTCGTAATCTTACCCGGAGTTTTAGTTGGGTTCGTATTTTACCCGGACTTTTTAGTTGGGTTCGAATTTTTTACCCGGACTTTTAGTTGGGTTCATAATTTTACCCGGAGTTTTAGTTGGGTTCGTAATTTTACCCGGACCTTTTAGTTGGGTTCGTATTTTGTACCCGGACTTTTAGTTGGGTTCGTAATTTTACCCGGAGTTTTAGTTGGGTTCGTAATTTTACCCGGAGTTTAGTTGGGTTCGTAATTTTACCCGGAGTCTTGAGTTACCCGGACTTTTTAGTTGGGTTCGTATTTCTACCCGGACTTTTAGTTGGGTTCGTAATTTTACCCGGAGTTTTAGTTGGGTTCGTAATTTTACCCGGAGTTTTAGTTGGGTTCGTAATTTTACCCGGAGTTTTACTTGGGTTCGTAATTTTACCCGGAGTTTTACTTGGGTTCGTAATTTTACCCGGAGTTTTAGTTGGGTTCGTAATTTTACCAGGAGTTTTAGTTGGGTTCGTAATTTTACCGGACTTTTTAGTTGGGTTCGTATTTTTTACCCGGACTTTTAGTTGGGTTCGTAATTTTACCCGGAGTTTTAGTTGGGTTCGTAATTTTACCCGGCGTTTTAGTTGAGTTCGTAATTTTACCCGGAGTTTTAGTTGGGTTCGTAATTTTACCCGGACTTTTTAGTTGGGTTCGTAATTTTACCCGGACTTTTTAGTTGGGTTCGTATTTTTTACCGGAGTTTTAGTTGGGTTCGTAATTTTACCGGAGTTTTAGTTGGGTTCGTAATTTTACCCGGACTTTTTAGTTGGGTTCGTATTTTTTACCCGGACTTTTAGTTGGGTTCGTAATTTTACCCGGAGTTTTAGTTGGGTTCGTATTTTTTACCCGGAGTTTTAGTTGGGTTCGTATTTTTACCCGGAGTTTTAGTTGTGTTGGTTATTTTACCCGGAGTTTTAGTTGGGTTCATATTTTTTACCGGACTTTTTAGTTGGGTTCGTATTTTTTACCCGGAGTTTTAGTTGGTTTCGTATTTTTTACCCGGAGTTTTAGTTGGGTTCGTATTTTTACCCGGAGTTTTGGTTGGGTTCGTATTTTTACCCGGAGTTTTAGTTGGGTTCGTATTTTTTACCCGGACTTTTTAGTTGGGTTAGTATTTTTGCCCGGAGTTTTAGTTGGGTTCGTATTTTTTAGCCGGAGTTTTAGTTGGGTTCGTATTTTTTACCCGGAGTTTTAGTTGGGTTCGTATTTTTACCCGGAGTTTTAGTTGGGTTCGTATTTTTACCCGGAGTTTTAGTTGGGTTCGTATTTTTTACCCGGACTTTTAGTTGGGTTCGTAATTTTACCCGGGTTTTAGTTGGGTTCGTAATTTTACCCGGAGTTTTAGTTGAGTTCGTAATTTTACCCGGAGTTTTAGTTGGTTTCGTAATTTTACCCGGACTTTTTAGTTGGGTTCGTAATTTTACCCGGACTTTTTAGTTGGGTTCGTAATTTTACCCGGACTTTTTAGTTGGGTTCGTAATTTTACCCGGAGTTTCAGTTGGGTTCGTAATTTTACCCGGACTTTTTAGTTGGGTTCGAATTTTTTACCCGGACTTTTAGTTGGGTTCATAATTTTACCCGGAGTTTTAGTTGGGTTCGTATTTTTACCCGGAGTTTTAGTTGGGTTCGTATTTTTTACCCGGACTTTTTAGTTGGGTTAGTGTTTTTGCCCGGAGTTTTAGTTGGGTTCGTATTTTTTTACCCGGAGTTTTAGTTGGGTTCTAAATGTTACCCGGACTTTTTTGTTTGGTTCGTATTTTTTACCCGGAGTTTTAGTTGGGTTCGTAATTTTACCCGGAGTTTTAGTTGAGTTCGTAATTTTACCCGGAGTTTTAGTTGGGTTAGTAATTTTACCCGGACTTTTTATTTGGGTTCGTAATTTTACCCGGACTTTTTAGTTGGGTTCGTAATTTTACCCGGAGTTTTAGTTGGGTTCGTAATTTTACCCGGAGTTTTACTTGGGTTCGTAATTTTACCCGGAATTTTTAGTTGGGTTCGTATTTTTTACCCGGACTTTTAGTTGGGTTCGTAATTTTACCCGGAGTTTTAGTTGGGTTCGTAATTTTACCCGGAGTTTTAGTTGGGTTCGTAATTTTACCCGGAGTTTTACTTGGGTTCGTAATTTTACCCGGAGTTTTACTTGGGTTCGTAATTTTACCCGGAGTTTTAGTTGGGTTCGTAATTTTACCCGGAGTTTTAGTTGGGTTCGTAATTTTACCCGGACTTTTTAGTTGGGTTCGTATTTTTTACCCGGACTTTTAGTTGGGTTCGTAATTTTACCCGGAGTTTTAGTTGGGTTCGTAATTTTACCCGGAGTTTTAGTTGGGTTCGTAATTTTACCCGGAGTTTTACTTGGGTTCGTAATTTTACCCGGAATTTTTAGTTGGGTTCGTATTTTTTACCCGGACTTTTAGTTGGGTTCGTAATTTTACCCGGAGTTTTAGTTGGGTTCGTAATTTTACCCGGAGTTTTGGTTGGGTTCGTAATTTTACCCGGAGTTTTACTTGGGTTCGTAATTTTACCCGGAGTTTTACTTGGGTTCGTAATTTTACCCGGAGTTTTACTTGGGTTCGTAATTTTACCCGGAGTTTTACTTGGGTTCGTAATTTTACCCGGAGTTTTAGTTGGGTTCGTAATTTTACCAGGAGTTTTAGTTGGGTTCGTAATTTTACCCGGACTTTTTAGTTGGGTTCGTATTTTTTACCCGGACTTTTAGTTCGGTTCGTAATTTTACCCGGAGTTTTAGTTGGGTTCGTAATTTTACCCGGAGTTTTAGTTGAGTTCGTAATTTTACCCGGAGTTTTAGTTGGGTTCGTAATTTTACCCGGACTTTTTAGTTGGGTTCGTAATTTTACCCGGACTTTTTAGTTGGGTTCGTATTTTTTACCCAGGAGTTTTAGTTGGGTTCGTAATTTTACCCGGAGTTTTAGTTGGGTTCGTAATTTTACCCGGACTTTTTAGTTGGGTTCGTATTTTTTTACCCGGACTTTTAGTTGGGTTCGTAATTTTACCCGGAGTTTTAGTTGGGTTCGTATTTTTTACCCGGAGTTTTAGTTGGGTTCGTATTTTTACCCGGAGTTTTAGTTGTGTTGGTAATTTTACCCGGAGTTTTAGTTGGGTTCATATTTTTTACCGGACTTTTTAGTTGGGTTCGTATTTTTTACCCGGAGTTTTAGTTGGTTTCGTATTTTTTACCCGGAGTTTTAGTTGGGTTCGTAATTTTACCCGGACTTTTCAGTTGGGTTCGTATTTTTACCCGGAGTTTTAGTTGGGTTCGTATTTTTTACCCGGACTTTTTAGTTGGGTTAGTATTTTTGCCCAGAGTTTTAGTTGGGTTCGTATTTTTTAGCCGGAATTTTAGTTGGGTTCGTATTTTTTACCCGGAGTTTTAGTTGGGTTCGTATTTTTACCCGGAGTTTTAGTTGGGTTCGTATTTTTACCCGGAGTTTTAGTTGGGTTCGTATTTTTTACCCGGAGTTTTAGTTGGGTTCGTATTTTTACCCGGAGTTTTAGTTGGGTTCGTAATTTTACCCGGAGTTTTAGTTGGGTTCGTAATTTTACCCGGAGTTTTACTTGGGTTCGTAATTTTACCCGGAGTTTTACTTGGGTTCGTAATTTTACCCGGAGTTTTAGTTGGGTTCGTAATTTTACCCGGAGTTTTAGTTGGCTTCGTAATTTTACCCGGACTTGTTAGTTGGGTTCGTATTTTTTACCCGGACTTTTAGTTGGGTTCGTAATTTTACCCGGAGTTTTAGTTGGGTTCGTAATTTTACCCGGAGTTTTAGTTGAGTTCGTAATTTTACCCGGAGTTTTAGTTGGGTTCGTAATTTTACCCGGACTTTTTAGTTGGGTTCGTAATTTTACCCGGACTTTTTAGTTGGGTTCGTAATTTTACCCGGACTTTTTAGTTGGGTTCGTAATCTTACCCGGAGTTTTAGTTGGGTTCGTAATTTTACCCGGACTTTTTAGTTGGGTTCGAATTTTTTACCCGGACTTTTAGTTGGGTTCATAATTTTACCCGGAGTTTTAGTTGGGTTCGTAATTTTACCCGGACCTTTTAGTTGGGTTCGTATTTTGTACCCGGACTTTTAGTTGGGTTCGTAATTTTACCCGGAGTTTTAGTTGGGTTCGTAATTTTACCCGGAGTTTTAGTTGGGTTCGTAATTTTACCCGGAGTCTTGAGTTACCCGGACTTTTTAGTTGGGTTCGTATTTTTACCCGGACTTTTAGTTGGGTTCGTAATTTTACCCGGAGTTTTAGTTGGGTTCGTAATTTTACCCGGAGTTTTAGTTGGGTTCGTAATTTTACCCGGAGTTTTACTTGGGTTCGTAATTTTACCCGGAGTTTTACTTGGGTTCGTAATTTTACCCGGAGTTTTAGTTGGGTTCGTAATTTTACCAGGAGTTTTAGTTGGGTTCGTAATTTTACCCGGACTTTTTAGTTGGGTTCGTATTTTTTACCCGGACTTTTAGTTGGGTTCGTAATTTTACCCGGAGTTTTAGTTGGGTTCGTAATTTTACCCGGCGTTTTAGTTGAGTTCGTAATTTTACCCGGAGTTTTAGTTGGGTTCGTAATTTTACCCGGACTTTTTAGTTGGGTTCGTAATTTTACCCGGACTTTTTAGTTGGGTTCGTATTTTTTACCCGGAGTTTTAGTTGGGTTCGTAATTTTACCCGGAGTTTTAGTTGGGTTCGTAATTTTACCCGGACTTTTTAGTTGGGTTCGTATTTTTTACCCGGACTTTTAGTTGGGTTCGTAATTTTACCCGGAGTTTTAGTTGGGTTCGTATTTTTTACCCGGAGTTTTAGTTGGGTTCGTATTTTTACCCGGAGTTTTAGTTGTGTTGGTTATTTTACCCGGAGTTTTAGTTGGGTTCATATTTTTTACCGGACTTTTTAGTTGGGTTCGTATTTTTTACCCGGAGTTTTAGTTGGTTTCGTATTTTTTACCCGGAGTTTTAGTTGGGTTCGTATTTTTACCCGGAGTTTTGGTTGGGTTCGTATTTTTACCCGGAGTTTTAGTTGGGTTCGTATTTTTTACCCGGACTTTTTAGTTGGGTTAGTATTTTTGCCCGGAGTTTTAGTTGGGTTCGTATTTTTTAGCCGGAGTTTTAGTTGGGTTCGTATTTTTTACCCGGAGTTTTAGTTGGGTTCGTATTTTTACCCGGAGTTTTAGTTGGGTTCGTATTTTTACCCGGAGTTTTAGTTGGGTTCGTATTTTTTACCCGGACTTTTAGTTGGGTTCGTAATTTTACCCGGGGTTTTAGTTGGGTTCGAAATTTTACCCGGAGTTTTAGTTGAGTTCGTAATTTTACCCGGAGTTTTAGTTGGTTTCGTAATTTTACCCGGACTTTTTAGTTGGGTTCGTAATTTTACCCGGACTTTTTAGTTGGGTTCGTAATTTTACCCGCACTTTTTAGTTGGGTTCGTAATTTTACCCGGAGTTTCAGTTGGGTTCGTAATTTTACCCGGACTTTTTAGTTGGGTTCGAATTTTTTACCCGGACTTTTAGTTGGGTTCATAATTTTACCCGGAGTTTTAGTTGGGTTCGTATTTTTACCCGGAGTTTTAGTTGGGTTCGTATTTTTTACCCGGACTTTTTAGTTGGGTTAGTGTTTTTGCCCGGAGTTTT
Source organism: Melinopterus prodromus (assembly GCA_964023965.1). NCBI lineage: Eukaryota > Metazoa > Arthropoda > Insecta > Coleoptera > Scarabaeidae > Melinopterus > Melinopterus prodromus. The sequence continues at coordinate 25,019 of CAXIES010000351.1, forward strand.
AGTTGGGTTCGTATTTTTTTACCCGGAGTTTTAGTTGGGTTCTAAATGTTACCCGGACTTTTTTGTTTGGTTCGTATTTTTTACCCGGAGTTTTAGTTGGGTTCGTAATTTTACCCGGAGTTTTAGTTGAGTTCGTAATTTTACCCGGAGTTTTAGTTGGGTTAGTAATTTTACCCGGACTTTTTATTTGGGTTCGTAATTTTACCCGGACTTTTTAGCTGGGTTCGTAATTTTACCCGGAGTTTTAGTTGGGTTCGTAATTTTACCCGGAGTTTTACTTGGGTTCGTAATTTTACCCGGAATTTTTAGTTGGGTTCGTATTTTTTACCCGGACTTTTAGTTGGGTTCGTAATTTTACCCGGAGTTTTAGTTGGGTTCGTAATTTTACCCGGAGTTTTAGTTGGGTTCGTAATTTTACCCGGAGTTTTACTTGGGTTCGTAATTTTACCCGGAGTTTTACTTGGGTTCGTAATTTTACCCGGAGTTTTAGTTGGGTTCGTAATTTTACCCGGAGTTTTAGTTGGGTTCGTAATTTTACCCGGACTTTTTAGTTGGGTTCGTATTTTTTACCCGGACTTTTAGTTGGGTTCGTAATTTTACCCGGAGTTTTAGTTGGGTTCGTAATTTTACCCGGAGTTTTACTTGAGTTCGTAATTTTACCCGGAGTTTTAGTTGGGTTCGTAATTTTACCCGGACTTTTAGTTGGGTTCGTAATTTTACCCGGACTTTTTAGTTGGGTTCGTATTTTTTACCCGGACTTTTAGTTGGGTTCGTAATTTTACCCGGAGTTTTAGTTGGGTTCGTAATTTTACACGGAGTTTTACTTGGGTTCGTAATTTTACCCGGAGTTTTACTTGGGTTCGTAATTTTACCCGGAGTTTTAGTTGGGTTCGTAATTTTACCCGGAGTTTTAGTTGGGTTCGTATTTTTTACCCGGACTTTTTAGTTGGGTTAGTATTTTTGCCCGGAGTTTTAGTTGGGTTCGTTTTTTGTTACCCGGAGTTTTAGTTGGGTTCTAAATGTTACCCGGACTTTTTTGTTTGGTTCGTATTTTTTACCCGGAGTTTTAGTTGGGTTCGTAATTTTACCCGGAGTTTTAGTTGAGTTCGTAATTTTACCCGGAGTTTTAGTTGGGTTAGTAATTTTACCCGGACTTTTTATTTGGGTTCGTAATTTTACCCGGACTTTTTAGTTGGGTTCGTAATTTTACCCGGAGTTTTAGTTGGGTTTGTAATTTTACCCGGAGTTTTACTTGGGTTCGTAATTTTACCCGGAATTTTTAGTTGGGTTCGTATTTTTTACCCGGACTTTTAGTTGGGTTCGTAATTTTACCCGGAGTTTTAGTTGGGTTCGTAATTTTACCCGGAGTTTTAGTTGAGTTCGTAATTTTACCCGGAGTTTTAGTTGGTTTCGTAATTTTACCCGGACTTTTTAGTTGGGTTCGTAATTTTACCCGGACTTTTTAGTTGGGTTCGTAATTTTACCCGGACTTTTTAGTTGGGTTCGTAATTTTACCCGGAGTTTCAGTTGGGTTCGTAATTTTACCCGGACTTTTTAGTTGGGTTCGAATTTTTTACCCGGACTTTTAGTTGGGTTCATAATTTTACCCGGAGTTTTAGTTGGGTTCGTATTTTTACCCGGAGTTTTAGTTGGGTTCGTATTTTTTACCCGGACTTTTTAGTTGGGTTAGTGTTTTTGCCCGGAGTTTTAGTTGGGTTCGTATTTTTTTACCCGGAGTTTTAGTTGGGTTCTAAATGTTACCCGGACTTTTTTGTTTGGTTCGTATTTTTTACCCGGAGTTTTAGTTGGGTTCGTAATTTTACCCGGAGTTTTAGTTGAGTTCGTAATTTTACCCGGAGTTTTAGTTGGGTTAGTAATTTTACCCGGACTTTTTATTTGGGTTCGTAATTTTACCCGGACTTTTTAGTTGGGTTCGTAATTTTACCCGGAGTTTTAGTTGGGTTCGTAATTTTACCCGGAGTTTTACTTGGGTTCGTAATTTTACCCGGAATTTTTAGTTGGGTTCGTATTTTTTACCCGGACTTTTAGTTGGGTTCGTAATTTTACCCGGAGTTTTAGTTGGGTTCGTAATTTTACCCGGAGTTTTAGTTGGGTTCGTAATTTTACCCGGAGTTTTACTTGGGTTCGTAATTTTACCCGGAGTTTTACTTGGGTTCGTAATTTTACCCGGAGTTTTAGTTGGGTTCGTAATTTTACCCGGAGTTTTAGTTGGGTTCGTAATTTTACCCGGACTTTTTAGTTGGGTTCGTATTTTTTACCCGGACTTTTAGTTGGGTTCGTAATTTTACCCGGAGTTTTAGTTGGGTTCGTAATTTTACCCGGAGTTTTAGTTGGGTTCGTAATTTTACCCGGAGTTTTACTTGGGTTCGTAATTTTACCCGGAATTTTTAGTTGGGTTCGTATTTTTTACCCGGACTTTTAGTTGGGTTCGTAATTTTACCCGGAGTTTTAGTTGGGTTCGTAATTTTACCCGGAGTTTTGGTTGGGTTCGTAATTTTACCCGGAGTTTTACTTGGGTTCGTAATTTTACCCGGAGTTTTACTTGGGTTCGTAATTTTACCCGGAGTTTTACTTGGGTTCGTAATTTTACCCGGAGTTTTACTTGGGTTCGTAATTTTACCCGGAGTTTTAGTTGGGTTCGTAATTTTACCAGGAGTTTTAGTTGGGTTCGTAATTTTACCCGGACTTTTTAGTTGGGTTCGTATTTTTTACCCGGACTTTTAGTTCGGTTCGTAATTTTACCCGGAGTTTTAGTTGGGTTCGTAATTTTACCCGGAGTTTTAGTTGAGTTCGTAATTTTACCCGGAGTTTTAGTTGGGTTCGTAATTTTACCCGGACTTTTTAGTTGGGTTCGTAATTTTACCCGGACTTTTTAGTTGGGTTCGTATTTTTTACCCAGGAGTTTTAGTTGGGTTCGTAATTTTACCCGGAGTTTTAGTTGGGTTCGTAATTTTACCCGGACTTTTTAGTTGGGTTCGTATTTTTTTACCCGGACTTTTAGTTGGGTTCGTAATTTTACCCGGAGTTTTAGTTGGGTTCGTATTTTTTACCCGGAGTTTTAGTTGGGTTCGTATTTTTACCCGGAGTTTTAGTTGTGTTGGTAATTTTACCCGGAGTTTTAGTTGGGTTCATATTTTTTACCGGACTTTTTAGTTGGGTTCGTATTTTTTACCCGGAGTTTTAGTTGGTTTCGTATTTTTTACCCGGAGTTTTAGTTGGGTTCGTAATTTTACCCGGACTTTTCAGTTGGGTTCGTATTTTTACCCGGAGTTTTAGTTGGGTTCGTATTTTTTACCCGGACTTTTTAGTTGGGTTAGTATTTTTGCCCAGAGTTTTAGTTGGGTTCGTATTTTTTAGCCGGAATTTTAGTTGGGTTCGTATTTTTTACCCGGAGTTTTAGTTGGGTTCGTATTTTTACCCGGAGTTTTAGTTGGGTTCGTATTTTTACCCGGAGTTTTAGTTGGGTTCGTATTTTTTACCCGGAGTTTTAGTTGGGTTCGTATTTTTACCCGGAGTTTTAGTTGGGTTCGTAATTTTACCCGGAGTTTTAGCTGGGTTCGTAATTTTACCCGGAGTTTTACTTGGGTTCGTAATTTTACCCGGAGTTTTACTTGGGTTCGTAATTTTACCCGGAGTTTTAGTTGGGTTCGTAATTTTACCCGGAGTTTTAGTTGGCTTCGTAATTTTACCCGGACTTGTTAGTTGGGTTCGTATTTTTTACCCGGACTTTTAGTTGGGTTCGTAATTTTACCCGGAGTTTTAGTTGGGTTCGTAATTTTACCCGGAGTTTTAGTTGAGTTCGTAATTTTACCCGGAGTTTTAGTTGGGTTCGTAATTTTACCCGGACTTTTTAGTTGGGTTCGTAATTTTACCCGGACTTTTTAGTTGGGTTCGTAATTTTACCCGGACTTTTTAGTTGGGTTCGTAATCTTACCCGGAGTTTTAGTTGGGTTCGTAATTTTACCCGGACTTTTTAGTTGGGTTCGAATTTTTTACCCGGACTTTTAGTTGGGTTCATAATTTTACCCGGAGTTTTAGTTGGGTTCGTAATTTTACCCGGACCTTTTAGTTGGGTTCGTATTTTGTACCCGGACTTTTAGTTGGGTTCGTAATTTTACCCGGAGTTTTAGTTGGGTTCGTAATTTTACCCGGAGTTTTAGTTGGGTTCGTAATTT
>CAXIES010000352.1:0-15144 GCA_964023965.1 Melinopterus prodromus
GTTGTAGGACGACCGGTGGTCGCGCATTCGGCATCAATCAAAAATACTCTCGACGCAGAGCCGTCGTCAAAGAGTAGTAAGTCACGATTCCGATCCCACGAAGCGTCCGTCGCGTCGTTCACAACAATGTCGGCTTTGTTGTAGGACGACCGGTGGTCGCGCATTCGGCATCAATCAAAAATACTCTCGACGCAGAGCCGTCGTCAAAGAGTAAGTCCAAGTCACGATTCCGATCCGACGAAGCGTCCGTCGCGTCGTTCACAACAATGTCGGCTTTGTTGTAGGACGACCGGTGGTCGCGCATTCGGCATCAATCAAGAAATACTCTCGACGCGGGGCGGTCGTCAAAGAGTAAGTCCAACTCACGATTCCGATCCGACGAAGCGTCCGTCGTTCGCGACAATGACGCGCATGCGGCAATCTGCCGGGCTCCACTCTACCGTTTTTATGAAAGAGCGCCGAAGGCATAGCACAGACAGAACAGCAGCCACCGGCGAACAGCCGCCGGGACAGAGACGACGGACGCGTCCGCCGTTCGTCGTCGACCGACGCAGTAAACAACTGACAACAATTTCGAAGGCTCCTCCCACACACGAGTGACCCAGAAAACAAGCGCAACCAAAAAATATTTGTCGCTCGATAAATTTGTCGACAGGCCGCAGGGTAAGGTGGTTTCGCTCTACTCCCTCTCGTTGATTTGTTGACAGGCCGCAGGGTAAGGTGGTTTCGCTCTACTCCCTCTCGTTGATTTGTCGACAGGCCGCAGGGTAAGGTGGTTTCGCTCTACTCCCTCTCGTTGATTTGTCGACAGGCCGCAGGGTAAGGCGGTTTCGCTCTACTCCCTCTCGTTGATTTGTCGACAGGCCGCAGGGTAAGGCGGTTTCGCTCTACTCCCTCTCGTTGATTTGTCGACAGGCCGCAGGGTAAGGCGGTTTCGCTCTACTCCCTCTCGTTGATTTGTCGACAGGCCGCAGGGTAGGGCGCTCTCGCTCTACTCCCTCTCGTTTTGATAACGAAAACGAGAGGGAGTAGAGCGAGACCGCCCTACCCTGCGGCCTGTCGACAAATCAACGAGAGGGAGTAGAGCAAAACCGCCCTACCCTGCGGCCTGTCGACAAATCAACGAGAGGGAGTAGAGCGAGACCGCCCTACCCTGCGGCCTGTCGACAAATCAACGAGAGGGAGTAGAGCAAAACCGCCCTACCCTGCGGCCTGTCGACAAATCAACGAGAGGGAGTAGAGCGAAACCGCCCTACCCTGCGGCCTGTCGACAAATTTATCGATCGTCACCCGTCCGTCGGCGGCGAGCGGGAGTAGAGAGCGCTAACAGGCCGGCCGCCCGGTGAGCGCTCTCTACTCCCGCTCCGCGCCGACGGACGGGTGGCGATCGGTATATTTCCCCGCTCGAAGACGGGAGACCATCGGCGACGATCGAGCGCTACCCGGCCGGCGACGGCGCGCGGGCTGTCGGCTGGACTCCGGCGGCGCGCTCGATCGACAGCGCGAGTCTCCCGTCGTCGAGCGGGGCGAAATGTACCGAGCGCTACCCGGCCGGCGACGGCGCGCGGGCGGTCGGCTGGACTCCGGCGGCGCGCTCGATCGACAGCGCGAGTCTCCCGTCGTCGAGCGGGGCGAAATGTACCGAGCGCTACCCGGCCGGCGACGGCGCGCGTGCGGTCGGCTGGACTACGGCGGCGCGCTCGATCGACATCCAGCGCCACCCGAAAGACAAAATTTCCAAAATCCAAAAATTTCAGCAGAGAGCGCTGGACGGAACTTTTGAAAGAAAAAAAAAATTTTCAAAAAAAAAATTTTTCAAAAAAAAAAAATTTCTAAAATTTTGCAGAGAGCGCTGGCCGGGACTTATAGGCGAAAAAGAAAATTTCAAGAAAATCTTTTATGGGGCCAGTAGATAAAGAATGGCACTTCTAGACCCGCCGCCACGCCGCCACGAAACCATCCGACTAAAACCGAGCGCGCCCGAATCGGGAAACGTAAGTGTATGAGTCACACGTCGATGTTAGAGAGAGCACGCACAGGTCCGCGCGCTAGCGGTCCCCCTTTAAAAAGCAAACCATTTAAATTTTCGCGCCATAAGTTTTAAAGTGCCGCCACGCACCATTTAGAGTAAAAAAATTTTAAAATGTCGCCACGCATGCGCAAATCGCCGGTTTATCAGTTTAAAAATCCCGCGCGCTAACGGTGTGTCGGCAACCATCTTGTGCACCATCTTCTTATTTTAAATGGGTTGCACACCATCTTCTTATTTTAAATGGGTCGGACTTTTAAACGATGCCGGATTCTTGTTTTAAATGGGGTTTGAGCGGTCATCTTTGAACACCGTCTTCTTATTTTAAAATGTCAGCTCCAAGTACCATCTTCTTATTTTAAACTGTTAACTCTTAAACGATACCATCTTCTTGTTTTAAATGGGTCCCTTTTTAAAACGTAAACCATTTAAATTTTCGCGTCATAAATTATAAAGTGCCACCACGGGCCATAAATATTAGGGTAAAAAATTTTAAAGTTTTATCCTCTTATTTTAAATGGGTCGGACTTTTATACGATGCCACCTTCTTGTTTTAAATGGGGTTTGAGCGGTTATGTTTGAGCATCATCTTCTTATTTTAAAATGTCAGCCCCGAGTACCATCTTCTTATTTTAAACAACTCTTAAACGATACCATCTTCTTGTTTTAAATGGGTTTTTAACAACCATGTTCGAACACCATCTTCTTATTTTAAAGGTCCCTTTTTAAAACGCAAACCATTTAAATTTTCGCGCCATAAATTTTAAAGTGCTACCACGGAGCATTTAAATATTAGGGTAAAAAATTTTAAAATGTCGCCACGCATGCGCAAATCGCCGGTTTATCAGTTTAAAAATCCCGCGCGCTAACGGTGTGTCGGCAGCCATCTTGTGCACCATCTTCTTATTTTAAATGGTTTGCACACCATCTTCTATTTTAAATGGGTCGGACTTTTATACGATGCCGGATTCTTGTTTTAAATGGGGTTTGAGCGGACATCTTTGAACACCATCTTCTTATTTTAAAATATCAGTTCCGAGTACCATCTGCTTATTTTAAACTGTTAACTCTTAAACGATATCATCTTCTTGTTTTAAATGGGTCCCTTTTTAAAACGTAAACCATTTAAATTTTCGCGTCATAAATTATAAAGTGCCGCCACGGGCCATAAATATTAGGGTAAAAAATTTTAAAGTTTTATCCTCTTATTTTAAATGGGTCGGACTTTTATACGATGCCACCTTCTTGTTTTAAATGGGGTTTGAGCGGTTATGTTTGAGCATCATCTTCTTATTTTAAAATGTCAGCCCCGAGTACCATCTTCTTATTTTAAACAACTCTTAAACGATACCATCTTCTTGTTTTAAATGGGTTTTTAACAACCATGTTCGAACACCATCTTCTTATTTTAAAGGTCCCTTTTTAAACGCAAACCATTTAAATTTTCGCGCCATAAATTTTAAAGTGCTACCACGGAGCATTTAAATATTAGGGTAAAAAATTTTAAAATGTCGCCACGCATGCGCAAACCGCCGGTTTATCAGTTTAAAAATCCCGCGCGCTAACGGTGTGTCGGCAGCCATCTTGTGCACCATCTTCTTATTTTAAATGGTTTGCACGACATCTTCTTATTTTAAATGGGTCGGACTTTTAAACGATGTCGGATTCTTGTTTTAAATGGGGTTTGAGCGGTCATCTTTGAACACCGTCTTCTTATTTTAAAATGTCAGCTCCAAGTACCATCTTCTTATTTTAAACTGTTAACTCTTAAACGATACCATCTTCTTGTTTTAAATGGGGTTTTAACAACCATGTTCGAACACCATCTTCTTATTTTAAAATGTCAGCCCCTTTTGTCACTTCCGGTCGACACTTCCTGTCGGCACTTCCGCTCGCCATTTTTCATTTCCGGTCCAGATTTCCGGTCGACACTTCCGGTCGCCATTTTTCATTTCAGGTCGGCACTTCCGGTCGACATTTTTCATTTCCGGTCCAGATTTCCGGTCGACACTTCCGGTCTCAAATTTTCATTTCCAGTCCAGATTTCCGGTCGACACTTCCAGCTATCATTTATACAGGGTCAGTATACAGGGTCTGTATACAGGTTCTGTATAGGATAAACTAGTTTGGCCTAGGATAAACTAGTTTGGCCTAGGATCAACTAGTTTTGCCTATACAGGGTCTGTATACAGGTTCTGTATACTGACCCTGTATAAATGATAGTCGGAAGTGTCGACCGGAAATAGGGACTGGAAATGAAAATTTGAGAACAGGTTCTGTTGTGAAATACAGAGTCTGTATACAGGTTCTGTTGTGATATACAAAATTGGTCATGTGAACAAACGATATATAATCGAGTAAACTCGGAGAAGTACTCAGTCTGTGTGTTAGCAACCGTCTAAATCAGTAACTTCGAGATGTCTACGCCACAGTCGTTGGGGTTAGAGCTTAATATGTCTAGAGCACCATCACCACGGTCCGAACTGTCAACTGACAAGTCGGCATCAATCTACGAATGTGAATTTTGTAGGCGGGTCTTTAAGAGAAACTGGAGTCTCAAACGTCACGTTCGATCAGTTCATGCGTCGGTAGGGTCTGAACTTAAGAAGTCTACAATAACATCATCATCATCATCACCAGCATCTGGAATAGCAGCTGTGCAAGAGTTAATATGGGAGCTGGAAAATAAGCTTAAGAAGCCTACAACACAACCAGTTGAAATAGATGTGAAGAGGTTTTTGATTTTACATGAACTGGAGAGTTTAAGGAAAATTATGCGTTGGAATAACGAATCGTGATCAATCGGTTTTATGGGAGCTTGAAAATTATATAATGTTTACCATTTTTAAGTAAATAGATATGTTAAATGAATTTCTTGTGTTTTATTTCATAGGGTAAGAAGTGATTTTCTCTTAATCACTATAAATACTAAACGGTAATAAAAAGCATACGGCTTTCAGTTAAGTAATTTTTACTATTATCAAACTGAATCCACCCCGAAGCATCGACTTCATCCGAATTACTACAAATCCGAACAGCGCTGAACGTCATCTCATTCATAACAATTTACTATAGACGAATATATGTGTCCCTAGATTTTAAACTAGGAACGAGAGGGAAGCGATGTAAACATAACCCGCAAAGATGATAGTGTGATGCAATAAGAATAGTATAGGTTTGGTAAACTATGTACAAGATCTTACATCTAACATATAAATTAACCAGTAGGATAGATTTACTATGAACTGCTTCATAAACACTCAAAAAACTGATATTTATATGTGGAAATTAGCATTATCGAATATTCATTTGGTGATGGAAGCGACTTTTTACACAAAATATCCCGCAACATATTCGTAATTAACAAAATCCTAAAAATCACCACAAAATCCTATGAATTCGTATGCTGTAATACCAACCAATCCGATTAAAATGTTTCCGAAGTCACATTATCATATATACTCCATATACACACGTTTCGGATGTATTAAAATGTCTACTCCTTTTACGTTGAAGACGTTAGCTTTGCAGAAAATAAACAGCACTATAAAAATAGAGTAGATATTCTATTTCTATTTTTAAATAATATCTTACATCTAACATATAAATTAACCAGTAGGGTATTAATTATTTTGTAACTATGTTTGTGTAACCCGGAAGCAGTTTATTTTCTATATGTTTGTATCTTACATTAAATGATTTATACTTACGGAATACTTAAAAAGACACAAAAAATCATACTTCCCGACTTCGAAATAATAATGTTAAATAGAGTCATATCAATGAGAATCAATAATGGTATTAATAATTTAGTAAACTTTATAAAACGAGTAAATTTAGCGAGACAAAAGAGAGTATTGTAAAACGAGTTACATAAGCCGGCGCGCAATAAGTTTCCTAGACGAAGAACCATTCTACACGGTATAGATGATCTTTGGTAGGTAGATCTAATCGAACTCATCACTAATTGTATTTGAGCGTTTTTCAAAATTCATATGGATGGAGCCGATTAAGAATAAATCATCGAGTGAAGTGTCATGTGTATAATAAGGAGAGTATTGGACCCGCTACATAAGTCCTTTTGGTTTCTAAAGTGCTACCCCCTATTTGGTAGCGCAACATTATTATTTAGCGTTCTTAATAATAATATATAAAAAATAGTGAAATGTGTTGCCATCTATATGCTAGCGGTGAAAATGATAATGAAGAAGGTGAGATGGTGATCTACTTAAAAATAGATGTAAATCTGGCTGTGGAATTGAGTGATCCAAGTTTCATATGCTAGCGGTAAAATGAGTGTTGATTAGCGTTTATAATAATATATAAAAATAGTGAATTGTGTCACCATCTATATGCTACTGGTAAAATGACTATGAAGCAATCGAATTCATCCGAATTACTACATATCCGAACAGTGCCGAACGTCATCCCATTCATAGCAATTTACTATAGACGAATATATGTGTCCCTAGATTTTAAACTAGGAACGAGAGGGGGGGGGTGATGTAAACATAACCTCTAAAGATGATAGTGTGACCCAATAAGAATAGTATAGGTTTGGTAAATTATGTAAAAGTTAAACTTAAGTAAGTAATAAAATAAGTCTCATTTATTCGAAATAATAAAATAAAAGACATAACAAAATTTAGGTTATCTCATTACATTACAGTATATTTTAGTAGGCTTTGTAAGTAGTATGTTACGTTGTTATGGTGTTACGGATTATTAAAAAAGAAGAGTTATAATCAGTGATAATAAAATACATCATTAATGAAGTGCCTGATTTTTTTATTAGAACAAGATCTTACATATAACATATAAATTAACCAGTAGGATAGATTTACTATGAACTGCTTCATAAACACTCAAAAAACTGATATTTATATGTGGAAATTAGCATTATCGAATATTCATTTGGTGATGGAAGCGACTTTTTACACAAAATATCCCGCGACATATTCGTAATTAATAAAATCCTAAAAATCACCACAAAATCCTATGAATTCGTATGCTGTAATACCAACCAATCCGATTAAAATATTTCCGAAGCCGCACTCCATATACACACGTTTCGGATGTGTTAAAATGTCTACTCCTTTTACGTTGAAGACGTTAGCTTTGCAGAAAATAAACAGCACCATAAAAATAGAGTAGATATTCTATTTCTATTTTTGAATAATATGCTAGCGGTGAAAATGTTAATGAAGCAGGCAAGATCATGATCTACTTAAAAATAGATGTAAATCTGACTGCGGAATTCAGTGATCCAAGTTTCATATGCTAGCGGTAAAAAGAGTGTTGATTAGCGCTCATAATAATATATAAAAATAGTGAATTGTGTCACCATCTATATGCTAGGGGTAAAATGACTATGAAGCGTGTAATATAACGTTCTACTTAAAATTGCTGTAAATCCGGATGTGGGATTCTGATTGTGTGAATGGCTTGGGAGCTAAAATATTCCTAGTTAGTTCGAATTGCAATAATCATGGACAGTACACGTAAGTTTTTTCATTCAATCTATTTTATCAAAATAATTTTAATGGCTTTTTTACTGATGTAGTACGATTATGTTTATCGATGATGCTGCCTCCTAATTTGCGGGTAAGCGATAATTTGAATCTACAATATTTATCTTTAAAAAACATTTTCTTATTTTATATAGCACATGCATACGGAAGTTCAGCTGTTTTCAGCATCACCGCCAACACCCTGGCCGCCGATGGGCAGAACAGCCCTATCGGGGACCATATGTTATATTGTGCAGGGTGGGATCCTGCATATTTATGTATATAATTATTATACATGTAAGTTAAAAATAAAAATCTGTAAGGGATACATTTAATATAATTTTTATTCTTATTTTCAGAAAAAAATAAAAGCTTTTTTAAAGTAAACTTGTGTTTTGTTATTATAATTATAATTATATGTCATTTATACCTTAATTTAGGTTGATTTTGCGACTTCTATTAAAACAATATTTTGAAAGATTTTAATGTTTTATTACAGTTCTGTTACATAACATTTACCTATTCACATCGTTGAATGAAATAATATTTCAATATGAAATATATTTATAAAATTTAATGGAAAATTGTTTGAAATTTTTTAATTCAAAATTATAAAAAAAAAGATCCCACCCAGGAATTGACACCTGAGAACATTTATAAAATATAACTTACCTTTTATGCGGGAACTATGAGTTACTTACCTGCTACTACAAATTGCTTGCCTAACAAAGCTACTGGGGTACTATTATTTAAATAATAAAACACACAATATGGAGTATTTTTTAGTTTTTTATTAATTAACCAACATAGTTCTGTGCGTCATCCTGGTGGCCTCCCCACAGGAACTTGTTGGTAGCGGCACCACCTATTCCTCCGACTCTGGGGTCGGGTAGCAGGCAATAGTTATCAGCCCCGCCGACGCCGCCACCTGGTATATCACGTTTTCGGCCGCTAATTCCCAGCCTGGTGGGGGCCAATACACAGTCCCCGCAGGTACTGGGGGTAGAAGAGGCATAAATATTACCTCTAAACACTGTAAAAAGTCATGGAAAGATAGTTTGTAAAAAAAAAAAAAAAAAAAAAAAAAAAAAAAAAAAAAACATTTTAATAGACACTTACATTTGTAGGCCAAGGTAGGAGACCTCTCACGAAATCTATAATAGCTGAATAACAAAATTATTACTAGTATGTATTAATAAAATCATAGAAGTGAGCACTCACCTTCTTGGGCACACCTGGTTGTACAATCCATGTTGGATGACTGAACCGTTCCAGCAGAAAATGTCTTTTATGTCTTAATCTAGGTGGAATTGCGGTTTTTGGTAAGATAACGTGAAGAAATACACACAGTGTTTAATCAAAGAAATTTTATTAAATTTATGTTACGCAGTTTTAATAAAATTTACAATATGGGCTGGACGAAGTTTCCCAACATTTTTCGTCCCTTTATAAATAAGCGACATGGTCCCCAATTCCTCTATCTCAGCATCCGTGAGGACTGTAGCAATCCTTAATGGTAGGAATACTGGAAACCCTATCTCCAAATGAGCGATGACGCATGGCCATGGTGTTGTATGGATTCTGTGAGCACTCTCAATCGCATATGGTGTATCTACTTCTAACTCACTCAAACTTTTGCTTTGGTCCAATTCGCAAGAACCGATATGATTAAGTTTATCGACGGTACTCATGTTGATGGTAGTTAGTTTTACTTTGCAGATTTACTATGAACTGTTTCATAAACACTCAAAAACCGATATTTATATGCGGAAATTAGCATTATCGAGTATTTATTTGGTGATGGAAGGGACTTTTCACGCGAAATATCCCGCAACATATTCGTAATCAACAAAATCCTAAAAATCACCACAAAATCCTATGAGTTCGTATGCTGCAATACCAACAAATCCGATTAAAATATTTCCGAAACCACATTATCGTATATATACTCCATATACACACGTTTCGGATGTGTTAAAATGTCTACTCCTTTTACGTTGAAGACGTTAGCTTTGCAGAAAATAAACAACACCATAAAAAATAGAGTAGATATCCTATTCCTATTTTTTTCTTTACCACGTCCATTACTTAGAGAATTATTTTATACTTGGCTCGAGGATAAATGGTGGATTTTGGGTACACACAGACACTATCCAGAATCGAAATGTGCGTTCTTGTTACAAAATTATATGTTTGAAAAACCATTATCACACAGCCAGCAGTGTGAATTATTTCGTCACCCCCTACAGTTCAGGTAAGAGTTCTTTTAAATTACATTATTTATTGTTCTAATAATATTGTCTATTGTAGATATAATTTATTTGTAAACGATTCAGTTTGTTTCTGGAGCCATTATTATGAGTCACCATATGGTAGGGTGTGTTTAAGCTGTCTTAGAAAGTTTAATTTTATTATGTACAATTTGAATCGTACATATTGTACCAGAGATTTTAAACCACTTCTTGAAAAACGATGTTTATCACACACAAAAGTTAATTATAGGAAATTTATACAGTTAATCGATGACCCGATACAATGGTGTGTGTTCTGTTTGAGACAAGCGAACTTCCGATTAGTTGACCAAGACGTATGCTCGCCAGCTTTACATGCAGATATTTTTACTGCTGATGATGATGAGGTGCTAGCATCATCATCTGAAGAAGAAGACGTTGATAATGATGAAGATGAAGAGATGTAATGCTGTGTTACTTAAATATGAATTTATTATAACGTTCATTTATTAAAAAATACATATATAAAAGTAAAATGCTGTGTGTTTTAGGTGGTTATTTCTTCATACATTCTTCAAACATGTATTACCTCAAATTTCATATCGCATATTAATAGTTGGCTGGAATATGCACATTCATTCCAAGGATTTTTGTTACCAATCTTTTCAATTGTAGTAAAATACCCGCGTCAGGACATTCGATACCTAAGAATGATAATGATTTATCAAATTTTGATAGGAAAGTTTTTGAAAATTCATTGTATTTAATCAAAGTGTTTGCATGAGAAAAATATAAATTTCCGTCAGTATATCTAAAAACACCTGAAAAATCATTTGGTATTGATGGGAATTTATCTGAAACACGTCCAACTTCCTTAATATGGAATTTACACTCATCCAACTCACCATAGTAATAATTATTATAGAAAACGTAAGTATGCCCTTTATATGTGTTAACGACTCCATGCATTTTACGCACATTTGATAACCCCATACTATTTAAATGATGAGGTTTAGAAATTAATTGAAAACTCGGTATACCCACAATAAACGCTAGATCATCAATAAAAATGACTAATTGACCATTAGGTCTTTGATAAGTGAAATAAGTGCTATTTGTGTTAAGATAACCTCGAAGAAAAGGTAGCCAGCTCGTAATTAACATCGATTTAGTGTAGGTGTTATCAAGCAAATTCAAAACCCAAACAAAATTTTTATAAAATATGTACACGTCAGTTCCCACAACCACAAATCCATTAAATTTTTTATCAACATAACAAATATGCATATCAATTACTGACTCATATGTACTGGTATTGTGATTTTTATCAGTTGCTACATCAGTAGTTGTCTTATTCGTTGAAATACTAACGCGTTGGGTTGTCACATCAGAAGTTGACGCATCAACAGTTCCATATAGTTTACGTATCCCCTTAATATCATCTTTCGATAATGTGAAATTGTTTACATCTATGAATTTATAAAGGGGGTACATTATCGAAAGGGGTTCGTGGCTGTGAAATAATCCTAGGATGTGTCCAATTTCATGGACTAACACTGAAAATAAGTTAGTTTCACCAT
Source organism: Melinopterus prodromus (assembly GCA_964023965.1). Lineage (NCBI taxonomy): Eukaryota > Metazoa > Arthropoda > Insecta > Coleoptera > Scarabaeidae > Melinopterus > Melinopterus prodromus. Next base: position 11,351 of record CAXIES010000352.1, read on the forward strand.
CTTTACCAGTTTTTTCCCCTGTGAACCACGATTCTTCTTTATCCAAATGTATTTCACGCACTGTCTTATGAATATCGGGTAGAAATGCATGTCCTAATACATTGCCAGGTCCATCAAATGGATATGTACAGGTACTTTTATCTATAAATTCATGAATTTTGTCGCTAAACGAAATATAAATGTTCGCATTTTTAGCGGAATTCGTAAATTGTAATGGTGTGTATTTTGACCATACAGCGAATGCCTTAATTGCCTCATCCAGTTCAGGTCCTGAAAAGTGTTTAGTAAAATACCAATTCAACGTTTTATTGGACCATCGAGTATTGTTTCCTCCAAGTGTATATGATGCTGGGTTGTCACTGAATCCACATCTAGGTGAATAAATTAACTCTTCAGTCTTTTCAGTTAATTCACCATCAACAGGTAAATCAAAATATTCTTGTAACCGCTCCAAACCTGTTTTAATTATGTTTATCGAATCACTAGCATGATGACCACTCTTCATTTTTAATTGTTCCGCAGTATTTAGATACCCATACGATTTAAGATAATTTTGCACGAACTGCGTATCAATAACGCGATTTACTGAATTGGGTACAAAATATATATCTATTATCATAAATAAATAGAGTAATTTATTTAACGTAACCATTTCTTTTAAGAGTGTGCGCTTCAATATATGCTGAGTAAATAAAAAAAAATAATAACTTACCGATTATTTATATATAGAATTTGACGTAATAATAACGCAGATGCTTTATATCATTTTCATTTTAACAGTTGACTGTTTGCATTCTGTCGAACAACTGAACAAAATATTTATAATTTAATTATTATATTCAATTATATTAATCTACGTAGTAACTTGACGAACTAATATCTCACAGGTATGCTCTCATATATACTATCACATATAATTACGCAGTAATTAATCAATCTCAACGTGTAGATCGATAGTCGATTTGATAACACAACATCTGGATTATGTCTCGATGTGTCGATAACGAAAATCACTCGTTTTTCAAATTCTTCATAATCTAACTCATTCTCTGCAGGTAGCATGTGTTTTGCGCGGAATTCGATATTTGCAATCGTGAAGTTTGCGGTCTTCAAATCCGTGGCGTCTTTATCCGCTTCCTTTAGCTCTACACGATAACAATTTCTATCGTTCCTACCACGAACAAGTTGGATTTTATGACGCCCTTGACAAACACACTTCCAATCACCACAAAATCCGAACAGATAAGGATGTGGTATCCTAAGCGAGAATGAATTCTTGTGTAATGTGTATAAGTTGGCGGTAAAAGGAAACCCTCTATATATAAAGCGTTTTCATACAAAGATACACGAATGTCTCGTTGGTTAATAATTATCTCAATTTCATTAGCATACCCAAACTGGTTGGTTGTTGGGTGGTATGTATGTATAGCTTCTTTAGCTATTTAATTATCGAAGTTAGGATTGGTGAAAATTTGCAGTTTTTCTGAGATTATAGTCTAACGAATGTAAAAAACTTAAATTTTTGTTAGATAATTTGGTAGAATTCCGTTTAGATGCTGATTTTTTAAAGATTAAATATGATGAAAAGTTAAATTGTGTTACATGGATACTGATAGTTTTACTGCATCTATCAACACACGATGTTTATGCGGATGTTAATGAAAACTTAGATAAATTTGATACATCCAATTATTGTAGAGATAACCAATTTGGTATACCCAGACAGAAAAATGCTGTTTTAGGGGTTTTCAAAGATGAAAATTGTGGTAGAATAATGACTGAATTTATTGGGTTACGATCTAAATGTATACAAATCGTGTTAGTCATAAGGGTTAAAGGCATTAAAAAAAATCTACTGTAAAATATTACATTACATTTGAAGACTATGAGTGGTGTTTATTTTACGGTAAGCACTTGTATATCAATCAAATTTTATTTAAGTCTGATAGACATACAATTTTCACTATTTTACAAAATAAGTTAGCTCTTTCACCTAAAGACACTAAACGATATATTAACGAAGATGGCGTCACTACGTTGGTGTGGGGTCATTATGATATTACTGATACATAAAAATTGTATTTCTGTGTATTTTATATAATATATGTTTATAATAAAACCTCTACAGATGAAATAAAACAATGATTGCTTAGTAATTTTTTATTTGTATTTATATTATAACTAAATGTGTAACAAATAAACCTGTAACGTAACTAATTAATGTATTTTTTTTTTCTCAACATCTGCATATAATAAAACGTATAGAGAGGAGATGATCGGTTACTTAAAAAAAAAAAGTCGCGAGGATTAAGAACGAGGTGAATAATGAAAATCTTTTAAACTGCAATATGTGCACACGTTTGTATTATCGTCATAAGAATCACTCTTTGATAAGCGAGCGAAATCTACTTTATCACAATCTAAGCAATAACCACAATAAAAACACTTCTTGTGGCCTTGCTCCTTCTCAGCATGTACATGTCCCGACGTCTTCTCTATTAGTGCATCCTCCGGGTGTTTATTTAGAACATGGCAGAATAATGCATACTTTTTAATATATTTGTTTGAACATGCTGAGCAATCATAAGTTTTTAATATATCACTATGTTTTCGCTTTAAATGTTTTGTAAAGTTACCATGATTTGAGAAACCCTTATGACAATTTTCACAATAATTTTTAGCAACTCCCATAGTGTTCATTGCTTCTATGTATTGTCCCATGGTTAATGGTACTGATGGTGATGATAATTCGGGTAAGCAATAATTAATAATGTCTTGAAAACCATCCTCCATTTCCCTTGCTACAGCTTGTTCATGCGATGTTTGTGGAGGTGTCGCCAACAAATGATCTTTAATACGTCTATCAATCATCTCTTGAATGTATTTCTCCATTTCCATTCTATCACAATAATTAAACAAATCAGTTACATGATTATTAAGAATAAAATTAACTTCTTACCTTTTTTTTTTTTTTTTTTTCCCAGAAGCACTTTTGAACGCAAAGAACTTATCAAATATTGTGAATTAAGAGTAGTGATACTTTGAGCATCTAAAATTCAACTGAATAATGTACCATCAAACCAATGATTATTTTGATACATCTCGGGCGGATGCTACTATTCTTTCGATAAAATTTCTTATATATATCATCACGAAATATTTTAATTCAAATTTTTACCGCCTTATGAAACTTGGATCACACAATTCCACAACCAAATTTACAGCTATTTTAAGTAGATCATCATCTTACCTGCTTCATTAACATTTTCACCGCTAGCATATAGATGGTGACACATTTCACTATTTTTTATATATATTATTATTAAGAATGCTAAATAACAAAGTTGCGCTATCAAGCCAAAGAGGGTAGCACTTTAGATTATGTTGGGGGGTAAAATAATACATTTGATCAGACCTTCTGTTTCGACTAGTTTTAGTTTTGACCACTCGCCCCCCAACATAAACTTCTGGGTGTTTGATTGGAAATTATAATATATAGAATATAAGCTGCAAATATCGATATATCTGATCTGTTACCCTGGTTTGCATTCGTAGAATGTGTAACAGTACCCTGTTCATCCTCCATAAAATGCATCGCGAGGGTTTAAGGGTGTTGTGTTCACAAGACGATAATCATCGGTGTACTCAGCAATTCCCTTGTTCCTTTCCACCATGGGACTTTATTATTTCAATGTATTTCTAAATAATGATGGGTCCAGACCCGACAAGACGATTTTATTATGTCGGTTGTTGATCTATCTTTATATATGTATATACCAATATTGGTTGAATGG
>CAXIES010000353.1:0-27180 GCA_964023965.1 Melinopterus prodromus
GGACACTTGCATAAGTAAATTATCTTTTACCATCCCTTTTTTGTCCAAGTATGTTGACGACATCATTTGTGCAGTGCCAAACAATAGGATAGACGAGATTCTAACTACTTTCAACAGTTACAACCCACATTTACAGTTTACTGTGGAAATGGAAGTCAACTATAGCGTCCCCTTCTTGGACACTAAAGTGATCCGCAACCCCACCTCAAATGCTATTATCTTAGACTGGTATAAGAAGCCCACTGCATCCGGTAGATATATCAACTTTTTCTCTAGCCACTCTATGAGTCAAAAGATCAACACTGTTTTAGCGATGAGGAATAGAGTTGTATACATCAGTGATCCCTCATTCATTCACGGGAATTTGCGTAGCTTGAGCGAGACGTTCGTGAATAATGGGTACCCGAGATCGCTGGTTCATAAACTAATTTTTAACAGCCCATTTCGCGAACATGCGACGGATGATGGCTGCACTGTTCCCCAAGTCAATTACAAAAAACTCATTCAGATTGATGGTCTTTCCTCCAGACTTGTTGGTTTATTCAGAAATGATAATTTTCGTGTTGTTGTCAGCCATAAAAAGTCGATCAGTAATATTTTTTCAAATGTCAAAGACCAAACCCCTCAGGTATTAAAGTCAAATGTAATTTACTGTATTCCGTGCGGTGGTTGCCCCCTGAAATACTATGGTCAAACCAGTCAATGGCTTAAATCGCGTATTTCCCTACACAAAAGTGACACAAAATTACGGAGAAAAAATTGTGCAGTAGCACAACATGCCATTGACTGCAACCATGTAATGAAGTGGGGCGATACTGAAATTGTGGCCACGGAAAGTAATTACAAATCCAGACTTTTCCTGGAAATGTTTTATATTCAATCCAACAGAAACCTTTGCTTAAATTTTAAATCCGATACAAGTAAACTAAGCACCATTTATTCCTTTTTAATTAACCAAAACTTCAAAAATTCACACGACGCGGTTGGTATTGATGTTGGTGACCCTAGCGCTCAGAGTTGATGTGTTTCGTTTTTCTTTGACATATTTCGCATAACCTGCTGTCGTTCGTGCAGGACACATGTGTTCTCTTGCTTTTAATTTGTTTATATCGTTCCAAATGTTTGTAAATGTGTCAAGTAGACGAGTGCGTTGATGTGTTGCTTGTGATTATGTCGATTTCTCGCGGCAAGCTTTTGTCCTACTCTATGTGTAAGTAGTAACTATTTTTGTTCACTGTTTATAAATGTGTAGACTTTTATACTGACTGAAGCCTGTGTTTTGTTTCAAATAGCTTGTTCCTGAAGAAGTTTTTAATAAAGACGAAAATTTGAACGTAGACTCAAGGAGTTTCCTTTACATCGCCCAACGGACCGTATTTCCCACGCAATATATACGTTTTGATTCCAAATTAAGTCGGTCGTTATCTCCATTCAACTGTACTTTCTAGATGGGATTCTACAATAACATCACTACAAGGTACGGTGTCGAGGCTTCTCGCACCCTCAAAACCTGGGCTTCGCTCAACACCAAGCTGGCTAACGCGAGAAATAGAAGAATTTTTCTGCTGAGTTGTCGCAGACATCATGTCAACCCCAATCACATCACACAAGGATCAAAGAACCTCCTTCAGTTACTTGATTGCAACGATAGAGCACTGACACGAAAGATTGAAGCCTTTAGCAACAGGTTGGGAACTAAAATAATAAATTTTGAAATTCAAATTACCATTAAAAATGTTATTTCACTTGATGAACGTTTAAAAAAGATTATAGATAAAGCTAGAGGGCTGGTGCCTGCATATGTTTTCGATGAATATTCACATAACATGACTTTTAATTTTAATAAAATATTTGCAAGAATAAAAAGTAAAAATATTAAAAAACTTACTAGTCTTAAATCAGGGATTGTGAACGTCAAGCCTTTCAAGGATAACTCCGGTTGGTTCAGGAATCTGACTGACACTCAGATTCCTGAGGATATCAGCAATTTCTTGTCACTTGGACCAAAATTCAGTCTGACTACTACTTCCGTTGATGTCCCCATTTCTGTCTTATTATCACAAGTAGAGAACATTGTGCAGGCACTACCTTTTGACCGCCAAGATTTTTACAGGGCGCGGGCCGCCAACTTGATCACCAACTCTTATCTTTCCGATGCTTCACATCCTTCATGCTCTTCGCCATTTGATTTAATATATAAAAAAACGTCAGCATTTCTGAGGGACAGACCGGATATTTTAATTACCAGAGCGGACAAAGGTAGCACGACGGTCGCGATGAGTAGAGATAGGTATGTGACAGAGTCGTTGGCCCTCCTTAATGATACTTCTATTTATCAACACCTCAATAAGGACCCTACTATTACGGTCCAAAATAAAAACAATGACTTTGTTAAAGTGTTGAAGGATAGAAAGCTGATTGACGTAAACATCGCAAGATCGCTTATAAAATACAATTCCGTTCCCTCCAAATTTTATGGCTTACCTAAGATCCATAAACCTAACGCTCCCCTCCGCCCTATAGTTTCGTCGATTGGCTCACCAACGTACGCTATCTCAAAATTCTTAGCGGAAATTTTACAGACATCCCTTCAGGACAATGAAAAATACAATATCAAAGACACTTTTACCTTTTGTAACCTAATGGAACATAAAACTCTTCCGCCTAACTTCGTGTTAATTTCATTGGATGTCGTTTCACTTTACACTAATATCCCACTCGATTTGGTGCTACAAACTATTGAGGATGCGTGGGTGATCATTGGATCTTGTTGCGATATTCCGCTTAAAATGTTTTTAGATCTGATTAGATTTGCTTACACAAGTTGTTACTTCACATTTCAAGATAGATTTTACAAGCAGATCTTTGGCACTCCGATGGGTTCTCCATTAAGTCCAGTACTGGCACAGCTGGTTATGGATCACCTGCTGGACACTTGCATAAGTAAATTATCTTTTACCATCCCTTTTTTGTCCAAGTATGTTGACGACATCATTTGTGCAGTGCCAAACAATAGGATAGACGAGATTCTAACTACTTTCAACAGTTACAACCCACATTTACAGTTTACTGTGGAAATGGAAGTCAACTATAGCGTCCCCTTCTTGGACACTAAAGTGATCCGCAACCCCACCTCAAATGCTATTATCTTAGACTGGTATAAGAAGCCCACTGCATCCGGTAGATATATCAACTTTTTCTCTAGCCACTCTATGAGTCAAAAGATCAACACTGTTTTAGCGATGAGGAATAGAATTGTATACATCAGTGATCCCTCATTCATTGACGGGAATTTGCGTAGCTTGAGCGAGACGTTCGTGAATAATGGGTACCCGAGATCGCTGGTTCATAAACTAATTTTTAACAGCCCATTTCGCGAACATGCGACGGATGATGGCTGCACTGTTCCCCAAGTCAATTACAAAAAACTCATTCAGATTGATGGTCTTTCCTCCAGACTTGTTGGTTTATTCAGAAATGATAATTTTCGTGTTGTTGTCAGCCATAAAAAGTCGATCAGTAATATTTTTTCAAATGTCAAAGACCAAACCCCTCAGGTATTAAAGTCAAATGTAATTTACTGTATTCCGTGCGGTGGTTGCCCCCTGAAATACTATGGTCAAACCAGTCAATGGCTTAAATCGCGTATTTCCCTACACAAAAGTGACACAAAATTACGGAGAAAAAAATTGTGCAGTAGCACAACATGCCATTGACTGCAACCATGTAATGAAGTGGGGCGATACTGAAATTGTGGCCACGGAAAGTAATTACAAATCCAGACTTTTCCTGGAAATGTTTTATATTCAATCCAACAGAAACCTTTGCTTAAATTTTAAATCCGATACAAGTAAACTAAGCACCATTTATTCCTTTTTAATTAACCAAAACTTCAAAAATTCACACGACGCGGTTGGTATTGATGTTGGTGACCCTAGCGCTCAGAGTTGATGTGTTTCGTTTTTCTTTGACATATTTCGCATAACCTGCTGTCGTTCGTGCAGGACACATGTGTTCTCTTGCTTTTAATTTGTTTATATCGTTCCAAATGTTTGTAAATGTGTCAAGTAGACGAGTGCGTTGATGTGTTGCTTGTGATTATGTCGATTTCTCGCGGCAAGCTTTTGTCCTACTCTATGTGTAAGTAGTAACTATTTTTGTTCACTGTTTATAAATGTGTAGACTTTTATACTGACTGAAGCCTGTGTTTTGTTTCAAATAGCTTGTTCCTGAAGAAGTTTTTAATAAAGACGAAAATTTGAACGTAGACTCAAGGAGTTTCCTTTACATCGCCCAACGGACCGTATTTCCCACGCAATATATACGTTTTGATTTTATATATATATATATATATATATATATATATATATATATATATATATATATATATATATATATATATATATATATATATATATATATATACTTTGTGTCGCTTTAAATTAGCCTTGTAGATTATATTAATTAAAAACACAACAACTTTAATTCAAAATTGTTTATTTTTTTTTGTTGGGAACTGTAGGCTTGTTCACATTCACCATATTAAAACTTATAACTAAAAGTCACAAATTAAAACACGCTAAAAACTATACAATCTTACGTTTCGACACTGTTTGTGTCTTGATCACAGATAGACTGAATTCTTCGTGAAAAGTTTCATACAACTTCAATACCTACATCTAAAAGCAAAACCACCCATATAAAACTCGTTTTCAAAACGGGAATTGGTACATGAAATAAATTCTTATAACTATACGAAATTCTTAAATCAACGATTTTTTTATAGTTACATGTTTGTTGGTAAAATTAGCTTGTAACAATTTAGTAAATTTAAATCCGACCTGTCATTCACCGCATCCTTTTGTTTTCAAATTTCTATGGTTTCTAATACACAACGAGCTTTTAAATTATTCTCTTTTTTATCACCTTCACATCACTAAAATTGAACTGATGTCCGGTATCTTGTTGGTGTTTTTTTAATGCTGTGATGTTCTTTGCGTATTTATGACCTTTTAGGCGCTCCTCCAAAAGTTGTTCCATTTGACCAATGTAGACCTTTTTGCAGCTACAAGGAATTTGATAGACACAGTGAGAGTTTTTTAGCATTGGTGTGGGAGCTTTCAGTTTTTTGTACATTTTTGCCAAATAATGAGTGTTTTTATGAGCAACCTTAATATTGAAAGGTCCTATCTTTTCCGATAATTGTCTCATATACAGGGCATATACAAAATTAATTAAAAGGATACGGTCTCAGCCCGGTTCGAATCCGGGCTGAGACCGTATCCTTTTAATTAATTTTAAAAATTACTTCTCTCTTGGATTCTATTTACGTCATATTCCCTATATAGTATATTTAAACCGATTAAACCAGTTTCCTACTTTCCACTAGCAAGATTTGCGATAAACTTGACATACCATGAACCAATTTCCACCAGTGTCCAATAGATGTCATGATTATAGTAGTTAGACAGCAACCCGTACTGTTACTATCGTTTGAAATGACGAATTAAATCTATATCCTGCTACAGGGCTCAGTAGTTCAGCGGTAGAGCAATTCCCCGGCAAGGAAGAAGGCCCCGGTTCGAATCCGGGCTGAGACCGCATCCTTTTAATTAATTTTAAAAATTACTTCTCTCTTGGATTCTATTTACGTCATATTCCCTATATAGTATATTTAAACCGATTAAACCAGTTTCCTACTTTCCACTAGCAAGATTTGCGATAAACTTGACATACCATGAACCAATTTCCACCAGTGTCCAATAGATGTCATGATAATAGTAGTTAGACAGCAACCCGTACTGTTACTGTCGTTTGAAATGACGAATTACAATCTATATCCTGCTACAGGGCTCAGTAGTTCAGTGGTAGAGCAATTCCCCGGCAAGGAAGAAGGCCCCCGTTCGAATCCGGGCTGAGACCGTATCCTTTTAATTAATTTTAAAGACTTAATCTTAAAGACTTCTTCAATGAAACTTCTCTTTCTTTATTAAGTCAAGCTTTCGGTATGTATTTCCATCATCAGGACAACTACAATATTTCAAATACTTAATTAGCAATACAGCACTCGAACACATTAAAAACTTACTAAATGTGAGGTTATGTCATGGTACATCTCGTTAGATCAACCCTACGCATAACTCTCTTGCACAACAAACGATACAATGGACCCACACATTACATGAATCTACACGTGATCCACCTTAAACAAAATCAGGATATTTTAAACAATCATAACGGGTTAAATCAACTAAGCACCTTGTTTACTTATTAATGACATTCGTGGCAGACATTTTAAATTTTACAGTGTGAAGTCGGTTACGCATTGCTTTTAGGCGCGGCAATGGTCGGTTTCAAATTTAAAATGTTATTGCTTGTTCATACAAACTGTCGGCACTGTTGTTGTTTTCGGTTTCCATAGATAGCAGATAGGTATAGATAGAGCTGAGGCCTTGCACATCCGATTTTTTATTCATAGTGTGCGGCGTTCTTTGAATATGGTACATTTCTAAGAAGGCCCTTTTGGTATAATTAGCCTCCATATCCAAGACTTCTACCTCATTGTAATTTATCCTATGGTCCAGCTGGTTGGCATGTGTGGCTAGCATACACCTAGAAACGTTTTTTATGCAATCACTTCTGTGTCCTGCGATCCTATTTTTTAGTATTTGTGATGTTTGACCTACATAACATTTTTGGCAATCAATACATGCAAGTTTGTATACCACATCAGGAAGGTGATTTACCGGTGTCTTGTCCTTGAGTTTGGTGTAGATCATACCCACTGTTTTTGTCGTCTTCGGCACAATTTTGATGTTTTCGTTTCTGAATAGCTTTATAATGTCTCCAGTTAATTGCGGGACTTTCATTATTGCCACATATCGCTCCGTTCCCTGATTTAACACAGTGTGCCCTGCTTGTGGTTCTGTTAAGCTCCCACCTGGCTCCCAATCAGTCTGTCTGTATAATATGTTTCTTATCAGTGCTTTTGGGTAAGAATTTTTAATCAAGATGCATTCCAACTTCCTCAAATTTTGGGCCCCATAAGTTTCATCACTAATTACTGCTATTCTCTTCTTTAGTTGTTTTATAAGGTTTAATTTTATACCTATGGGATGGCTGGAGAAATAGTTGAGATATCTTCCCGAATTAGTTGGTTTTTGGTACCAGTCTAATATGATTTTGCCTTCGTCACCTCTTATTACTCTAGTGTCCAGGAATGGTACCGAGTTGTTCTGGTCTTCTTCCTCAACTGTGAATTTAATTCTATGGTGATACTGCTCAAGCACCTTGGTCATCTCACCTACTCTTCCCACTGGCACTGCTGTCACCATATCATCCACAAATTTCTTCAAAAAAGGTACCTCATAGGTACCTTCATGAAGACCGTGAAATTACCTGAAAACTACCGCATAGTGTCATTGGACGTGGTCAACCTTTTTGGAAACGTCACGAAGGATTTAGTAACGATGGTTTTGGAGAAAAAGTGGGAAACAATTGAAGAACATACCAATGGAATGAACAGACAGGATTTCTTGCGGTTGGTGCATTTTGTGCTGGACAATAATTATTTAATTATTTAATTATCCGGTAGTTTTCAGGTAATTTCACGGTCTTCATGAAGGTACCTATGAGGTACCTTTTTTGAAGAAATTTGTGGATGATATGGTGACAGCAGTGCCAGTGGGAAGAGTAGGTGAGATGACCAAGGTGCTTGAGCAGTATCACCATAGAATTAAATTCACAGTTGAGGAAGAAGACCAGAACAACTCGGTACCATTCCTGGACACTAGAGTAATAAGAGGCGACGAAGGCAAAATCATATTAGACTGGTACCAAAAACCAACTAATTCGGGAAGATATCTCAACTATTTCTCCAGCCATCCCATAGGTATAAAATTAAACCTTATAAAACAACTAAAGAAGAGAATAGCAGTAATTAGTGATGAAACTTACAGGGCCCAAAATTTGAGGAAGTTGGAATGCATCTTGATTAAAAATTCTTACCCAAAAGCACTGATAAGAAACATATTATACAGACAGACTGATTGGGAGCCAGGTGGGAGCTTAACAGAATCACAAGCAGGGCACACTGTGTTAAATCAGGGAACGGAGCGATATGTGGCAATAATGAAAGTCCCGCAATTAACTGGAGACATTATAAAGCTATTCAGAAACGAAAACATCAAAATTGTGCCGAAGACGACAAAAACAGTGGGTATGATCTACACCAAACTCAAGGACAAGACATCGGTAAATCACCTTCCTGATGTGGTATACAAACTTGCATGTATTGATTGCCAAAAATGTTATGTAGGTCAAACATCACAAATACTAAAAAATAGGATCGCAGGACACAGAAGTGATTGCATAAAAAACGTTTCTAGGTGTATGCTAGCCACACATGCCAACCAGCTGGACCATAGGATAAATTACAATGAGGTAGAAGTCTTGGATATGGAGGCTAATTATACCAAAAGGGCCTTCTTAGAAATGTACCATATTCAAAGAACGCCGCACACTATGAATAAAAAATCGGATGTGCAAGGCCTCAGCTCTATCTATACCTATCTGCTATCTATGGAAACCGAAAACAACAACAGTGCCGACAGTTTGTATGAACAAGCAATAACATTTTAAATTTGAAACCGACCATTGCCGCGCCTAAAAGCAATGCGTAACCGACTTCACACTGTAAAATTTAAAATGTCTGCCACGAATGTCATTAATAAGTAAACAAGGTGCTTAGTTGATTTAACCCGTTATGATTGTTTAAAATATCCTGATTTTGTTTAAGGTGGATCACGTGTAGATTCATGTAATGTGTGGGTCCATTGTATCGTTTGTTGTGCAAGAGAGTTATGCGTAGGGTTGATCTAACGAGATGTACCATGACATAACCTCACATTTAGTAAGTTTTTAATGTGTTCGAGTGCTCTATTGCTAATTAAGTATTTGAAATATTGTAGTTGTCCTGATGATGGTAATGGAAATACATACCGAAAGCTTGACTTAATAAAGAAAGAGAAGTTTCATTGAAGAAGTCTCCTGTCGACTCCCCTTAGATTCCTTCACTATATATATATATATATATATATATAGTAATTTGATGATTTATGTATTTTTTAACAAAATTAAATCAAATTAGTTAGCCTTGTCAAATTTTTAAAATTGTTTATTTTATTTGGGTTTAGAGGCTTTACAGGTTTTGCACGTAAATACACTTAAACTAAACGTACACTAACAAAACATTTTAAAAAACTGTTGATAATAGCATCTGACGTTTCGACGCACTTCGCGCCTTGGTCACAGATATACTAAAAATTGTCGTGAAAACGAAATCTAAAACACCTGGTACATTTCACGCAGTCCAAGAAAACGACTTTGCCATATGCGAAAATAACTGGTTTACATAAAATTCGCCTAGAAAAATTTCTACATTTTCTTCCACTCTATGTGTTTTTGTCAAGAATTAAACTGTAACATTTTGATAAGTTAATGTCTGACGATCGTTCACTGCTTTTTTATTTTTTAGAATTTCAATCGTCTCCACAACACACCTTGCTTTTAAGTTATTTTCTTTTTGTAACACACTCACTTCTTTGAAGTTAAATTGATGTCCTGTTTCTTCTTGGTGTTTCTTGAGCGCTGTTATGTTTTTTGCGTATTTGTGGCCTTTTAAAAAATTAAAAAGTAAAAAATTATTCGTCGGGTGTACGATCCAAGGGAGGAAAGAAAGAAAACTCTATTTTTATTTTGCAATATTTCGAAACTATATTTGTTTCTTCTTCAAGCAAATTACTACAACAAATACAAAAAACACCATTACAAATAAAATACTAAAGGTCGATAGTTATATACTCACAACTGAGTTAAATAAAGCCATCAGACATTGGAAATAGACGAAACCATGCGACACTGAACATTTCACAAGAACATCTATAAACGTTGACAGTTACATTGTGACTGGACGGCAAACAAGAACGAATGACAAGTCTCCCACGTGTTTTAACAACACGAGGACAAAAATGTTACCAACAGTTCTTTCGGCCTAACTCGGCCTAAATCCTCATATCCAGTTTACAATGGAGACTGAGACTGATAACTTCATCCCTTTCTTGGATTGTAGGGTAGTTCGTAAGGAGTGTGGCACGTTGGTCACTGATTGGTATACGAAACCGACATATTCTGGGAGATGTATTAACTTCTTGTCAAACCACACATTCAGCCATAAGATAAATAATAACAGGTATGAAAAACAGAATTAAAAAAATTTGTAGTACCCGAGTTTCACAACGCAGCATTATGTAAGTTAAAGTCAGTATTTGTTAACAATAGTTTTCCTGTCAAATTAGTAAACAAGCTTTTGTTCTCAACTAACACTAATGTTAATGGCACTAGGAGCATTTTTGATGAACCAGTGCAAATTCAGCCGCATTTTTTGAAATTGACTTCGATTCCTATGGTTAGTAATAAATTAATACAAATGTTCACCAGTGTTTTACCAGAGAATAAAAAAATAGTGGTTCATTATCCCCATAAAATAAAAAAAGTTTTCACTAGTATTAAGGATCAAGATCCGTGGCTCTATAGATCTAACGTTGTGTATTGCATTAATTGTAATCAGTGTGAGGGCAGATATGTTGGCACTACCTCTCAGTGGCTGAGAAATCGGATTTCACTGCATAAGAGTGATTGTAATACTCGTAAATCGAGATGTGCTTTAGCCAACCACTCCTTGAACCACGGCCACACTTTTGATTTTGACAGTGTTAGGATTTTGGATGTGGAAGCGAATTACTATGGTCGGCTATTCCTTGAGATGTTTCATATTAAAACTACTGACGATGCCGTTAACTTTAAAAATGACGTTGATAATATAAGCAACATCTACTCTTTTATTATCCAGCTGAGCTCTAACCAATCAAAAACATCTGCCCACGAATTGTCATCAATATGTTTTTAAGATCAGTAAACCTCAGTTGGGTTTTTCTGAACTGTTGGTAACATTTTTGTCCTCGTGTTCTTAAAACACGTGGGAGACTTGTCATTCGTTCTTGTTTGCCGTCCAGTCACAATGTAACTGTCAACGTTTATAGATGTTCTTGTGAAATGTTCTGTGTCGCATGGTTTCGTCTATTTCCAATGTCTGATGGCTTTATTTAACTCAGTTGTGAGTATATAACTATCGACCTTTAGTATTTTATTTGTAATGGTGTTTTTTGTATTTGTTGTAGTAATTTGCTTGAAGAAGAAACAAATATAGTTTCGAAATATTGCAAAATAAGAATAGAGTTTTCTTTCTTTCCTCCCTTGGATCGTACACCCGACGAATAATTTTTTACTAGTGACTAATTACCGATCGACAATTTCTTTCTATTTTATATATATATATATATATATATATATATATATATATATATATATATATATACATTTGTTTAACTTTACTTTAGCCTTGTAGATGATATGAAAAACACAAACAACTCTATCTATCTAACGATCAGAATTCTGTCCAAAATGTTACCGAAAACATATACGTTACATAAATTAGGAAATCTTCAACACTTTAGATGTCCT
Source organism: Melinopterus prodromus (assembly GCA_964023965.1). Taxonomy (NCBI): domain Eukaryota; kingdom Metazoa; phylum Arthropoda; class Insecta; order Coleoptera; family Scarabaeidae; genus Melinopterus; species Melinopterus prodromus. The sequence goes on from CAXIES010000353.1 coordinate 11,581, forward strand.
ATAGCTTGCTACGTGCATGCTGATATTCAATAAACTATTTATTGCGCATATACAATCCCGCGGCAGTATTTGAACACGATCATATCCACGATGTAAGTTTGATCATCGCATAACTCCTTATTCAGGTAAATGTGGTTCTTGTATTGTATCCGAAAGGAGGATTTGATGTTTAGTTGACAAGACTGATGCACGACAACTTATATAACTTTTGCGACCAGAGACGCAAAACATCACCGAAAACGTCATGCTGGCGTATTTTTATGAACAGATCAAAACTAAGAAACCCCAACCTTCTGGCAATAGTATAGCATTCTACACGCATGTGCATAGAATATTGATATTTCGCAGTTAATGCGATTGCAAGCGATTCTAAAAAGGCAGATTGTGGTTATGTGTGGTTACGTTTGGCATTTGATATCATTGTGACCAATCTTTGAAAAAAGTTACTAAAAACGGTGTTACAATTTGTTAATTGTAACAGCGAAAACAGTGTTACAATGTGTGCATTGTGAATGCAAAGTAGAAAAAATTATATTGCATGTCTGCGTGTGCAATGTGTGCATACTATATATTTATCATTTTTGTACAGATTTTTATTGATTTATTGTAATAAAATAATATCCAGTAGTTTTCATTCATAATCACATAATCGTAATGTATTTATTACTGCTGCAATTTACGACAACAATAACAGTGCCTCTGTGATTTTTAAAATTTGTATTATGCATATAGGAAATATTACAAAATTGAATTATGAAAAAAAAAAAACATCTGACGCAGTGCGTCAGCCTGCTTGTGAGATGGGTTAAATATTACCATAGCAAACGCTCTATAAAGATAAAAACTGAAATAAAAAGTAAACTAAGAGATTTACACTACAATCAAGATTGGTTAAGCTGGGTACTCATGAGGTGGTACATCATCCCACCCAGTATTACCGCAGGTTTGCGGAACATCCGGTGTATAAACTACACACATATGGTGGATTCGCCGGATTCCAAAAAGGAAATCGACCGACATCAACCAACGAAAAGCGCGTATCTTGAATCCATCCAGCCATAACAGAAATTCTGCGCAGAAATAAAATAAGCAAAATAGGGGTAAGTAACGGGAACCCCAAGCCAATAAGGTGTCGCTCTACCCGCGCATCTGGCATAGGATATTCAAATTTATGCATACCGTACAGCGGCATAGACGTACGGCGCGGCGTTACTAAAATTTGCATGATACCGGGTATCGGCGGCAGGTATCCCGATGACGTGTCTGGCCTACACCAGATGCACGACCCGGTCTCGTACCCAGAATTTCCCCTCGATTTAATAGAAAAATACCCGTGCTCCCGTGCGCAAGAAGCTCACCTGCACTGGAAAACTCTTATTATTCAAATGCGAACTGGAGACGGTAACGGCGCAAAATAACCGCACGGTGGTAAAATAGGCCGTTTTTTTTTCTCTTCTATTTCTTGTGATACTATTTTGTTTGCGGGAGGAATTGAATACGTTATAACGTGATATAGGGTTATGGGCCTTAGGTCTGGATGAGACTGAAAGAAAAAGTTGAAAATGTATTTATGATTATTTGTTCTAATCTAATCTAATCTAATATATAATTTCAAAAAAAGGTAAACTTTTGTAGCTTTATTAGTATAACTCATATAAGCAATGTACAGTGTGCCCAGGAAGGTTCGCATTTCTCAGAAAATTGATATAAATCCTTTTAAGGTGGTATTGGTTTCTTTTGTGGGTAAGTTTGTATATAATAATAATAATAATAAATGCTTTTATTGGTATATCATAAACGAAACATAAATATACAAGTTGCAAAAATGTTACATGATGACCCAAAAGGTACAGTATCAGGCGCGGTGCCTGGTCTTCATACCGAACCTTGAAAATAAAAATAAGACTTAACTTAAAAATAAGATATCTTAAAAAATGATAACTAATAAATAAGACCTGACTCAAAAACAAAACCCAACTTATAAGATAATACCGAGAACACATATAAACGTAATGAAGAAAAGAAAAAAAAAACAAAGCTCAAAACTGTAAGTACTATTGCTACTGTAATGAAAACAGCAAATCTCTGCAACGCTTCCGAAACATGGTTAAACTTAATTGCTTGAACTCGGAGGGCATGCTATTATAAATTTGACCGGCCTTGTAAGAAAAGGATCGCTCAAATAGAGATGTCCTATGCTTTGGAATAGCAATATCAGTGTTCCTTCTAGTATTCAGGCTGTGAACGTCCGTTCGAAATCGAATCTTTTGAAAAAGATACACCGGTTTCCGGCTGACCACTACCCTGTGAATAAGATATGCAGCATGCAGCCGTCGCCTATTACTCATGTTCAACCATACTGCAGTTTTTAAAGTATGCGATATTCTGTCAAACTTTCTTATACCGAAAATAAATCTCAGGCAAGAATTTTGGATTTGCTGAATTCTGTTTGAAGTAGCCACCGTCAAGCAAGGACCGTACAAAACGTCACAAAAGTTAAAATTCGACAATATCAGACTATCGCACAGAAGCTTCTTAACATTTTGCGGCAACAGGCGACGGCTCGGGAACAACATCCTAAGTCCAGCAACAAACCTTCTAACCAAAGAAGACACGTGTGTCTCAAATCTAAAACCTCTATCCAAGGTCACTCCCAAGCTCTTAACCTCCGACTGCACGGCAAGATTTATATTATCTAATTTAATACCCCTCAATTGCTCCGCCACCGTGTCATACTGTTTTCCGCCTCCAAAGAGTATCATATGTGTTTTATGAGGATTTATGTTTAGACAGTGTCTCCTTGACTCGTCGCTTATAATGCACAAATCCGCATTGATAGTCCCCACAGTACGCAGTACATCCCCCGAACAGAAAGTGATAAATTTGTGAGTCATCCGCGTAAAGATGGTAACTACCAGAGATGTGACGGAATATTTGGGACGTATAGATAATAAATAGAAGCGGTCCATTAATGCTACCTTGCGGAACTCCCCTGGACAAAGCCAAAGAAGTTGATACACAGTCACCAAGAGTTATGTATTGGCTGCGAGAAGTTAAGTAACTTTCAAAGTATTGAACCGCACCACTCCCCAGACCAACGTAATGCAGCAACGAGAGAAGTGTCCTGTGATTTATGTTGTCAAACGCCTTGCTGAAATCCAACAAAGTTAAGACGGTACTTTTTCCCGCATCTAGATCCGCAAAAATATCATCCGTAATATCCAGCAAGGACGTCTAACAACCATGTCCGGCTCTGAATCCGGACTGTTTATCTGGCAGGATACTGTACCGGTCTAAGTGAAGTCTCAGTTGAGCATCAACAACGCTCTCAAGTATTTTCGACATGGTTGGCAATATTGTAATTGGTATTAAGTCCTTAAAATCTTTAGGATTACTAACCTTCGGAATAGGAACCACTCGGCCCGTCTTCCAACAGTCAGGAAGCACATTCTCTCGCAAACAAAAATTGATCATATGTAAAATAATCGGCAACAAAAATGGACAACACAGTCTGATCATATTCAAGTTTATATTATCATCGCCGTATGATAAAGACTTCAAACGCCCAATCACCAAAGCGAACTCATCCTCCGTAATCTCCTTAAAATCAAACTCAGCAGAAACATCCCGAAGCACATTTGACCTATAAAAATCTACTGTATCCTCATCGGCATCGTTATTGTCGGTGACAAAGTTTACAAACACATCATTAATTTTTTCAGCATCCCGCAATGACATAGGCAACTCAGAACGTTTCTCCCCGGAAATAATGTGATGGTTCTTCAGAAGTCACCACACCTCCTTTGCGCTATATGCACTACCGAATCTATTGCCAAAATACACCTCCTTCTCCTTTTTACAGGCATAATTATACTGATTGCGCAGAGACCTGTAATAATTCAAATGTACTAGCAAACCGGTTTTTTTTTAATTTCTTCCATGCAGAATCTTTAAGAGTATTTAATTCCTGTATGACCGGGGTCCTCCAAGGTGCATTAGGTCTAGTGATTTTTTTAGTAACCATAGGCGCATGTGCATCGAATATCTTCAGAATGTTGGAATTGAAAAAACATACTTTATTTGCAATGTTCTCAATGTGATAAATGTGAAACCACGGGATGTACCTCAAGTGCTCCTCAAAATATGTGTAATCAAAGTTACGAAAATCACGGTAAGTTCTAAGTAGCGGCTTTTTGCGAGACTTTTCAAATTCCATAGTGGCATAAATCAAGTTATGATCAGACTCAGCCGACATGTCAGTTGTCCCACTTGAAACTACATTTGTTCCCTCGTTCAAAATTATAAAATCAATAAGCGTGATAGAATTGAAGCCAATTCTAGTTGGTTCATTAATTACCTGCTTTAGTGCATACATACTTAACATGCTATTAAATCGAGAGACAACACTATTCTCAGAGTCCAGCAAATTAATATTAAAATCTCCAAGAATAACGACTTCATTATTCTGGCAGAAAACGGCAAGCAATGTCACCTCGAACGTCTCGAGGAAATTTTTAAACGGACCATTAGGAGGTCGATAAACCACCCCCACCATGACAGATGCAGATCCCCGAACTTCTATCCACAACTGCTCAATGCACTCAGATGATGCCACCGAATCAATAATCTTGAAAGAAAAATCACTGCTTACGTATAGAGCAACTCCGCCCCCGCGTCTCTCCCTATCAGTTCGGCAAAAAACATAGCCAGGAATCTCTACTGCAGCAGAGTCAGTGTCAGAGGTCAGCCAGGTCTCGGTTAAAGCAACAATATCATGCTTAGACGATAGAACGAATTGTCTTATTTGTGGAAGGTGCGCGACCAACGAACGAACGTTCAAATGTGCCACACTCAATGTCGACTTCATGCCCTTTCACCTCACGAAACAGAAGCGCTGCAAAGAGAAAAAATACACAAAAATACAAATAGTAATATTAATCAATATTGAACATTAAATTAATTCAACTTCAGAACACACCTCTCTGTGCAAAAGAAAAACACAACCGTACATCAAGCGCATTGATTCATCCGCGAAGAAATACAATCAAAAACACGAAAGCATTAATAAAAACAGGAGAAATAGGAGATATAGATTTACTATGTCAACAATTTACTATGTTTTGTTTTATTAATCAAACCCTGTGAATTTTTTTTCGTATTTGGGTCTGTATGCTAGTTGTCTTGTAACAACACGATTGAGATTACTTGCCAATTACTGTGCTGTGGTATTAGAAGATGATGCAATTGGTCTACTAGGTTTGCTACTCTTATGTAACTTAATCAATCTATACAATTTCAGCGATTTTATATGTTATGTTATTGCTTTCATCACAAAATCGAAACCTTTATCCAACACAGGAAGAATCTATTCACTATGACAACTAGTGTCACCACTAGTTGTTATATTATATATATTATATTTTATAAGTTTAACAATTGCCCGTAATTAGTATAAGCATTCAGGTAAATATTAACTGAATAAAATAAAAAGCGACGAGTCAAAGACAGCACTTTATTGTCAAACTTCAACAATCTTAACACGATCGATTTCGATTCCTTAATTACTGTGGAATCATCATCAGGTGCAGCTAAAACAAGAGAGTACAACAATATTGATGATCCAGGTGCAAGGAAAGTATGTGTGACGGCCCTGTGCATGACCTCGATTTATCAACGAAGTAGACCATGAAATGGCTGACATGTTTTTTTTATGTAGGTAGATGTGTGATGCATTTATACAACTACAACAATCAAATCTTGGTTGTACCCTGGCTAAACCATTTGCAAAACAGAAAAGAGCAAGACTCTAGAGAACTGAACTCACCGTTTATAATTCAAGCATCGGAAAAGTAGATGGTGTTCGAACGGTGGAATAGCTTCTTCGTAGATGCTGTAGGAGGAGCGTCCATTCTTGTGCTGGTATGATGAAATACTTAGTCGGTAGGCCGATATTAAAAGGTTATGTGTGAGGTGAAAGGTGACATCTGGCGGTGGGCATAGAGAATTAATGCGCGGTGAAGATAGTTGGGGCAGTGAAATCATAGAGGGCAGCATAATTATTATTTCAAATGTAAACATGTAATCAAATGAATTCCAAATAATTAAAGCAACTTGAAGAGGTGCGGTTCGGGGAATTGTGTCATGTGATTTAACAATCTATGACCCTGATTCACGTGTTTAAGTATTTCATAGCTCTCCAGCAACTCAAGTTTATGTAATTTAGCGGCTCTCTGTAGGATGGATAGGTTATCTTTGTCAGCTTTATGTCCCTCCTCAAAGAGATGCTTACCAAAGGCAGATGTAATTTTGTTTTTTAAATGTTCTTTGAAGCGGATTTCGACATCACGGGATGCCATGCCTATATATATATATATATATATATATATATATATATATATATATAAATATATATATATATATATATATATATATATATAGATGGAAAACAGGTTTATCGACGGTAAGATATTAAAGGAGAAAGGTAATTTGTCGGGCAATTCCGTCACACGAAGAAGCAACCGTAGACACGTGTCTACGGTTGCTTCTTCGTGTGACGGAATTGCCCGACAAATTACCTTTCTCCTTTTATATATATATATATATATATATATATATATATATATATATATATATTAGAGCACTGCATGAGTACGTAAAAAGTAATCGTAGAAATATTCGCCGAGTATACGACCGTACGATGCGAGTACCTACTCGGCATCGTTTCGGCAGTGCATCGCCGATTACATTTACTTCGTGATTACGAGTAATATTCGTCATAACTGCATCGTAGCATCGTGCATCGTAGCGAGTATAATCGTGAATACTCGTGGGGGTTTTGCGCATTACGCAATATTACGAATTTCAGGTTAGTGTAATCAACAGTACGCGGAATTGCATGATATTATTGTGGAAGTAATCATTTATGTGTAGTGGAAATTTGGAACTCCCGCCACAATTTCGATTTTAGAAAAAATTAAAAGTGACAAATATTCAACAAAAGCAGCGTCAGACTTGTACATACTACATACACAACAAAGAACTTAGCGCGCGTTGAGCGCTTGTCATGTGAACGTACCTACGCAAAATCTCGCCAATGCCGATGCCAAACGATGCCAAATACAGTTATACTCGCCGATGCCGATTAGAAACGATGCCGAATACTGTCATACTCGCCGATGCCGATGCAAAACGATGCGAGTACTGAAGTGTAGATACGATGCGAGTACACACAAAGTAATCGTCTTACTCGTCTGACGAGTATTTGTACTCGTAATCACACGATGCTGTACGTACTCGTGCAGTGCTCTAATATATATATATATATATATATATATATATATATATATATATATATATATATATATATATATATATATATATATATATAATCGTGCAGTGCTCTAATATATATATATATATATATATATATATATATATATATATATATATATATATATATATATAATTCTATATTACTGACGAGTTTACGTAATAACCATTTTCCCTTGTATATATATATATATATATATATATATATATATATATATATATATATATATATATATATATATATATATATATATATATATATATATATATATATATATATATATATATATATATATATACAAGGGAAAATGGTTATTACGTAAACTCGTCAGTAATATAGAATCAAACTAAAGAAGCGAATGATAATTAACCCAGGTGAGGATAATTTTTGGAAAAAACACCTCCGCCTGGATTTGAACCAGGAACCCTCCAATTGCCGGTTGAAAGCTCTCCCAGTTGAGCTACAGAGGCGATGGAAATTTATAGGTTTTATTTGTCACTTCAGGACCTGCAATCCGAGTTTTCGAATTAAACAAACCCGTCGTGACACCTATTGGGGCTAGATGGAAGTTTGGTAACTTTTTTTTCCAAAAATTATCCTCACCTGGGTTAATTATCATTCGCTTCTTTAGTTTGATTCTATATTACTGACGAGTTTACGTAATAACCATTTTCCCTTGAATTTATTCATCTATATGAGCTGTTTAGCAATAAACATTAGCGATTCCTAGTTACCAAACTTCCATCTAGCCCCAATAGGTGTCACGACGGGTTTGTTTAATTCGAAAACTCGGATTGCAGGTCCTGAAGTGACAAATAAAACCTATAAATTTCCATCGCCTCTGTAGCTCAACTGGGAGAGCTTTCAACCGGCAATTGGAGGGTTCCTGGTTCAAATCCAGGCGGAGGTGTTTTTTCCAAAAATTATCCTCACCTGGGTTAATTATCATTCGCTTCTTTAGTTTGATTCTATATTACTGACGAGTTTACGTAATAACCATTTTCCCTTGAATTTATTCATCTATATGAGCTGTTTAGCAATAAACATTAGCGATTCCTAGTTACCAAACTTCCATCTAGCCCCAATAGGTGTCACGACGGGTTTGTTTAATTCGAAAACTCGGATTGCAGGTCCTGAAGTGACAAATAAAACCTATAAATTTCCATCGCCTCTGTAGCTCAACTGGGAGAGCTTTCAACCGGCAATTGGAGGGTTCCTGGTTCAAATCCAGGCGGAGGTGTTGTTTCCAAAAATTATCCTCACCTGGGTTAATTATCATTCGCTTCTTTAGTTTGATTCTATATATATATATATATATATATATATATATATATATATATATATATATATATATATATATATATATATATATATATATATATATATATATATATATATATATATATATATATATATTATATATATATATATTATATATATATATATTATTTATCAATTAGAAATTTAGCCTTGTCGATATATTGAAAAATGCACAACTTTCGCTAATGATTCGCAGCATCCTTTTCAACAAAAATTGTCTTTTATTAGTTGCTTAGTAAATTGGTTATTGAAATTTCCATTGTCCGCAGATAGATATCAGCAAGAATTATTGTTTATTAAGAATGTTGTCATACATAATGGGTACCCTGAGAAAATAGTTGATAGAATGATATATATATATATATATATATAGAAATTATAATGACTGTACTTTATTATATAAGTACAGACTGGTTTCCCATTAATCTTCTACTATTTATATATATATATATATATATATATATATATATATATTATTTATCAATTAGAAATTTAGCCTTGTCGATATATTGAAAAATGCACAACTTTCGCTAATGATTCGCAGCATCCTTTTCAACAAAAATTGTCTTTTATTAGTTGCTTAGTAAATAGGTTATTGAAATTTCCATTGTCCGCAGATAGATATCAGCAAGAATTATTGTTTATTAAGAATGTTGTCATACATAATGGGTACCCTGAGAAAATAGTTGATAGAATGATTAAGAAGCAGAATCAAAAAATTTATGTAAATCAAATATCTACTTTAAATACTTTGTCTGTAGAAAAGAAGAATTATGTTAAAATACCGTTCGATTGTGCATATACAAGGGGTTTGAGAAGTATTTTTACATCACAAAATCTCTGTTTAGCATATTCGACTCATAATAGCATAAAGAACCTTCTTGGAAACCCAAAGGATAAGGTAGATGTACTTGATAAATCTGGTATATATTGTATCAAATGTCATGACTGTGAAAAAGAATACGTAGGCCAGACTAGAAGAACAATTTTAACTAGGTTCAAAGAACATGTAGCTCATTTTAAATATAATCGTTTTGAAAAATCTAGTGTGGCTCAACATATTTTAGACACAGGTCATAAAGTAGTTGTAGATGACTTAAAACTTGTAAAAGCTGTGTCAAATAATAGGGAACTAAACAGCTTGGAAAGTATCTTTATTCACTTGAATAGAGATAAATTAATAAATTCAGACAGGGGTCCTATACCTAGTTCGCCATTGTTTGACCTGCTTTAATTAAAACTTGTTTTTTACGCTTCAATGATCAAAATTCACTGAGGCGTGAACAACAAATGGGTATATATAGGGTAATTTTTAACATGGACGTCACTTCCACTAGTGATTTGCTTGGACAATATCCAGTAAAGATACTATGAAGTGCTAATCTCTCTTTTTATTTTTTAGGTTCTACTGAAGATGGCAACATAGTTGCTGAAATACGTATTTAGGTTTCTAAAATACTTGTTGTGGTTAGGGGTTTATAATTTTATTATTAAGTTCGCCACAGTCTCCAAAATATTGTTATCAAAGATTTAGATAAAACGTTAGAATTAACTCTCTCGTTAACAGAAGTGTCGTGGAAGGGAACCGAGATGTAGGTGTTTTTCATCTTAATGTGGGGATATATTTTGTTGAGGATTTTCCGTTTTTTTACTCTAGAATAGTGAATTTGAATATCATTGGAGTTGTAACCGTTGTTCAGGCCTATTTTGGTGATGGTTCTCATTTCTCTTTCTCGACACTCGGGGGCAAGTGGCACACTTAGCATTCTGTTGAAGAGGAAATTAAAAGCTGACGACTTTATAGAGGGTGGGTGATGAGATGGTTTTGGTACAATAATATCTGTGGCTGTGGGCTTTCGGTATATATCATATGAGATGTTGTTACCTTCGAGTGTAATGGAGAGATCTAGGAATTTGATATTTCTTTTCGATTCTCGCTCTATAGTGAATGTAAGCTTGGAGTAGTTGTTTATGAGATTATGGAATCTAATAAGGTCCTCGTTAGAGCCGTCCCAGATGCAAAGTATATCATCGACGTAACGCTTCCACAGTCTTATGTTACCGTCTTTGGATTGAAATATGTCATTCTCGAGTCCGTCTACATATATGTCGGCTAAAAGACCACTGAGAGGACTTCCAATCGGAAGACCTGACTCCATATAATATAGCATTCCGTTGAACTGAAAGAAGTTTTGGTGAGTGGCCAGCTGAAACAATGGCAATAGTGGTCTATGTCATCCACTTCGATGCCTACAGAAGGATTGTTTATTATCTTGTATGAGAGAGTATCATGGAAAAGGTTGAGTGTCTCGGGCACGGCTATGTTAGTGCACAAATTAACAATGTCGAAGGATACTAGTTGGCATTCACGATCAATGGGCACCTCATTAAGATATTTGATAAGTGAGTCAGAGTTATTTACAGTATGTTTCATTTTTACTCAAAAGACATCAAGTGTTGTTTTTTGCAAGAAGTTTGCAAGTGAGCCACTGATCCGCCAGAGGTAGTGATGGGGCGTATGGTTTTGTTTATTTTGTGGAGTTTTATCAGGATATACAGAGTGGGTATTTGAGGATTTGGTTCAAGCAGTTGATGTTTTTTGTTTAGTTTTTCTACAGTATGAATGTTATTCTTGACGGTTTTACGAAATGGGGTATTGTATTTAGTGAGTGTGGTCTTTTTGTGTTTGATATTGTTATCCTGAAAAAATGTGATACTTTTGGCAATGTATCCTTCTCTCTTTATTATAACTAGACCACCGTTTTTATCTGCCATAGTGACAATTGAGTCGTTCTGTCCCAAGGTTTGTAGAGCCGTATTTTACAGAGGTTGCGCTGATGCCTATATTGCCCATGTATCCTAGCGACCCCCGCAGATGCCTATAAGCTCACGAAAAAGTGACGTCAGTGGTGTCAGAACGGATGAAACATCTAGTACGCGAGCAGTTTTGCGTGTTACGAGATAGCAGTTTGGGACGTCACTGGTGGACCTCGTCCCCGCCCCGCAAATGGCTGTCGGCATAACCTCTGTAAAATACGGCTCTACCAACCTTGGTTCTGTCCAACCTTATCCCTAATATTCTCTATAGTTTTTTTGTTTTGTTTAATGTTTAATGATTGGTTATGATAGCCAGAGCACTTGCCACTCTTGATACATGACTCCTTCTTATTGAGTATTGTCAAAATGTCCTTGGAAAGATCTCTATATTGGGGGTGTCGTCTTAGTCCAGCTTCTATGTCAATGGCAAAAAGGTGTGGGTCCTGTCTTGACGGAGTAGCGAACTTATGTCCCAGTTGGAGGGTGGCGAGTTCTTCATTGGTGAAGTTTTCTGTTACGTTAGTGAAACGATTGGGAAATTGATGATAGGCTGTCATCGTTACCTCTTCGCTGTTCATGTTTGGTGTGTGTGGTGTCTCGTCTTCATTGTTCGCTCTCGATGTAAGGTTCGAGGAAACATTATTGGGTTGATTCTCGATGTGGTCTATGTGCTGGCTCACCCCTATCTCTTGGTTCTTGCCTTGTGTCTTGAGATGTTGGGTTTCGAGTGTTTTGTTATGGTGGCTCACTTCTTTCAAGGTCTTGCCGTGTGTATGATTGTCGATATCGGTATTTGTGTCTCCATTTTTGGTGTCATTAGATTGTCCTCGTTGTTGGTTTTTCGTCTTGATCAGGTATGCCAGTTTTTTGTCTCTCCTTCGGTCATCCTCAATGTTACCGAAAAAAGTGCTCTCGTGTAGTTTCTCTATCAGGCTCTCGTACTCGATGACATGTAGGTGTTTCAGCAGATGACGGTGCAGAAATTTAAGTTTGTTTCCTATGTATGCGGGCTTTGCTGATTGCATACATAGGAACTAGCTAATGCTGATTGCTATTTTCTTTGCCGATGCTTGAATTTTAAACGGTGAGTTCAGTTCTCTCGAGTCTTGCTCTTTTCTGTTTTGCAAATGATTTAGTCAGGGTACAACCACGATTTGTTTGTTGTAGTTGTATAAATGCATCACACATGTACCTACATAAAAAAAACATGTCAGCCATTTCATGGTCTACTTCGTTGATAAATCGAGGTCATGCACAGGGCCGTCACACATACTTTCCTTGCACCTGGATCACCAATATTATTGTTGTACTCTCTTTTTTTACCTACAACTGATGATGATTCCACAGTAATTAAGGAATCGAAATCGATCGTGTAAAGATTATTGAAGTTTGACAATAAAGTGCTGTGTTTGACTCGTCGCTTTTTATTTTATTCATGGTTACTACGTCAAAAATATGAAGAAATTTATCACACTAAATATTAAGTGTTTTAAATATTATTAAGAAATGTTAAACATTTATGTTTTACCATTTTTAATGAAACACAGTATAAAATAAGTCTTTAAGTCCTTCTTCACTCTGCCCTCTCTCCCTCAACTGTATTTGAATTACTTTGATGAAGTTCTTCATTATTTTGGTCTACCGTTCTTTGGTGTGAAATAAAACAAGTTTGTTTTATCCTACGTCAATTATTACTAACAGCGTGAACGTAATCGGAGACAATTTTGGACGTATATTGAGGCCGGAAAGGATGTGATCGAACTTTTGCTTTATTATTCCCGACCGGCTACCGTCGATTCCTATCCGCTCTTTAATCACTTGAAATTTGTACAGTACAAATTATTTGCGTAATATATAAAATGAAACGTGCATTTATTGTAAGCATTTGATAAAATATTTGAACAATACAAAAATTATTTGACAAATACAAAAATATCTGAGCAATGCAAAAAAATTACTTGAGCATTAAGAAAATAAATGTGCAATATATTTATAAAATGAGCATCAGAATAAATAATTGTACATTTATATATTTGAATGTTTCTTTCATAATATATTTGTGCATTTTAATAAATAAATGTGCAGTACAATCTTTATCTCTATAAAAATATAATATCCATCTCAAAAATTAATTGTTTATTGAAAAAAATATATGTCCAATAGTTTAAATAAATCACCATTTGAAAATTTTGTAAGCGCATTCAATAATCTAAATTGTACCATGAGAAAATTAATGCGCCCTGAAGAGATTATAGTGTGCATTAAGTTCGGCAACTGTTTTAGTGTCAGCTAAATAAAACATTATAATTAACTAATAAAAATTGGTTTGACATATTGTAACTGCACTATTTTATTTTCTTTGAATTGAATCGGTACATAGTGTAATGTAAATATAATTCTAGTTACAATGATAACCTAAAATATACCAAATCGCGCGCGTTTGAGGAAAGCCAATTTTGTTAAGAATTTAAACCCTTATAATATGTAAAAGAATGTGTGTTGTATTATATTTATTTAAGAAACTGTCGTAATACGACATTTAATAAATATTCTTGTTGCACATGAATTAGATGCTGTACAATAATACATAAACTATTGTTTAATGTAAGATTTTTAGTAAACAAAATATGCCAGGTGACCCATTTGAACCAAACGTCATTTGAAGGTCAAATCGCATTGACAATACACTCTATACCATTACCACATTAGTACATTACCATACGAATCATCAAAATCAATTTTAATGCGCTTTAGATTTTGTGGTTAATATTTATTATTTTAATGCATTGTTATTCATTTTAGGGCACAATATGAATACAAATTTTCTCATTATAATATTTTTACTTTATCATACGCAGTATGGTAAAGTACCTATTGTAATCGTGCCGAAAAAAAAATCTGATGTGGCCAGGCACATGACTTTATCATACAAAATATAAAATTAATAGTTTAGCTGCATGTGAATCTATTTGATTGAGATAAATCGTGTCTGCATTAAAACTAAACTAGTTAGACAGGATTTGACAGATATTTTGATAGTCAATAGTATCAATAGTAGGTAATGTCAAAGCATCAGCATTTGACACTACCTACTGTCAGAATAATAGTTATTTATCTCACAAGTGCCGAAAGTACGGAATAGCGCGACGAGCGGTGACGCGGCGCTATATTTTTGCATTATATTTCTGTACAGGAAATGTTAGGTTGATACCACTTCTACGAAACGTCAAGTTTAAACAGCTAATTCAAATTCTGACAGATTTATATTCGTTCATGTCACATCCGTACCAACATACTAAAATATAACTACACTCATCGCTATACTTTATTTACAATTTTATTAATTTATCGTTTTTACAATTAGATATAACAACGGGTTGATATTTCTTATCAACAAACAATCAAATTTTTGATCTTATATTATTTGAATTTTATACTTTCCGCACAAGAGCGGCCACGTTCCATAGCGGCTCCCCAACCTCTGAAGGAATCAGCTGTTTTCGAGTGTGACAGCCATAGACATTTCTGTGGTGACAGCACAAATAAATATTTGTCAAAATCCTGGCTACTATATCAATGCAGATGCGACCGATCTCGATCAAATAGAATTTGCTCTTGCAGCTAAACTATTAATTTTACCAAAAAATGTCATAGGCATAAATTATTCAAAATTTCCTCTTCTTTAATTTATTATTTAACTATTTTGACGAAATTACAGTAATAGCGGCTCAATTGCAAAATCGTTGAAAAATGCTAGGAGTAAATAGCCCGTTCCTTTGGACCCTTTTGAACCAAAAGCTTTTCAGCTCTAAGTTTAGTAATGAAACTTCTAAATATGAACTTTCGTCCCGATTCCTTTAGTAGTTTCCCCGGAACCGTCTCCACAAAAAACGGGTACACACACACATATACACACACACACATACACACACACACACACACACACACACACACACACACACACACACACACACACACACACACACACACACACACACACACACACACACACACACACACACACACACACACACACACACACACACACACACACACACACACACACACACACACACACACACACACACACACACACACACACACACACACACACACACACACACACACACACA
>CAXIES010000354.1:0-11000 GCA_964023965.1 Melinopterus prodromus
ATTTTGTACATAAACAACTATCCCGAAAATCTCATTAGAAAGACTATTAATAGCCGAATAGCAATTTACAACAACATGAGAACCACGATGCAACCTCTTGAACCAGACACAACAAAATACATACCACTACCGTACGTCAGGAATCTGTCAGAGAAAATAGGCCACATTGTGAAACCGTTTAACATGAAAATAGCTCACAAAAACACCAATAACCTATCGAAGATGTACACCAAATTAAAAGCTCCAACGCCACTTCTTAAACAATCTCACTGTGTGTATCAAATTCCTTGCTGCAGTTGTAATAAGGTTTATATAGGGCAAACAGAACAATTACTAGAAGAAAGGTTAAAAGGTCACAAATACGCAAAGAACATAACGGCACTCAAAAAACATCAAGAAGAAACTGGACATCAATTCAATTTCAAGGAAGTGAGTGTGCTACAAAAAGAAAATAACTTAAAAGCAAGGTGCGTTGTGGAAACAATTGAAATCTTAAAAAATAAAAAGGCAGTGAACGATAGATCAGACATCAACCTATCCAAATGTTATAAATCGATTCTTGATAAAAACAAATAGAAAAATAATATATCGAAAATAATTTAAAGTGAATACTATGTAAACCAGTTTATTTTCACATATGGCAAAGTTGTTTTCGTTGAACTGTGTGTAATGTTAAATGTACAATTGTCCAGGTGTTTGGATTCTTTTCACGAAAGTTTTAGTATATCTGTGACCAAGACGCGAACTGCGTCGAAACGTCAGATTTATTCAAAAAGTTTTTAATATGTTTACTTAGTGTACCTACGTTTAGTTTTAAGTGTACCTACATGTAAAAACTGTGTATATATAGCCTCTAACCCCAATAAAAACAATTTTATATATTGACAAGGCTAATTATATTAATTTAACTTTATAAACAAGATAAATTATTAAATACTATATACTCCTGGGGGAAAATGGAGATTGTACCAACGTTGAGTGACATCCAAACACATTACGGACAACAGACGCATACCCAAATGAAGAAACTTATGAGATGCCAAGAAAAATTGATGAAGGTGAAAAATCAACGAATATTTCTATTGAGAATCAAGACGCTAGGACTAACACCAACATTTCTTGAATTCAACCACAAACATATAACATTCGAACAACAACACCTGAAGCAAAAGTTTATTAACAATTTCAAAACATTTCAACGCTCCACAATACAACTACTTCTCACCGATGTTACGAAGAAAATACAAAGACTGTTACGTGTTATCACAACGATTGAATGTCAAATAAACGAAACCCCTGGACTGCAATTGATACAACAATACTTGCACAACTACTCACAAAAGATCCAAAAGAGAGAAACATAGAGATAAGGGAAACGCAGAAACGAAAAATCGAGCAACTTCAAAACAAGCAACAAAAATCTCCTATACATTCGAATAATAAGGATTGGATCGTTAATTTAACACAAACTGTACTACCTGTCGAAGTAAACAACATCTTGAGCCTCGGTCCAACTTTTGCAGTCGAATATGAGAGAAACAATCTACCAATCATCAATATAATTGCCAATATCGAGGGTGGAATACAGGACCTGAATGGTGATCAAAGAGTGATATAGCCACCAAGGTAAGCAACACCATACACAATTTTAAGACAAAGAACGTTAAGCAAGACATACAAAACAGACAAATAAAGAAAAACATACATACCACACAAAAATTCCTGACAGATAACAAACAAATTAGTGTATTAAGAGCTGACAAAACTAATAAAACGGTGATAATGGACACAGCACAATACGAACAAAAATGGACACACTTTTGCAAGACCACACTACATATACAACTTTACGAAGTAATCCAACAAAAGTATATGAAAAAAAGAACAACGACATGATTAATAAGTGGCTGACTGGGAAACTAATTACAAAACAACTTGCTGCCCAACTTAAAATCCACAACTCTCAACCACCTAAAATATATGGACTGCCAAAATTGCACAAACCCGATATACCACTTAGACCAATAGTCTCTTGCATTCAATCACCTTTTTATAAAATAGCTAAACAGCTATCTAACAACTTAGCAACAATCATTGGAAAAAATGAACACTATATTAAGGACTCATGGTGTTTCAAAAACTTTGTTGATGAGGTATCGGTGAATGACTCGTACCATCTTATTTCATTGGATGTAGTCTCCTTATATACAAACGTACCTATCAAATTAGCAAAGGACGCCATAAATAAGAGATGGCAATTGATAGAAGAAGTTGCATTCCTACCTAAAAGTGAATTTTTGGAAGCAGTGGAAGTTACACTAACTCACACATACTTCCAATACAAAGAAACATACTATAAACAAATATTCGGTTGCGCAATGGGCTCTCCGGTATCCAGTGTAGTCGCACAAATAGTCATGGAAGAGCTGGAGACCACAGTGATTTCATCAATTCCAATCACCATTCCGTTCTTTAAAAGATATGTGGACGACTGTATAGTTGCTGTACCAAAAGGTCAAGAGTCTGAGGTACTGGATGCATTTAACAGTTACAACAGTAAACTTCAATTTACAATGGAGATAAACAACAACCATGTAATTAATTTCCTAGACATGACTCTAATACAAAAAAACAGCAAGATTGTTACAAAATGGTATACAAAGCCTACGTCATCTCACAGATACTTGAACTACAACTCCGTGCAACCACAAACTTATAAGAAAAGTGTCATTAGAGGACTTGCTGATCGTGCTATTAAACTTACAAGTCCTGAATACCATAGAGAAACAATACAGAAAGTTAAAGATATTTTGTACATAAACAACTATCCCGAAAATCTCATTAGAAAGACAATTAATAGCCGAATAGCAATTTACAACAACATGAGAACCACGATGCAACCTCTTGAACCAGACACAACAAAATACATACCACTACCGTACGTCAGGAATCTGTCAGAGAAAATAGGCCACATTGTGAAACCGTTTAACATGAAAATAGCTCACAAAAACACCAATAACCTATCGAAGATGTACACCAAATTAAAAGCTCCAACGCCACTTCTTAAACAATCTCACTGTGTGTATCAAATTCCTTGCTGCAGTTGTAATAAGGTTTATATAGGGCAAACAGAACAATTACTAGAAGAAAGGTTAAAAGGTCACAAATACGCAAAGAACATAACGGCACTCAAAAAACATCAAGAAGAAACTGGACATCAATTCAATTTCAAGGAAGTGAGTGTGCTACAAAAAGAAAATAACTTAAAAGCAAGGTGCGTTGTGGAAACAATTGAAATCTTAAAAAATAAAAAGGCAGTGAACGATAGATCAGACATCAACCTATCCAAATGTTATAAATCGATTCTTGATAAAAACAAATAGAAAAATAATATATCGAAAATAATTTAAAGTGAATACTATGTAAACCAGTTTATTTTCACATATGGCAAAGTTGTTTTCGTTGAACTGTGTGTAATGTTAAATGTACAATTGTCCAGGTGTTTGGATTCTTTTCACGAAAGTTTTAGTATATCTGTGACCAAGACGCGAACTGCGTCGAAACGTCAGATTTATTCAAAAAGTTTTTAATATGTTTACTTAGTGTACCTACGTTTAGTTTTAAGTGTACCTACATGTAAAAACTGTGTATATATAGCCTCTAACCCCAATAAAAACAATTTTATATATTGACAAGGCTAATTATATTAATTTAACTTTATAAACAAGATAAATTATTAAATACTATATACTCCTGGGGGAAACTGGAGATTGTACCAACGTTGAGTGACATCCAAACACATTACGGACAACAGACGCATACCCAAATGAAGAAACTTATGAGATGCCAAGAAAAATTGATGAAGGTGAAAAATCAACGAATATTTCTATTGAGAATCAAGACGCTAGGACTAACACCAACATTTCTTGAATTCAACCACAAACATATAACATTCGAACAACAACACCTGAAGCAAAAGTTTATTAACAATTTCAAAACATTTCAACGCTCCACAATACAACTACTTCTCACCGATGTTACGAAGAAAATACAAAGACTGTTACGTGTTATCACAACGATTGAATGTCAAATAAACGAAACCCCTGGACTGCAATTGATACAACAATACTTGCACAACTACTCACAAAAGATCCAAAAGAGAAACATAGAGATAAGGGAAACGCAGAAACGAAAAATCGAGCAACTTCAAAACAAGCAACAAAAATCTCCTATACATTCGAATAATAAGGATTGGATCGTTAATTTAACACAAACTGTACTACCTGTCGAAGTAAACAACATCTTGAGCCTCGGTCCAACTTTTGCAGTCGAATATGAGAGAAACAATCTACCAATCATCAATATAATTGCCAATATCGAGGGTGGAATACAGGACCTGAATGGTGATCAAAGAAGTGATATAGCCACCAAGGTAAGCAACACCATACACAATTTTAAGACAAAGAACGTTAAGCAAGACATACAAAACAGACAAATAAAGAAAAACATACATACCACACAAAAATTCCTGACAGATAACAAACAAATTAGTGTATTAAGAGCTGACAAAACTAATAAAACGGTGATAATGGACACAGCACAATACGAACAAAAAATGGACACACTTTTGCAAGACCACACTACATATACAACTTTACGAAGTAATCCAACAAAAGTATATGAAAAAAAGAACAACGACATGATTAATAAGTGGCTGACTGGGAAACTAATTACAAAACAACTTGCTGCCCAACTTAAAATCCACAACTCTCAACCACCTAAAATATATGGACTGCCAAAATTGCACAAACCCGATATACCACTTAGACCAATAGTCTCTTGCATTCAATCACCTTTTTATAAAATAGCTAAACAGCTATCTAACAACTTAGCAACAATCATTGGAAAAAATGAACACTATATTAAGGACTCATGGTGTTTCAAAAACTTTGTTGATGAGGTATCGGTGAATGACTCGTACCATCTTATTTCATTGGATGTAGTCTCCTTATATACAAACGTACCTATCAAATTAGCAAAGGACGCCATAAATAAGAGATGGCAATTGATAGAAGAAGTTGCATTCCTACCTAAAAGTGAATTTTTGGAAGCAGTGGAAGTTACACTAACTCACACATACTTCCAATACAAAGAAACATACTATAAACAAATATTCGGTTGCGCAATGGGCTCTCCGGTATCCAGTGTAGTCGCACAAATAGTCATGGAAGAGCTGGAGACCACAGTGATTTCATCAATTCCAATCACCATTCCGTTCTTTAAAAGATATGTGGACGACTGTATAGTTGCTGTACCAAAAGGTCAAGAGTCTGAGGTACTGGATGCATTTAACAGTTACAACAGTAAACTTCAATTTACAATGGAGATAAACAACAACCATGTAATTAATTTCCTAGACATGACTCTAATACAAAAAAACAGCAAGATTGTTACAAAATGGTATACAAAGCCTACGTCATCTCACAGATACTTGAACTACAACTCCGTGCAACCACAAACTTATAAGAAAAGTGTCATTAGAGGACTTGCTGATCGTGCTATTAAACTTACAAGTCCTGAATACCATAGAGAAACAATACAGAAAGTTAAAGATATTTTGTACATAAACAACTATCCCGAAAATCTCATTAGAAAGACAATTAATAGCCGAATAGCAATTTACAACAACATGAGAACCACGATGCAACCTCTTGAACCAGACACAACAAAATACATACCACTACCGTACGTCAGGAATCTGTCAGAGAAAATAGGCCACATTGTGAAACCGTTTAACATGAAAATAGCTCACAAAAACACCAATAACCTATCGAAGATGTACACCAAATTAAAAGCTCCAACGCCACTTCTTAAACAATCTCACTGTGTGTATCAAATTCCTTGCTGCAGTTGTAATAAGGTTTATATAGGGCAAACAGAACAATTACTAGAAGAAAGGTTAAAAGGTCACAAATACGCAAAGAACATAACGGCACTCAAAAAACATCAAGAAGAAACTGGACATCAATTCAATTTCAAGGAAGTGAGTGTGCTACAAAAAGAAAATAACTTAAAAGCAAGGTGCGTTGTGGAAACAATTGAAATCTTAAAAAATAAAAAGGCAGTGAACGATAGATCAGACATCAACCTATCCAAATGTTATAAATCGATTCTTGATAAAAACAAATAGAAAAATAATATATCGAAAATAATTTAAAGTGAATACTATGTAAACCAGTTTATTTTCACATATGGCAAAGTTGTTTTCGTTGAACTGTGTGTAATGTTAAATGTACAATTGTCCAGGTGTTTGGATTCTTTTCACGAAAGTTTTAGTATATCTGTGACCAAGACGCGAACTGCGTCGAAACGTCAGATTTATTCAAAAAGTTTTTAATATGTTTACTTAGTGTACCTACGTTTAGTTTTAAGTGTACCTACATGTAAAAACTGTGTATATATAGCCTCTAACCCCAATAAAAACAATTTTATATATTGACAAGGCTAATTATATTAATTTAACTTTATAAACAAGATAAATTATTAAATACTATATACTCCTGGGGGAAAATGGAGATTGTACCAACGTTGAGTGACATCCAAACACATTACGGACAACAGACGCATACCCAAATGAAGAAACTTATGAGATGCCAAGAAAAATTGATGAAGGTGAAAAATCAACGAATATTTCTATTGAGAATCAAGACGCTAGGACTAACACCAACATTTCTTGAATTCAACCACAAACATATAACATTCGAACAACAACACCTGAAGCAAAAGTTTATTAACAATTTCAAAACATTTCAACGCTCCACAATACAACTACTTCTCACCGATGTTACGAAGAAAATACAAAGACTGTTACGTGTTATCACAACGATTGAATGTCAAATAAACGAAACCCCTGGACTGCAATTGATACAACAATACTTGCACAACTACTCACAAAAGATCCAAAAGAGAAACATAGAGATAAGGGAAACGCAGAAACGAAAAATCGAGCAACTTCAAAACAAGCAACAAAAATCTCCTATACATTCGAATAATAAGGATTGGATCGTTAATTTAACACAAACTGTACTACCTGTCGAAGTAAACAACATCTTGAGCCTCGGTCCAACTTTTGCAGTCGAATATGAGAGAAACAATCTACCAATCATCAATATAATTGCCAATATCGAGGGTGGAATACAGGACCTGAATGGTGATCAAAGAAGTGATATAGCCACCAAGGTAAGCAACACCATACACAATTTTAAGACAAAGAACGTTAAGCAAGACATACAAAACAGACAAATAAAGAAAAACATACATACCACACAAAAATTCCTGACAGATAACAAACAAATTAGTGTATTAAGAGCTGACAAAACTAATAAAACGGTGATAATGGACACAGCACAATACGAACAAAAAATGGACACACTTTTGCAAGACCACACTACATATACAACTTTACGAAGTAATCCAACAAAAGTATATGAAAAAAAGAACAACGACATGATTAATAAGTGGCTGACTGGGAAACTAATTACAAAACAACTTGCTGCCCAACTTAAAATCCACAACTCTCAACCACCTAAAATATATGGACTGCCAAAATTGCACAAACCCGAAATACCACTTAGACCAATAGTCTCTTGCATTCAATCACCTTTTTATAAAATAGCTAAACAGCTATCTAACAACTTAGCAACAATCATTGGAAAAAATGAACACTATATTAAGGACTCATGGTGTTTCAAAAACTTTGTTGATGAGGTATCGGTGAATGACTCGTACCATCTTATTTCATTGGATGTAGTCTCCTTATATACAAACGTACCTATCAAATTAGCAAAGGACGCCATAAATAAGAGATGGCAATTGATAGAAGAAGTTGCATTCCTACCTAAAAGTGAATTTTTGGAAGCAGTGGAAGTTACACTAACTCACACATACTTCCAATACAAAGAAACATACTATAAACAAATATTCGGTTGCGCAATGGGCTCTCCGGTATCCAGTGTAGTCGCACAAATAGTCATGGAAGAGCTGGAGACCACAGTGATTTCATCAATTCCAATCACCATTCCGTGCTTTAAAAGATATGTGGACGACTGTATAGTTGCTGTACCAAAAGGTCAAGAGTCTGAGGTACTGGATGCATTTAACAGTTACAACAGTAAACTTCAATTTACAATGGAGATAAACAACAACCATGTAATTAATTTCCTAGACATGACTCTAATACAAAAAAACAGCAAGATTGTTACAAAATGGTATACAAAGCCTACGTCATCTCACAGATACTTGAACTACAACTCCGTGCAACCACAAACTTATAAGAAAAGTGTCATTAGAGGACTTGCTGATCGTGCTATTAAACTTACAAGTCCTGAATACCATAGAGAAACAATACAGAAAGTTAAAGATATTTTGTACATAAACAACTATCCCGAAAATCTCATTAGAAAGACAATTAATAGCCGAATAGCAATTTACAACAACATGAGAACCACGATGCAACCTCTTGAACCAGACACAACAAAATACATACCACTACCGTACGTCAGGAATCTGTCAGAGAAAATAGGCCACATTGTGAAACCGTTTAACATGAAAATAGCTCACAAAAACACCAATAACCTATCGAAGATGTACACCAAATTAAAAGCTCCAACGCCACTTCTTAAACAATCTCACTGCGTGTATCAAATTCCTTGCTGCAGTTGTAATAAGGTTTATATAGGGCAAACAGAACAATTACTAGAAGAAAGGTTAAAAGGTCACAAATACGCAAAGAACATAACGGCACTCAAAAAACATCAAGAAGAAACTGGACATCAATTCAATTTCAAGGAAGTGAGTGTGCTACAAAAAGAAAATAACTTAAAAGCAAGGTGCGTTGTGGAAACAATTGAAATCTTAAAAAATAAAAAGGCAGTGAACGATAGATCAGACATCAACCTATCCAAATGTTATAAATCGATTCTTGATAAAAACAAATAGAAAAATAATATATCGAAAATAATTTAAAGTGAATACTATGTAAACCAGTTTATTTTCACATATGGCAAAGTTGTTTTCGTTGAACTGTGTGTAATGTTAAATGTACAATTGTCCAGGTGTTTGGATTCTTTTCACGAAAGTTTTAGTATATCTGTGACCAAGACGCGAACTGCGTCGAAACGTCAGATTTATTCAAAAAGTTTTTAATATGTTTACTTAGTGTACCTACGTTTAGTTTTAAGTGTACCTACATGTAAAAACTGTGTATATATAGCCTCTAACCCCAATAAAAACAATTTTATATATTGACAAGGCTAATTATATTAATTTAACTTTATAAACAAGATAAATTATTAAATACTATATACTCCTGGGGGAAAATGGAGATTGTACCAACGTTGAGTGACATCCAAACACATTACGGACAACAGACGCATACCCAAATGAAGAAACTTATGAGATGCCAAGAAAAATTGATGAAGGTGAAAAATCAACGAATATTTCTATTGAGAATCAAGACGCTAGGACTAACACCAACATTTCTTGAATTCAACCACAAACATATAACATTCGAACAACAACACCTGAAGCAAAAGTTTATTAACAATTTCAAAACATTTCAACGCTCCACAATACAACTACTTCTCACCGATGTTACGAAGAAAATACAAAGACTGTTACGTGTTATCACAACGATTGAATGTCAAATAAACGAAACCCCTGGACTGCAATTGATACAACAATACTTGCACAACTACTCACAAAAGATCCAAAAGAGAAACATAGAGATAAGGGAAACGCAGAAACGAAAAATCGAGCAACTTCAAAACAAGCAACAAAAATCTCCTATACATTCGAATAATAAGGATTGGATCGTTAATTTAACACAAACTGTACTACCTGTCGAAGTAAACAACATCTTGAGCCTCGGTCCAACTTTTGCAGTCGAATATGAGAGAAACAATCTACCAATCATCAATATAATTGCCAATATCGAGGGTGGAATACAGGACCTGAATGGTGATCAAAGAAGTGATATAGCCACCAAGGTAAGCAACACCATACACAATTTTAAGACAAAGAACGTTAAGCAAGACATACAAAACAGACAAATAAAGAAAAACATACATACCACACAAAAATTCCTGACAGATAACAAACAAATTAGTGTATTAAGAGCTGACAAAACTAATAAAACGGTGATAATGGACACAGCACAATACGAACAAAAAATGGACACACTTTTGCAAGACCACACTACATATACAACTTTACGAAGTAATCCAACAAAAGTATATGAAAAAAAGAACAACGACATGATTAATAAGTGGCTGACTGGGAAACTAATTACAAAACAACTTGCTGCCCAACTTAAAATCCACAACTCTCAACCACCTAAAATATATGGACTGCCAAAATTGCACAAACCCGATATACCACTTAGACCAATAGTCTCTTGCATTCAATCACCTTTTTATAAAATAGCTAAACAGCTATCTAACAACTTAGCAACAATCATTGGAAAAAATGAACACTATATTAAGGACTCATGGTGTTTCAAAAACTTTGTTGATGAGGTATCGGTGAATGACTCGTACCATCTTATTTCATTGGATGTAGTCTCCTTATATACAAACGTACCTATCAAATTAGCAAAAGACGCCATAAATAAGAGATGGCAATTGATAGAAGAAGTTGCATTCCTACCTAAAAGTGAATTTTTGGAAGCAGTGGAAGTTACACTAACTCACACATACTTCCAATACAAAGAAACATACTATAAACAAATATTCGGTTGCGCAATGGGCTCTCCGGTATCCAGTGTAGTCGCACAAATAGTCATGGAAGAGCTGGAGACCACAGTGATTTCATCAATTCCAATCACCATTCCGTTCTTTAAAAGATATGTGGACGACTGTATAGTTGCTGTACCAAAAGGTCAAGAGTCTGAGGTACTGGATGCATTTAACAGTTACAACAGTAAACTTCAATTTACAATGGAG
>CAXIES010000355.1:0-22919 GCA_964023965.1 Melinopterus prodromus
GTCACCTAATACGAGGGCCGGAGACCCTCGAACGTTCGTAGTCACCTAGCACGAAGCGAGAGACCCTTCGTAAGTCAGTAGTCACCTGGTACGAGGCAAGAGACCCTGCGTAGGTCCTTCGACATCTAGTACGAGACCTTTTCGAAGTATATCGAGTCGGAGTTGGTGGCACCGTGACGGGACCGGCACGTGCGGTGATTATTATCCGTCGTGGAGGATCCAACGCTAGCATCGGAGCGTCTGTAGGTGGCAAACAGTGTCTCGAAGCTCCGGATAAAGGTCAGAGGTCCTATATTTTTCCGATCAGCTGTGGCGGACGCTCGTTGTCCCTCGAAGGAGCAGGCAGCTCGTATATCTTTTTTTGGTTGTGCCTTTTGTTGATTAGTAGTTAGTATCGCTACGATTGTGTAATCGTTACCCGTCGAGGAGCCTTCCGCTCGCACACCTTTTATGGTGGCGCATTTGATTAGTAGTAGATTAGTGTGGCTACGATTTAGTAATCGTTGTCCATTCTGGAGCCTTCAGCTCAGTGTTATTGATTGTTAAGTGTTTAATTATCCGAAGATATCGCTCGGACCATCGGTGCTCAACCCGTCTGTGTTATTAATTACCTTTTTCTTTAATTTCGAGTTTGCCTTACGTACTCGTAATTTTGATTACCCGTTACAGTATTTATCTTTGTGGATTCTGAATTTAATTCGGATAACTGGTATCCGCTGGTATAATTTCCTTTGATCGTTCAAGAATTTTTAACGGAAGCCGTTAGTGGCTTCGGAGTTTATTTTATTTTCTCATTTGGGCGTAGCCAAGTTGAGTGCCGATGGGAATTTAATTTTCTTTTGGGACGGATTGCCCCCATATACGCTTGCCGAGTTTAATTTTACTCTTGTTATCAACTTTTCAACATCGACGCCGGGTGCAATAATTTTCTGGGGATTTTACCCAAATCTACAGCGAGTCGCGGCGCGGTTTGGCCAAGCTTCGTGTCGGTCGCTATTATTTCTTTTTTTTTTGGTACGATTTGCGGTTTGGGCTCGAAGCCCTTGAGCGAGTTGAATTGTTTGACATTTATTCCTTTCTTTTGTTATTTTGCGTGGGCGTATCCTCGGAGTGGTACTTTTGGCTGTACCAAGATTTATTGTGTACCTGTATACCGATGCAAATTATATTGGTGATTTTCTCGTTGCCGTTTGGAGGCTAATAAATTGGTTGAAGATACATTTACTTTGCCTGTTCCCTGTGTTGCCTTTATTTCAGCTGCACTTTCGTAGTCGAGTGCTGTTTCTCCAACGGATTAAGACTGACGTGGCGCCCTAGAACATCGTATCAAGGAACCGTTTGGTTACTGTCCCACGACCACCTCCCTGGTTGGCCGGAGCATCCGGGAGAAACGCATGAGCAGCACAGGTTTGGTAGAAGTCGAGGTATTTTGGTGTTTCTTCGGCGACTTTAGGTCTTTGGTATTTTTGTGAAAAAAAAGGCGTTACAACACACACACACAGACACACACACACAGACACACACACAGACACACACACACAGACACACACACACAGACACACACACACAGACACACACACACAGACACACACACACAGACACACACACACAGACACACACACACACAGACACACACACACACAGACACACACACACAGACACACACACACACAGACACACACACACACAGACACACACACACAGACACACACACACACAGACACACACACACACAGACACACACACACAGACACACACACACACAGACACACACACACACAGACACACACACACACAGACACACACACACACAGACACACACACACACAGACACACACACACACAGACACACACACACAGACACACACACACACAGACACACACACACAGACACACACACACAGACACACACACACAGACACACACACACAGACACACACACACAGACACACACACACAGACACACACACACAGACACACACACACAGACACACACACACAGACACACACACACAGACACACACACACAGACACACACACACAGACACACACACACAGACACACACACACAGACACACACACACAGACACACACACACAGACACACACACACAGACACACACACACAGACACACACACACAGACACACACACACAGACACACACACACAGACACACACACACAGACACACACACACAGACACACACACACAGACACACACACACAGACACACACACACAGACACACACACACAGACACACACACACAGACACACACACACAGACACACACACACAGACACACACACACAGACACACACACACAGACACACACACACAGACACACACACACAGACACACACACACAGACACACACACACAGACACACACACACAGACACACACACACAGACACACACACACAGACACACACACACAGACACACACACACAGACACACACACACAGACACACACACACAGACACACACACACAGACACACACACACAGACACACACACACAGACACACACACACAGACACACACACACAGACACACACACACAGACACACACACACAGACACACACACACAGACACACACACACAGACACACACACACAGACACACACACACAGACACACACACACAGACACACACACACAGACACACACACACAGACACACACACACAGACACACACACACAGACACACACACACAGACACACACACACAGACACACACACACAGACACACACACACAGACACACACACACAGACACACACACACAGACACACACACACAGACACACACACACAGACACACACACACAGACACACACACACAGACACACACACACAGACACACACACACAGACACACACACACAGACACACACACACAGACACACACACACAGACACACACACACAGACACACACACACAGACACACACACACAGACACACACACACAGACACACACACACAGACACACACACACAGACACACACACACAGACACACACACACAGACACACACACACAGACACACACACACAGACACACACACACAGACACACACACACAGACACACACACACAGACACACACACACAGACACACACACACAGACACACACACACAGACACACACACACAGACACACACACACAGACACACACACACAGACACACACACACAGACACACACACACAGACACACACACACAGACACACACACACAGACACACACACACAGACACACACACACAGACACACACACACAGACACACACACACAGACACACACACACAGACACACACACACAGACACACACACACAGACACACACACACAGACACACACACACAGACACACACACAGACACACACACAGACACACACACAGACACACACACAGACACACACACAGACACACACACAGACACACACACAGACACACACACAGACACACACACAGACACACACACAGACACACACACAGACACACACACAGACACACACACAGACACACACACAGACACACACACAGACACACACACAGACACACACACAGACACACACACAGACACACACACAGACACACACACAGACACACACACAGACACACACACAGACACACACACAGACACACACACAGACACACACACAGACACACACACAGACACACACACAGACACACACACAGACACACACACAGACACACACACAGACACACACACAGACACACACACAGACACACACACAGACACACACACAGACACACACACAGACACACACACAGACACACACACAGACACACACACAGACACACACACAGACACACACACAGACACACACACAGACACACACACAGACACACACACAGACACACACACAGACACACACACAGACACACACACAGACACACACACAGACACACACACAGACACACACACAGACACACACACAGACACACACACAGACACACACACAGACACACACACAGACACACACACAGACACACACACAGACACACACACAGACACACACACAGACACACACACAGACACACACACAGACACACACACAGACACACACACAGACACACACACAGACACACACACAGACACACACACAGACACACACACAGACACACACACAGACACACACACAGACACACACACAGACACACACACAGACACACACACAGACACACACACAGACACACACACAGACACACACACAGACACACACACAGACACACACACAGACACACACACAGACACACACACAGACACACACACAGACACACACACAGACACACACACAGACACACACACAGACACACACACAGACACACACACAGACACACACACAGACACACACACAGACACACACACAGACACACACACAGACACACACACAGACACACACACAGACACACACACAGACACACACACAGACACACACACAGACACACACACAGACACACACACAGACACACACACAGACACACACACAGACACACACACAGACACACACACAGACACACACACAGACACACACACAGACACACACACAGACACACACACAGACACACACACAGACACACACACAGACACACACACAGACACACACACAGACACACACACAGACACACACACAGACACACACACAGACACACACACAGACACACACACAGACACACACACAGACACACACACAGACACACACACAGACACACACACAGACACACACACAGACACACACACAGACACACACACAGACACACACACAGACACACACACAGACACACACACAGACACACACACAGACACACACACAGACACACACACAGACACACACACAGACACACACACAGACACACACACAGACACACACACAGACACACACACAGACACACACACAGACACACACACAGACACACACACAGACACACACACAGACACACACACAGACACACACACAGACACACACACAGACACACACACAGACACACACACAGACACACACACAGACACACACACAGACACACACACAGACACACACACAGACACACACACAGACACACACACAGACACACACACAGACACACACACAGACACACACACAGACACACACACAGACACACACACAGACACACACACAGACACACACACAGACACACACACAGACACACACACAGACACACACACAGACACACACACAGACACACACACAGACACACACACAGACACACACACAGACACACACACAGACACACACACAGACACACACACAGACACACACACAGACACACACACAGACACACACACAGACACACACACAGACACACACACAGACACACACACAGACACACACACAGACACACACACACACAGACACACACACAGACACACACACAGACACACACACAGACACACACACAGACACACACACAGACACACACACAGACACACACACACAGACACACACACAGACACACACACAGACACACACACAGACACACACACAGACACACACAGACACACACACACAGACACACACACAGACACACACACAGACACACACACAGACACACACACAGACACACACACAGACACACACACAGACACACACACAGACACACACACAGACACACACACAGACACACACACAGACACACACACAGACACACACACAGACACACACACACACACAGACACACACACAGACACACACACAGACACACACACAGACACACACACAGACACACACACAGACACACACACAGACACACACACAGACACACACACAGACACACACACAGACACACACACAGACACACACACACAGACACACACACAGACACACACACAGACACACACACAGACACACACACAGACACACACACAGACACACACACACAGACACACACACAGACACACACACAGACACACACACAGACACACACACAGACACACACACAGACACACACACAGACACACACACAGACACACACACAGACACACACAGACACACACACAGACACACACACAGACACACACACAGACACACACACAGACACACACACAGACACACACACAGACACACACACAGACACACACACAGACACACACACAGACACACACACAGACACACACACAGACACACACACAGACACACACACAGACACACACACAGACACACACACAGACACACACACAGACACACACACAGACACACACACAGACACACACACAGACACACACACAGACACACACACACAGACACACACACAGACACACACACAGACACACACACAGACACACACACAGACACACACACAGACACACACACAGACACACACACAGACACACACAGACACACACACAGACACACACACAGACACACACACAGACACACACACAGACACACACACAGACACACACACAGACACACACACAGACACACACACAGACACACACACAGACACACACACAGACACACACACAGACACACACACAGACACACACACAGACACACACACAGACACACACACAGACACACACACAGACACACACACAGACACACACACAGACACACACACAGACACACACACAGACACACACACAGACACACACACAGACACACACACAGACACACACACAGACACACACACAGACACACACACAGACACACACACAGACACACACACAGACACACACACAGACACACACACAGACACACACACAGACACACACACAGACACACACAGACACACACACAGACACACACAGACACACACACAGACACACACACAGACACACACACAGACACACACACAGACACACACACAGACACACACACAGACACACACACAGACACACACACAGACACACACACAGACACACACACAGACACACACACAGACACACACACAGACACACACACAGACACACACACAGACACACACACAGACACACACACAGACACACACACAGACACACACACAGACACACACACAGACACACACACAGACACACACACAGACACACACACAGACACACACACAGACACACACACAGGCACACACACAGGCACACACACAGACACACACAGGCACACAGACACACACAGACACACACAGACACACACAGACACACACACACACACACACAGACATTTTTTGTACCTTGGTCAAAAATGTTCAGGGGACCCATAAAGACCTATTTCCGCTAAAATCTCAATTTTTTTTCGGCACGATTACAATACTTCATCATACTGCGTATGATAAAGTAAAAATCATCAAAAAATGACCGAAAACGACCAAAAGCATTTTTTAATGGAAATAGCCCAATTTTTTTTGGGTTTTCATTTGGTTTATAGAAATACGTTCCTAAAAATTTCCTTGCAATCAGATAAGAAAAAAATGTACCATCCATAAAAAAAAATCTGATGTGGCCAGGCACTTGACTTTATCATACAATATATATAAAATTAATAGTTTAGCTGCATGAGAATCTATTCTATAGAGATAAATCGTAGGTATTGTCAAAGCATCAGCATTTGACACTACCTACACTACGTCATTAGAATAATAGTTATTTATGTCACAAATGCCGAAAGTACGGAATAGCGCAACGAGCGGTGATACGGCGCGTCACCGAAGGCGGAGTGTAGCCGTCGCATATGAGCGAGTCGCGGTATCTAGTTTTTGGCAGGAGCGACATCTACGTTTATTGTGTTGTTTTTAAGAAACACGTATTTAAAAAAAATAAATGATTTCTGTATAGTAAATGCTAGGTTGGTACCACTTTGACGAAAGGTGCGTTCCGATTGGTAGGTAATGGTAGCTAATGGCGGTGGTAGAATACGAAATTATAGTATTTCTTACATTCGTGATAATGACACATATTAGTTTGCATGTACATAAACATGAGTCACTAGCAATTTTCTATTGGAAATACTATAACGGCGTCTGCTACCACTGCCATTATCACTAATGAAAACGCACCTTAAAAAGGTAATTCAAATTCTGACAGATTTATATTTGTTCATGACACATCCCTACCAACATACTAAAATAAAACTACACTCATCGCTATACTTTATTTATAATTTTCTCAATGTATCATTTTTAGAATTAGATATAAAGACGGGTTGATATTTCTTATCAACAAACAAACAAATTGGTGATCTTATTTTATTTGATATTTGTATTTTATAATTTTGCGCACTACAGCGGCACGTTCCATAGTGGTTCTTCAACATCTGATGAGATCAGCTGTTTTCGAATGTGACAACACAAAAAAATATTTGTCAAAATCCTGGCTACTATGTAATTTCATATCAATGCAGATGCGACCGATCTCGATCAAATAGAATTTGCTCTTGAAGGTAAACTATTAATTTTACCAAAAAATGTTATAGGCATAAATTATTCAAAATTTCCTCTACTTTAATTTATTAATTAACTATTTTTTCGAAATTACAGAAATGGCGGCTCATTTCCAAAATCCTTGAAAAAGGCTTAGAATAAACTAAAAAGCTAAACTATTAATTTTACCAAAAAATGTCATAGGCATAAATTATTCAAAATTTTCTCTGCTTTAATTTATTATTTAACTATTTTGACGAAATTACAGAAATGGCGGCTGATTTCTAAAATCCTTGAAAAAGGCTTGGAGTAAACACCCAGTTCCTTTGGACCCTTTTGAACCAAAAGCTTTTCAACTCTAAGTTTGGTCATGAAACTTCTTGATATGAAGTTCCGTGCCGATACCTTTAGTAGTTTCTCCGGAAATGAATTAACAAGGTACACACACACACACACACACACACACACACACACACACACACACACACACACACACACACACACACACACACACACACACACACACACACACACACACACACACACACACACACACACACACACACACACACACACACACACACACACACACACAGACATTTTTTTGTACCTTGGTCAAAAATGTTCAGGGGACCCATAAAGACCTATTTCCGCTAAAATCTCAAATTTTTTTTTCGGCACGATTACAATACTTTACATACTGCGTATGATAAAGTAAAAAAATCGAGAAGAAACTCTAATATTTTGTATGGTAATTGCACCTATTTCTATTGACATGAGTTCACAGTTGGTTGGATTATACATTTGAGAGAAAAAAAACAAACGTCAAAAAATGAGCCACTAGTACGACAACCAAATTGGTAGAAATAACTAAAGAATATGTATACCAAAATATATTTATAATTTTTTTTCCTTTTTCTTTATTTTAATTCAAATCAATTTTTCACTCATCTTCAGCTTTCAACCTACTTTTGGCCGAATCGATAAATAAATAAATAATAAATAGGTAGTCTTCAGTCTTCCGGTTTATACTCGCCGTGCAATGTTACAACTAATCCACTCCCAATTGATCGAAAAAAATGAGTAAAGTGACGATGACGGCCGATGGATGCATATACACGAGTGTCTCGTGCCAAAACAGCCACTGGTTTCTATTCTTTAGCTAAGACAATTGCCTGTCGCTGCGATAACTTTAGTCGACACGTCATGATGTCAAGACGGTTATGTGAAATTTCAATGAGGTTGCACGCTGAAACGTGTCTGCCACCGAGAGTCCGTCTCCAGTTGAAAGAGGCCATAGCTGGCTTTTTGTAAATCCCTAAAGTAAGTTGTTGTGCACCTATGGTACATCACACGCGGGCTCCCATGATACAAATAAGACCTCGTAACCACAGACCAGCCATGAAGGCCCTCTTTCCCCTCGGCACTCGTGTTAGTCGGCCTTCCCCGACACCGTTGGACGAGTCGCCGGCGAGGCTACTTGCGCAAACCTCTACTCAACATCTCTACACACCGTAGCAGGGGGGCCATTCACCTACAACTAGGAACCATGGTATAGGGTAGCCCCCGGTGGTTCTAGGAGCTTACACCGAAGAGTTAGTGCATCCCACAGCCTTGAATTTCTGCAAGTACTCGTGTCGGAAACCTTCCGGAATCTACGTTTGACGAGTCACCGCCAGGAACGCTAAGGCATTATTTGTACCCATCGAGATTAGGAAGGTAACCCTTTCATCGGAGGATGGGTGCACCGTCGAGCACGCTTACGCTGAGAACTCTACCACATGTCATCTGTTTTAGCAGCTTCTCATTAGCCACATACGTGAGATAGGGTATCTCCACATTGAGAAGGGTACCTATACCCGTCATGTGGGCTATAGCGTCTATCCGCACTTGCCTTAATCCCTATTCGGATATACTAGATATCAGATCGTTAAGTCCTCATGATGGCACAACTTCCGAAGGCCCCGTTTGATGAGTCACCGGCGGGCACCAGATGCCTGGTATCCCTCTCTCACATCTATTACTGCCTTGGTCGCCGTTACTAACCAGGTCAAACCAGAAACCTGGATTTGGTTGGACTTGAAACAAGAAAGCTTTACGGCACAGCCTCGTGAGGTCTGCCAGCTGGCCACTGACTAGACAGTGGCAAAGACTTTTAAATAACTTGTCAGTGTGACAGTTATGGACAAATTAGAGTGTTGTGACTCTTGTTGTAGTCAAAAACTACACCCGATAGAATTAAGACGACACTCATTTTTTGATATTCCTAAAGATGATACAATTCTATTGACAACCAATAAGAATCATTTCATTTATAAAAAAAATTATTTCCTGCAAATTTTAGGCCATTTCCATGCAAAAATCAACGTTTCTTGCCGTTTTCGGGCATTTTTTGATGTTTTTTTCTAAGCAAACTGTACTAAATATTTGTCGGATCGCAAAAATAATATCAAATTCGGATTCGTCGCACCAAAAAACACTCCAATACGAATTTTGAGAGCAATCGAAAATTGTTAAATTCTAAAAACAACTCCCGCCTAAAAATTTAAATTTGATATTAGTCGATTAAATGACCTAACCTAGAAAAATTACTACCACCACTGAATTCAGCATACCCCAATTAACTTTACTAGGTAGGTCGTCGGCTTGTTCATTTTTTGAGCTAGCACAGTGTAATTAACATATATTTTATATGCTTAACCGAGATCTGGGCAAACACCGTTATACTTTGATCAACATGGTTTCTTAAAGTCAACTACGTCAACGACGCGTTTTTTTTACTGAGAGAGTCGTGGAACAGATCGATACAGGGGAGGACCCGACTGAGATATTTTGTTATCTGAGTCGGGCCTTCGACTGTGTTGATCATCCTATTCTCGAGACTAACCTGTTCCGGGGTGGGGTGTGAGGTCTTCCTTTGGATTGGGTGATGTCACATCACCCAATCCAAAGGAAGACCGGTGGGTGTCCATTACTAATCCATCTCTTCGTTCTGAGGTCGTAGGGTGTAGGTTTGTGTCTCTGAGTGTCCCACAGGGCTCCGTTCTGGGGCCTGTGATATTTTTGATCTTCATAAATGACGTCCCTCTTGTCGATAAAGGTGCTTATTTTAGTTTATACGCCGATGATACTAGCGTCGTGGTAGAGGGTACCACTCAGGAAGAAGTAGCTACATCTACTCGCCGCGGTTTGGCATCCTCAAGTGAATGGTTTATACGGCGTGGCCTCTATCTTACTGTCAGTAAAACCCACCTCATGCAATTTAAAGCCCACAAAGGCAGGTCGATCCCTTCGAGGTCAAGTATCTCGATGACAGGATTCAGGCGAAATCTAAGATAGTTTCTGGGACTTCATATTTACAGCAATCGCAACTGGAGGGAGCAGTGCTCGAGACTGTTATTGAAAGTTGGCTAGATTGCTTTCCAGTTCCAAACGCTGAAGCCATGCATTCGTACTCACAAATACTACAGCTGTACCATACCCAAGTGGGTTAACTCATATCTTATGGGCTTTGTTTTTGGGGTTTTTGCCCGGAGTTTATGGCACAGCATCTTATCAGAATATTTTTAAACATTGTGTTGTGTCTACGTAAAGTTTTGAATTTGTCACCTTCGTCCATAAAACAATTTCAGTCTGCGTAAGTTAAAAAAAACATGTCTTGTGATAAAGAAGGGATTGTACAGTCTACATTAGTTCTTGATATGTTCGATGTAAGCCGTTACTTCCGATTTGTATAATAGGTATAATATTGTACTTGATTGTTCGTTTACATCTGTAATTGTCGATGTATATTCGTTAATATTATTTTTCTTATCTACCATTATGTATGACCGTATCCTATGTAACTGTTGCTTTATAGAATTAATGAGTATTTTTATTGTCTTATTTTTATTTTATTATTATATTATTATTATTAATGGTTTCAACCTGCGCTTTAATCACTGTGTTTGGTAGTTAATCATATGATCCAGTCACTGTTCAAGTTGCCTTTGCGATTTCACAATTTCACTCGTTTTGGGTTCTCAAATGATGGCGTTGGTCATCCGCCGATGTTCGTATCTATTCGGTTGCGACCGGTAAATCCGAATTTTGAAATTAGAATGTAGAAAGTAGATACAAGGGTAGTTCAAACTTCAAGGGTAATTCATGAATATGTAAAGTAATAAAGTAATGTTTTCTTATTTTAAAAGTAAAACTGTTCTAAGAGAATGGACCTCCGGCAGGACCTGCTTCCCAACCTCGGGCCGGATGGCAACAAAATAGATCATTCAGTGAAAATGGAAAACACTTGCTTGATAGAACATGAACTGAAACTAGACAATAAATTGCTTCCGGGTTATGCCATGTGTCTTGTGCCATGTGATTCTGAGTATTTAGTTACCTATGAAGAAACCAGAACATGGTTAAATAAAATAAATGGCATAACCCGAAAGCAATTTATTTTCTAGACAATTCTGGCCGTGAAAGCCGACGTACTTAAGTTCTAAAACTCTTTACAGTACTTTTCAATCATTTACTTTTGTGGAAGAACCTTTCGGTGATTTTATAAATGAACTTAGACCTACCTATCAGCTACCAAGCCGACATATAATATCACAAACTACGATTCCATTATTTGAAAATTGCAAAACACGGGTAAAAGAATTAATTACAGAGGAAAAACAGACTTTAGTTAACAATGAAGCGTACATAGCACTGACTGCTGATTCTATAGATGACACATTTTACCTAATATCACTTCTCTTAAAAATGCTACACACACGGCTAAGTAGCAAGTAAGTAGCAAGTAGCAACTTACTACTTAACTATTAAGATGCCGTTAAGTCCTAAAAAGTATCCGGGCATAATCGGAATCAAGTACATTTGAGCATTTCCGTTCATACACAATGCATAGGCAACGTAACCGCGAGGTTATCCGTGGTGGTATACCAAAAATTAGAAATATTTTGATGACATAATTGGAGGTAACATTTCCAATGCTACAAAAGGTGTATGGGTTACAAAATGGATTAATCGACGCATTGTGTTGGGTGCTTCCAGCGACCACCTAGAGTAGTTGAATGCATTGAGAATGTCGAATGACACTTTCGATTTGTTGTTAGCAAAAGTGAAACCCACAACTCAACGACAAGACACTCTTATGCGAGAAGCTATACCAGTAATTACGAAACTACACACCACTCTGTACTTTCTTGTTACTGGATGCATCTTAAAAACGTTACAACATATATTTACGCTTGGAAGATCAACCATTTCTGCTTTTATTCCAGAAGTTTGTAACGCTATTTACGAGGCTCTAAAATACATTATGATGTCACTGTAGGAAACCATTCTCTAAAGGCATTGCATTCAGCTACAACCCAACGTATCTTCCAAATGCTTCAAACTCATATTCTTTAACCGTTTTTGAAAGTCCCTTCAGATTATCTACAATATTTTTCAATTGTAACAATCTAGCCCTTTTGGTATATTTTCCCCGGTTTTCTCAGATGACTGTCGGGTTGAATTTTCATTTTCACCTTCTTCCACTGACTGTGTTGGTTCAATGTTCTCTGAGTTTTTCCGTAAATACATTATCTAACTTAGTTTGCTTGAAGAATAATAAGAAAAGTTGAACACTGCAAAGCTAAAAGTGGTAGACCAGATAGTTTGCGAAGAATTTTAGAAAGGGGTTATAACACCAATGCGATTTAACTTTTAATTGAATAAAATTCCCGTCATAAAAGAGTTACATTTGAATAAAACTCGAAACTTTTGACTTGCCACTTTTATATGGTTAAAAGCAATGAATTTGCCGGACATTTTATTCGTATTTGTTTGCCATCATTACAACCGATACAATTAGGAACTGTTCATTTTCTCCTAAATGCGTTAGCAACATCTATAATGACCTCATTTGATGGAAAAGGCAGATGACTTTCTATTAAATATTCCCATATTATTTTACATATGTCATGAACAATTCTTCTAACGGTACACTCCAACATACTGAATGTAATCCCCATAATGTTTGGAAAGATGTTCCAGTGGCAAGATATCTGAAACAAATTTACGATCAGTGAGTAATAATGTTGTTTATATTATGTCAGTCAATTATCCTAACTATACTTATTTATCATATAATTTAAAAGAATTATTCGGTGATACCCCAAATAAAATATAAAGAACAACTAATTTTGTTCTATATATGGTTCACAACTTATAATAAAAGTCAACTGTCTAGTTATACGTTTATTTTAGTATGATGCATTTATAGCGGACAGGTATACATGTTCTGTATTGTTGTTATGTAATCGTATATTGAGTTGCCTATACTCTTAGGCATTACTTATTTATAGTATACGCTAACACACAACAAATTTGTTCTATTATTAACAAGAGAGATGTAATATAAAATTAAAATAAAGATCATCGACCTGTGTTTGAACCGGGGACCTTCAAATTTATATCCCGCCTGTTTATCACCATGAATCGTTCTTTAAACTTATTTGTTTGTGTTACAGTTGACAGCCTAAATAGAAAAGGATGATGAAAATACCTACTGCGGAAAACGCCAGTCTCCAAGAAAATTTTTGTTTAAAATTGGCGGAAAGCTACTCCGATTTGAATGTCGTGGAAAGCTCTCAGAAACAAAACTAATAAAAATGGACGAAAATAAAAATGAGTCGAAGGCAAATGACGCTGACAATTTATTACTCATGAGCCTGATGTATTTTTTAAAAGATGTAGATAAATCCAGGAGAATGCTTGTTCGTTAAAAACAAGTTTTTGTGGGAGAGCAGTTAATAATTTTCTATTATTTTCTGATTTTTTCAACTTTAACAACAATTTGGTGACCTGATTCGATCTGTGATATTCTGTAATACAGAAAGCACATTATATTATAAAGATGTATACATCGGTACAATCCGAAAAAAATAATTATTAAGTTACAGTCGAAAATATGCAGAAGTTTAAGAACAATTTGTGGACAAGCAACATCGGTTCATTATATCAGCAAACATTAAATCAGTTGTTGGGGCCTACAACATTTTTTTACCGAGTTTCCTCCGCCAGTTACTGGTATGAAACAGACTACGTGTGTGTAGATTGTTCGTCAATTATGGAGTTAAGGAAATAAAAAATGATGATAAATGAAAAACTGGAATAGCATTTTCTACTCCGATGATATAATAATAATAATAAATAAATAATAAAGTATCTTTATTTAGCAATACATTACATTAATACCTACTATCAATACAATACAACAGTTACAGAATATCCTACCATTCTCCTAAGCCAACCTAACCTAACGGTGGCTAGATGTTCTACCTAATATAAATGCTCAACATTTGCCTAAACTTAGAATATTTATCACAGTCCTTAATGGCACTAGGCATACTAGGCATGTCATTACACATCTTTAAATCCTTAGAGAACAAAGTATTCTGCATTCTAGATTTTCTAAACGTTCCAATGAAAAAAACAGCATTATTCCTAGTTTCATAATTCTGTATATATCTGGTATATGTTAGTTCTTCACATAAATATTCAGGTGCCTCTTAGTTCTTCATTTTATAAACTCTATCTAGTGTTTTGCACATAACTCTTTGTTTCACATTCATAAAGTTAATGACGTCCAACATGGTGTTAATAGGTGCGTATTTGTTGCACTTTCGAATAGAACGCATAGCCATATTCTGTGTTTTCTGTATTTTATCCACATGATGTTGGTTCAAATTAACCAAAACAGTCGCACAATGTACCAGAAGAAACCATCATCAGGGTGCGCTGTCTCAAATTTATGGAAGAAAAACCAAGCGCTAAGTTGGCAGACCTGGACAGCGATATTGGGCAACAATTTAATGGAAAGATTTGGAATGTTTAAATTACCACTGAACGTGGAATTTGTGATAAAAATTCAAATGGAATCTGTAGCTGCCTGCAGGCAGACCAATCCCAGTGTTCGGCGC
The DNA here is from genome assembly GCA_964023965.1 of Melinopterus prodromus. Lineage (NCBI taxonomy): Eukaryota > Metazoa > Arthropoda > Insecta > Coleoptera > Scarabaeidae > Melinopterus > Melinopterus prodromus. The sequence continues at coordinate 16,326 of CAXIES010000355.1, forward strand.
AAGTGGAGCTTATAGAAAAATCAAAGAGCCATAGAGCCAAAGAGTCCGCAGAATATAATTTCATGAACAAAATGATTCAAGATTTTCCAGAAATGTTCAAACCTGGTCTTGGTTGCTGCAAATATTTCAAAGCCCATTTGAAACTGAAGAAACGTGCAACTCCAGTTTACCGCCCAAAACGCTCAGTTGCTTATGCCTTTCAACAAGCTATTGAGGTAGAATTCGACAGATTGGAAAAACTTGGTGTCGTAAAGAAGGTAACCGATTCAAATTGGGCAGCACCAATTCATCTCGTCAAGAAGGCCAATGGACAACTGCGCGTCACTGTTGACTATTCAACCGGTGTGAATGATTCACTGGAACTTCATCAATATCCATTACCGCTTCCGGAAGACATTTTTGCAACACTCAATGGTGGGAAGATTTTCTCAACAATTGATTTTTCAGACGCTTACCTTCAAATCGAGCTGGATGAAGAATCAAAACAACTTGTAACTGCAAACACACACCGAGGATTACTACAGTACCAACGTTTGCCTTTTGGTGTCAAATCGGCACCAGGAACCTTTCAACAGGCTATGGAGAAAATGTTATCTGGACTCAAAGCAACCGCCGCGTACCTCGACGACGTCGTTGTATCTGGTACTTTGAAAGAGGAACACTTGCAGAATCTCCGAACAGTTCTCGAACGTATTCATAAATATGGTTTCAAGGTGAGACTTGAGAAAAGCAAGAGTATCAAGTACCTAGGTCATATCATCGACGCAGGCCGAAAACCCGATCCACGTAAGATGTGGATGATGCTCGTAGGGATGCCTGCACCAAGAGATGTTGGCGAACTTCGGTCATTTTTAGGTATGGTCACATACTATGGCTCATGCGTAGACTTCGAGTACGTATGGACGAACTACTTAAGAAGGACGTTCCATTTAAATGGTTGAAACAATGTCAAAGAAATTTCGAAGAAATAAAACATCTTTTATAATCAAATCTTCCTCTAACACGGTATAATCCAGGACTACCGATCGTAGTTGCAGCAGATGCATCCCAGAATGGAATTGGAGCAGTTATTTATCATAAATTCCCTAATGGAAAAATCAAAGCCATGCAGCATGCTTTGCGAACCTTATCAGCTCCAGAAAAGAAGTATGCCCAAATAGAAAAGGAAGCAATGGCACTCATTTTTGCAGTGAAGAAGTTCCACAAGATGGATCTTTGGACGAAGATTTATCCTCCACACAGATCACAAACCGCTTCTAGCAATCTTCGGAAGCAAGAAAGCCATTTCGGTGCACACAGTAAACAGACTTGCGCGTTGGGCAATCTCATTATTGGCATATGACTTCAAAATCGAGTATATAAAACCAAATTCGTTTGGTCATGCCGACGCATTATCAGGACTCTTAGCTACACAACCTACTGATCAAGAAGATGTAGTCATTGCAGCAATACAAGAAATTGAAGCTGATGTTAATTCCATTTTCATCGATGCGCTACAAAATATTTCAGAAATTGCAGTAGAAACAGCAAAGGACGAAAATCTACAGCAAACTTATTAAAATCATGACAGATGGTTGGCGGTATAATCAGAAAATTCAAGCTTTGCAGACATTTTACTCAAGAATAAACGATTTAAGCATTGTTAATGGTTGCGTCATGGTAGGACATCGCATAGTAATTCCAAAATCACTTCAACACAGAGTGTTGGTTCATTTAAACACAGCTCACCCAGGAATCGTATGCATGAAAGCTCTTACAAGAAGTTATGTTTACTGACCTAATATCGATGCTGAAATCGAGTCAATGGTCAAACAATGCACTTATTGTCAAGAAGCTCTCAAGAATCCCGCCAAAACGACGCTTAGCTCATGGCCAAAGTCAGATGAGCCGTGGTCAAGAATTCAACTAGACTATGCAGAACCCTTTCTTAAGGAGCATATTTTCTTATTGTGGTAGATTAATACTCAAATGACCAGAAATCGTCAAGACTTCATCAGTAACTAGCACTTCAACAATCCGGATGCTGACTCAACTGTTTGCAAGATATGAACTACCAGAAGTTCTCGTTTCAGATAATGGAACTCACTACATCGTATGAATTCCTCCAGCGTTTTTGTTCCAACAATGGAATTGTACACAGTCGAACAGCACCGTGTACTCCGTAATCTAATGGTCAAGCAGAACGGTTTGTAGACACATTCAAACGTTGCTTAGGGAAGCTTCGACCAACCATGAAGATCGAAGATTCTTTAACATTATTTCAAGCAACCTACCGCAGTACACCGTCGGAAACACTTTCAAACCGTACCCCGCAGAACAACATAGGGGTCTTGCATGATTTTACCTAACTTAACAAATAAAATCATTAGGTGGTAGGAATACCGTGTGTAAATTGTTTCCGCTTAATAGTGTTGCTCTCTATTGTTATTGAACATCAAAGTTTAAGCTGCGCCAAAACGCCCCGTGACGACATAAGATTGGTAAGAAGCTCAGCGAGCCTAGCCCGTAGAGACCAGCCGGATAGGACCTACGGGCACGATAACAGCATCGACTTGAATGTATAGCATCTGGAGGACGTTGTGTGCGTTCTGATAACGAAAAGTATAGCTGGGTCATGGAGTCTTTGCTTGTTGTCAAAGGTGACAGTCGTCTGAGAAGACGTATGTCTAACGTTAATGTCAATATTTTCACGTTTTGTAGAAAGAGTGAAGGCATGACAATAGCATCGTTACTAGCTCATGTCACGTGGCCTTCGACCAGGCATGCTACGTCACACCAATCACAGCCCGTTCATATTTAAAGGGACGAAACCGATTTTAATAAATTAATTGCGTACGAACCGATTTTTTTCTTAGAAAAAACGTTTGCGGACTGTTCTGGTATATGGTTCGCACTAAGAGAGCGTATTAATTTTTAATTTTGAGATTTAGTGCAAGACCCCTATTGGCCCTCATGAATCCAAAAATCACAAAAATTGGCCAGCAACGTGACAAGAAAATGAAAAATCAATTTAATAAAAAGCATGAAGCAAAGTCCCGCGACTTGCAACCTGACAATCCATTTATGGGCGAGATTACAGTACTCCAAACAAAGAAAACTAGGTAGCCGGAACTATCACCTCTAAACGCGGGAAAGTCATGTTTGAACTGAATTTAAATTCGATTGGTCGATAGGGTGGGTCGAGTGCACGTTTTTTTCGAGGGCCGAATTCTAATAGTGCGGAAAAGTTGCCTTACCATACCAGTAGTTCATGTGCAAAATTTCATTCCGATCAGACAATATCTTCTGTTCGCCATTTGGGCTTGAAATTTGGAAATTGGGACTAAAATCGTAAAATTACCGCTATCACGTCAAAACCGCAAATCTGATGACTAAAATGCTCAAACAAAACATGTTCGTAATTTAACTACCTATCGAAATGGTATTAGGTATTATGCTGATAGGAGTGACGGTTTTCAAGATATGATCGCTAACGCGTCACGCTTCAGCGCAAGGTAAAAATTTCTGCAGCTCTCAGCTAACATATATCGGTTACCCAGAACCCACCACCTGGACGTGGCTGCACCTCGGGTTCCTCCCAAGCCCAACCCAACCAACCAACCATATGCTGGGCTTGTTTCGTCTGAGTGAAAGACTTCCTAAAATCTTTTTGTGCTGAAATTGGGCAATTGTTTCCTAGATTTCAGTGTCGATCTAATATGAGCATCCCGTGACTGACGGCCACATGCTAATTTTGATGATTCCGTAACCAACTTAACGGTTGTCTCCACAGCAACGGTATGTAAGGGAAATGCAGATAATTCCTATATTGACTGTCTTGGGATATTTCTTTTAGTTGTTCGTTTGAAACTCTGTGAAGAACGGGTGGCACAGTTATGGTAGTTGTCTGCCAGTCAATAATTTCATAGTACTCTGTTGCTTTGAAATTCAGCTGCGGCACAACATTGTACCTAACAGGTTGATCTTCTAGTCTCCTAGTCTCCGCCTCCCTGGCTCTGAGAAGACGGTGGAGTGCGAGCTTTCTCACTTCTGACCGTTTGTCTGTCATCATAGTCAATAAGATGTTTTCAGGAAAAGCATTCTACGCATTTTTCTGAATAGAAACATCGACTATTTCGCGCAGACTGGCAGATAAGTACCTCGTTCTTTGAATTACATCAAAAAGATGCCTAGATCCATCCTTGATTGAACTATGAAACCGAATGATTATTGAACCACAAAGGTGAGTAAACTGTACGTATATATTTCACAATGGATTCAAACTGTTGTGTCGATTTAGGTGTTGAAATGTATAACCTTAAAATTCTGTTGACACAGGTTAGCCATCGTACTTTGCAGTTGGTGCCTGGATCCAGAATGCATACATTACCTGGGCAGTGGTCTGAAATAACAGCTTTAGAAATCTTGTAAAGGTAAGCCTGATCCGTGCTTTGTATTGTATCTCGACAGGCAATTGGCATGATGGGAAAACTGCCAAATTTAGCTACAGGCAACTTCTCACACTCTATGGTGTAGATACCTTTGAACAGGCTGGAACTGTTTCTGTGGTGGTAACTTGTGATTTTTCTGCCCATGGTTTGTGTTCTGCGTTTAGCTTTTTTAATTTTTTTTTGTTTCAGGAAGGTCTACTGTTCTAATGCGACCTATTCTAGTATTTTTCTAGTCCAGGAGAAATGGTTGCTCGATCAGAGGAACCTCTTTCTCCTTTGGACAAACGCAGGAGGCAAACGTAGCGCACTTACAAAAAGCAATGTCAAAGAGTTTTTGTCTTTGCAAAAGAAACGAATGTGTCCTTTCTATCCTGCGTTCCTGGGAACCTGTTCTTACTAGTATTATTCTTGTGTGTGAAACTGTTGGAATAGACGCTTTGTCATAAATGTTTTCGAGTTTGCCGTTAAGTTGGTAACGGAATCGTCACAATTAGTATGTGGCCCTGAGTCACGGGATGCTCATATTAGATCGACACTGAAAGCTAGGCAACAATTGCCCAATTTCGGCACAAAAAAATATTTTAGCGACATAGTTGACTTTCAGCCGGACTAAACACGCCCAGCATATGGTTAATTGGTTGGGTTGGGCTTGGGAGAAACCGCGGGTGCAACCACCTCCACGAGTTTCACCTTGCGCTGCAGCGTGACGCGTTAGCGATCAGATCTTGAAAACGGTCACTCCTATCAGCATAATACCTAATACCATTTCGATAGGTAGTTAAATTATCAACATGTTTTGTTTGAGCATTTTAGTCATCAGATTTGCGGTTTTGACGTGATAGCGGTAATTTTACGATTTTAGTCCCAATTTCCAAATTTCAAGCCCAAATGGCGAACACAAGATATTGTCTCATCGGAATGAAATTTTGCACATGAACTACTGGTAGGGTAAGGCAACTTTTCCGCACTATTAGAATTCGGCCCTCGATAAAAAACGTGCAATCGACCCACCCTATTGGTCGATGTATGAGACATACAAATCAATTAAAGGCGCGAATGATCAATTAAGATTTTGTCAGACAAAATCTTATCGGGGAAGGTGTTACATGGAAGACAAATTAGTAGGCCGAAATTGGAATAGAAGATCTATGACGATCAAATGATTATTATTATTATTATTATATATACCGTCAAGAACATTATGTTCACACTTCAGCACTTCAGAGTTCTTCGAATAAATGTTGCATACTTAACAATTTCTTAACTCGATGACATTTTTACCACATACATATATCCTCATATCGTCAGCAAACATTGCAACATTACAATTTTAAATATATTTGACAAAATCATTAATGTACATAACAAAAGACAATGGACCAAGTACTGTACCTTGAGGAACGCCATTGGGATTTAACAATTCAATTGAATGACAAATTTTAAATTTAACATTTTGTGTCCTATTTGTTGAATAAGATTCGAACCACTTATAAACAGTTCCATTCAATCCCATTAAAAAAATATTCACAACAATTTTCTGAGTAGTTTCAAACGCTCTACGAAAACTGAGGAAAACAGCAAGCACTATTTTATTCTTGTCAATTGCTTTCAACCACCTATCACATACATTTATAACCACAGTTTCACAGGAAGACTGACATCAAAGCCCTGACTGGTTTTATCACAGCAACGGATGAGTTGATTCTTTATCGCAAGTTATATCAATTTTGGTCTAAAGTTCTCACATTTGTTAGAGTTTTTTTACCTATGGTATACACCATAAAGGAAACTCACCATAGTTAAGTGAATTCTTTACAACACCCAAGAATCTATTTCCAATAATATCAAACACATCGTTGATTGCAAAAGTGAGTATTCCATTCCTTTCCGTTAAACTCTTTTTCTACATCTTTATATATAAGTTAAACAAGTATTGAGTGTTTAACAGTACTTTATTGATGATAATAAGTTGAAATGGTTAACACTATCGATTTCAGTCCTCTATCAAAATCATCAGGTGTCGCTGAAAAAAAGGGAACAATCATTATAGTACTGAAACAATACACATCATAGTATGCACCACTAAACTTATCATAAGGCGGAGGATTGCTATTTTTGTGATACTCTTGTTAAGGGGCTACATTCAACAACCCAGGTGGTGCCC
>CAXIES010000356.1:0-53164 GCA_964023965.1 Melinopterus prodromus
TAACAGACTACCTGGCGCACTTCTTTACGCAGTGGCAACACTGTGTTTAGTGACAAATTACTCAAAAGTTTTTATGAGTTGAAAACGCTTCGGCGCCGGCGTCTTGACTTTTCAGTTTTGGAACTTGGATTTGAAATCAACTACTCCAAAAACATAAGAGGAATCAGTTTCATTTTGGTTTCATTTAAGGGTCCGGTGAAACCCTGAAACTCAGACAAATAAAGAAACGATGCTTTAAGGTGTGTTCCGATTGGTGGTAATGGCGGTGGTAGCATACGAAATTATAGTATTTCTTACATTCGTGATAGTGACACATATTAGTTTGCATGTACATAAACATGAGTCACTAGCAACTTTCTATTAGAAATACTATAATGGCGTCAGTTACCACTGCCATTAGCACTAATGCGAACGCACATTTAGAACGTACCCTAAATGGCGTTTCGGTACTTCCTATTGTTCTTCAATTGTTGCTTTTAAATTTGAGATTTTTTATGCTGAAACGGTTTGAATTGAATGTAGCTATTGGGGAAAACTTCGCATAACAATAATTGAAAAGGAAATACTTTTTGAAAATCAGTCATTATTGAACAATAGGCAGTAACTTACGATTTTATATTTATGAATCATTGATTTTTGCCCATGCCCACAAAAATCACCTACCTATGTATGCAATAAAATCTCCATAAAACCACCCTCGTTTGGAAATCAATTGGAAGCAGAAAAAGCTATGATTTTTGTGCGGATTGTGTTGTTTGAACGAAGAGTGGGAATTCCTGTAATTCACCGCTTTTCGAATAGATGGCGCCACCGCTGTTTATAACAAACATTCAAAATAAAATTGGCAGTTTCTATATTATTTCCCTCTCAAAATTTAATCTTATCTCTGCGGTTATTATACATTATTATATGTATTGTCATTATTATATTATTATTATTACACATATTGTGTAATGGGAAATATGCATTTGTGTAGTAATTAATATTCAAAACTGGTTATTGATAATAAATGTTCACTAATTTAATTATCGTTTTGGTTCAAACGAATATTATGTGTGTGTACTACTCATCAGGTCTCAAACTATTTCATGTAAATCTTTATATGTACATATAATTTGAAGAAGCAGGAATACTGGGGGTGCAGCCAGTGTGGCAGTTCATAAATGAAACACTTACCATTGCAACGCCCTAAGCTTTCAACAATTTATTTAAGTGTTCATCAGAGGGAAACCTGAAAAAACATAACGTGCACAATTTTTACAATAACCGAAATGAGTCAACTAACGATGTTTACTGCCGGCTGTGAGTTGACTCGTTTAACATTGGTCATTGTGAAAATTGAATACGTTATGTTTTTTTTAGATTTCCCCCTAATGAAGACATAAATAAATTGTCGAAAGCTTATAGAGCCTTGCAAAGGAAATGGTTTAAAATATTAACCATCTCATTGGCTGCACCGCTAGTATTCCTGGTTCATCAAATTACACTGCAAACAGCCGATACTTCCATAAATCAATACGTATAGTAGTACCAAACGTAATACCATTGAAATACCTACCCTAAAATTACTGCGACATTGGTATGATTTGCAGTAACATATAACTTATAAATATATATTATAAATCACATAGAGAAGGGGTAATAACACTCAAAACAGATTTCACATTCTTTTATTAATTAACTAATTCATTAATTATTTTACTATAGATACATTAAACAAATAAGCACTGTTAAAATTTATGTAAACTAAAAAGAGGGAAACATATTAAATAATTTGTATTTGACAGTAACAGATCTGACAACAGTAAACCGCCAACATACAGCTTAATACAGTAACAGATATTATAACATTAATTTCTTATAATTACTATGTTATCATTTTGTCTTATGATTAGAACCCGACCAAACATTCGGCTTTGGCCACCTATGGTCACAAATGACATCTTAAAATAATTACACAACAAATAAACATTAGTTAATTTTGCATTGAACGTGTTCCGAAACCGCTCAGCAAACCAAGCTATTATATACTTTATGTATTTTTTAGCACAACAAAAACAAATACTATTTTCCATCAATAACTTCATCAACTGCTCCAGCACTGTCTTCTCCTCATAAAATGTAGTCAGCAGGAGGCGGTCCAGAAAAGTCCACCATTGCTTCTCACAGCCAGTCACCATAGAACAATAGAAAAAAGAAGTTTAAGATATGCGAATGATGTATTAATGTAACAATTATTATTATTGTTGAGAATGCATAAGCCCAATAACATCAAATGAACAATAAAAACTCTTCCTCAAAAATAATTAACAAACCGACCCCCCCAAGCAAGCTGGAAGCCAAACGTCGCCGATACCGAGTCGTCCCTCGGCATTAGGCAGCTGGACAGCACCACTTACTACTACAGCCACTACGTTCAACACTACATAAGCAAGCAGCACGAACAAATTCTCCCTGAAAAGTTATTATCAATACCAAGAATAAATCATCCAGTATCAATAAATATCGCAACATATAGGTAAAACATGTCATCCAGTGATAACCAGGAGACATAAACCCTGCAAGCAATGCAAACAAATGCAGCCCCACCTCCCTTTAAAGTGCACCTTAACCTGCAAGCAATGCAAACAAATACAGGTTGCCCACTCCCTTGACAGTTTACATTAACCTGTAAGCAATGCAAACAAATACAGGTTGCCCCCTCCGTTTACACTTTACATTAACCTGCAAGCAATGCAAACAAATACAGGTTACCCCACACCCTTTACAGTTTACATTAACCTGCAAGCAATGCAAACAAATACAGGTTGCTCCCTCCCTGCACATTGATTAGACAAACCGACCCGCCCCCATCCCCCAAGCGAGCAAGAAGCCAAACGTCGCCGATGCCGAGCCGTCCCTCGGCATTAGGCAGCCGGAAAGCGCCACTAAGCACTACAGCCACTACCTTCTACACTATATAAGCAAGCAGCACGAAGAAATTCTCCCTGAAAAGTTATTATTGATACCAAGAATAAATCATCCAGTATCAATAATAATCGCAACATATAAGAAAAAACATGTCATCCGGTGAAAACCAGGAGACAAAACCTGCAAGCAATGCAAACAAATACAGGTTTCCCCCCTCCCTTTAAAGTTCGCATTAACCTGCAAGCAATGCAAACAAATACAGGTTGCCCCCTCCCTGAACATGTATTACACACCAGCAAGCAATGCAAACAAATACTGGCTCCCCCCTCCGTTAGTGGTTGTTATTGATGTCAATTAAGCATGAACTCTCCCATGCAACAAATACAGCAAAGTATTCGTAGAAACAACTTACCCTATCAGAACCAGTCAGGCAGTCAAAACCATCAATAACTTCAACAACTGCTGCAGCACTGAGTTCTCCTCGTAGAATGTAGTCAGCAGGAGGCGGTCAGGCAGTTCCAGAAAAGTCCACCATTGCTTCTCACAGCCAGCCACCATAGAACAATAGAAATAAAGAAGTTTAAGATATGCAAATGATGTGTTAATGTAACAATTATGTATTATTATTGTTGAGAATGCATAATCCCAATAACATCAAATAACCAATAAAAACTCTTCCTCAAAAATAATTAACAAACCGACCCCCAAAGCAAGCAGGAAGCCAAACGTCGCCGATACCGAGTCGCACTCGGCATTAGGCAGCTGGAAAGCGCCACTAACTACTACAGCCACTACGTTCTACACTATATAAGCAAGCAGCACGAACAGATTCTCCCTGAAAAGTTATTATTGATACCAAGAATAAATCATCCAGTATCAATAAATATCGCAACATATCGCAAAAACATGTCATCCAGTGATAACCAGGAGACATAAAACCTGCAAGCAATGCAAACAAATGCAGGCCCACCTCCCTTTAAAGTGCATGTTAACCTGCAAGCAATGCAAACAAATACAGGTTGCCCACTCCCTTGACAGTTTACATTAACCTGTAAGCAATGCAAACAAATACAGGTTGCCCCTCTCCGTTAAACACATTACATTAACCTGCAAGCAATGCAAACAAATACAGGTTGCTCCCTCCCTGCACATTGATTAGTAATATATAAAGAATAAATCATCCCTTAACAACAAAAATTAAAATAATTAACAAACCGACCCACCCCCACCCCCCAAGCGAGCAAGAAGCCAAACGTCGCCGATGCCGAGCCGTCCCTCGGCATTAGGCAGCCGGAAAGCGCCACTAAGCACTACAGCCACTACCTTCTACTCTATATAAGCAAGCAGCACGAAGAAATACTCCCTGAAAAGTTATTATTGATACCAAGAATAAATCATCCAGTATCAATAATAATCGCAACATATAAGAAAAAACATGTCATCCGGTGAAATCCAGGAGACAAAACCTGCAAGCAATGCAAACAAATACAGGTTTCCCCCCTCCCTTTAAAGTTCGCATTAACCTGCAAGCAATGCAAACAAATACAGGTTGCCCCCTCCCTGAACATGTATTACACACCAGCAAGCAATGTAAACAAATACTGGCTCCCAATCCCTTAGTGGTTGATATTGATGTCAATTGAGCATGAACTCTCCCATGCAACAAATACAGCAAAGTATTCGTAGAAACAACTTACCCTATCACAACCAGTCAGTCAGTCAAAACCATCAATAACTTCAACAACTGCTGCAGCACTGAGTTCTCGTAGAATGTAGTCAGCAGGAGGCGGTCAGGCAGTTCCAGAAAAGTCCACCATTGCTTCTCACAGCCAGCCACCATAGAACAATAGAAATAAAGAAGTTTAAGATATGCAAATGATGTGTTAATGTAACAATTATGTATTATTATTGTTGAGAATGCATAATCCCAATAACATCAAATAACCGATAAAAACTCTTCCTCAAAAATAATTAACAAACCGACCCCCCCAAGCAAGCAGGAAGCCAAACGTCGCCGATACCGAGTCGCACTCGGCATTAGGCAGCTGGAAAGCGCCACTAACTACTACAGCCACTACGGTCTACACTATATAAGCAAGCAGCACGAACAGATTCTCCCTGAAAAGTTATTATTGATACCAAGAATAAATCATCCAGTATCAACAAATATCGCAACATATCGCAAAAACATGTCATCCAGTGATAACCAGGAGACATAAAACCTGCAAGCAATGCAAACAAATGCAGGCCCACCTCCCTTTAAAGTGCACGTTAACCTGCAAGCAATGCAAACAAATACAGGTTGCCCACTCCCTTGACAGTTTACATTAACCTGCAAGCAATGCAAACAAATACAGGTTACCCCACACCCTTTACAGTTTACATTAACCTGCAAGCAATGCAAACAAATACAGGTTGCTCCCTCCCTGCACATTGATTAGTAATATATAAAGAATAAATCATCCCTTAACAACAAAAAATAAAATAATTAACAAACCGACCCGCCCCCACCCCCCAAGCGAGCAAGAAGCCAAACGTCGCCGATGCCGAGCCGTCCCTCGGCATTGGGCAGCCGGAAAGTGCCACTAGCCACTACAGCCACTACCTTCTACACTATATAAGCAAGCAGCACGAAGAAATTCTCCCTGAATAGTTATTATTGATACCAAGAATAAATCATCCAGTATCAATAATAATCGCAACATATAAGAAAAAACATGTCATCCGGTGAAAACCAGGAGACAAAACCTGCAAGCAATGCAAACAAATACAGGTTTCCCCCCTCCCTTTAAAGTTCGCATTAACCTGCAAGCAATGCAAACAAATACAGGTTGCCCCCTCCCTGAACATGTATTACACACCAGCAAGCAATGCAAACAAATACTGGCTCCCCCCTCCCTTTAAAGTTCGCATTAACCTGCAAGCAATGCAAACAAATACAGGTTGCCCCCTCCCTGAACATGTATTACACACCAGCAAGCAATGCAAACAAATACTGGCTCCCCCCTCCATTAGTGGTTGTTATTGATGTCAATTGAGCATGAAGTCTCCCATGCAACAAATACAGCAAAGTATTCGTAGAAACAACTTACCCTATCACAACCAGTCAGTCAGTCAAAACCATCAATAACTTCAACAACTGCTGCAGCACTGAGTTCTCGTAGAATGTAGTCAGCAGGAGGCGGTCAGGCAGTTCCAGAAAAATCCACCATTGCTTCTCACAGCCAGCCACCATAGAACAATAGAAATAAAGAAGTTCGAGATATGCAAATGATGTGTTAACGTAACAATTATGTATTATTATTGTTGAGAATGCATAAGCCCAATAACATCAAATAACCAATAAAAACTCTTCCTCAAAAATAATTAACAAACCGACCCCCCCCCCATGCAAGGAGGAAGCCAAACGTCGCCGATACCGAGTCGCACTCGGCATTAGGCAGCTGGAAAGCGCCACTAACTACTACAGCCACTACGTTCTACCCTATATAAGCAAGCAGCACGAACAGATTCTCCCTGAAAAGTTATTATTGATACCAAGAATAAATCATCCAGTATCAATAAATATCGCAACATATCGCAAAAACATGTCATCCAGTATAACCAGGAGACATAAAACCTGCAAGCAATGCAAGCAAATGCAGGCCCACCTCCCTTTAAAGTGCACGTTACCCTGCAAGCAATGCAAACAAATACAGGTTGCCCCCTCCGTTAAACACATTACATTAACCTGCAAGCAATGCAAACAAATACAGGTTGCTCCCTCCCTGCACATTGATTAGTAATATATAAAGAATAAATCATCCCGTAACAAAAAAATTAAAATAATTAACAAACCGACCCGCCCCCACCCCCCAAGCGAGCAAGAAGCCAAACGTCGCCGATGCCGAGCCGTCCCTCGGCATTAGGCAGCCGGAAAGCGCCACTAAGCACTACAGCCACTACCTTCTACACTATATAAGCAAGCAGCACGAAGAAATTCTCCCTGAAAAGTTATTATTGATACCAAGAATAAATCATCCAGTATCAATAATAATCGCAACATATAAGAAAAAACATGTCATCCGGTGAAATCCAGGAGACAAAACCTGCAAGCAATGCAAACAAATACAGGTTTTGCCCCCTCCCTTTAAAGTTCGCATTAACCTGCAAGCAATGCAAACAAATACAGGTTGACCCCTCCCTGAACATGTATTACACACCAGCAAGCAATGCAAACAAATACTGGCTCCCCCCCTCCCTTTAAAGTTCGCATTAACCTGCAAGCAATGCAAACAAATACAGGTTGCCCCCTCCCTGAACATGTATTACACACCAGCAAGCAATGCAAACAAATACTGGCTCCCCCCTCCCTTAGTAGTTGTTATTGATGTCAATTGAGCATGAACTCTCCCATGCAACAAATACAGCAAAGTATTCGTAGAAACAACTTACCCTATCACAACCAGTCAGTCAGTCAGTCAAAACCATCAATAACTTCAACAACTGCTGCAGCACTGAGTTCTCCTCGTAGAATGTAGTCAGCAGGAGGCGGTCAGGCAGTTCCAGAAAAGTCCACCATTGCTTCTCACAGCCAGCCACCATAGAACAATAGAAATAAAGAAGTTTAAGATATGCAAATGATGTGTTAATGTAACAATTATGTATTATTATTGTTGAGAATGCATATGCCCAATAACATCAAGTAACCAATAAAAACTCTTCCTCAAAAATAATTAACAAACCGACCCCCAAGCAAGCAGGAAGCCAAACGTCGTCGATACCGAGTCGCACTCGGCATTAGGCAGATGGAAAGCGCCACTAGCTACTACAGCCACTACGTTCTACACTATATAAGCAAGCAGCACGAACAGATTCTCCCTGAAAAGTTATTATTGATACCAAGAATAAATCATCCAGTATCAATAAATATCGCAAAAACATGTCATCCAGTGATTACCAGGAGACATAAAACCTGCAAGCAATGCAAACAAATACAGGTTGCCCCCTCCCTGAACATGTATTACACACCAGCAAGCAATGCAAACAAATACTGGCTCCCCCCTCCCTTTAAAGTTCGCATTAACCTGCAAGCAATGCAAACAAATACAGGTTGCCCCCTCCCTGAACATGTATTACACACCAGCAAGCAATGCAAACAAATACTGGCTCCCCCCTCCCTTAGTGGTTGTTATTGATGTCAATTGAGCATGAACTTTCCCATGCAACAAATACAGCAAAGTATTCGTAGAAACAACTTACCCTATCACAACCAGTCAGTCAGTCAAAACCATCAATAACTTCAACAACTGCTCCACCACTGAGTTCTCCTCGTAGAATGTTGTCAGCAAGAGGCGGTCAGGCAGTTCCAGAAAAGTCCACCATTGCTTCTCACAGCCAGTCACCATAGAACAATAGAAATAAAGAAGTTTAAGATATGCAAATGATGTGTTAATGTAACAATTATGTATTATTATTGTTGAGAATGCATAAGCCCAATAACATCAAATAACCAATAAAAACTCTTCCTCAAAAATAATTAACAAACCGACCCCCCCAAGCAAGCAGGAAGCCAAACGTCGCCGATACCGAGCCGTCCCTCGGTATTCGGCAGCTGGAAAGCGCCACTAACTACTACAGCCACTACGTTCTCACTATATAAGCAAGCAGCACGAATAAATTCTCCCTGAAAAGTTATTATCAATACCAAGAATAAATCATCCAGTATCAATAAATATCGCAACATACAGGAAAAATATGTCATCGCAGTGATAACCAGGAGACATAAAACCTGCAAGCAATGCAAACAAATACAGGTTGCCCCCCTCCCTTGACAGTTTACATTAACCTGTAAGCAATGCAAACAAATACAGGTTGCCCCCCTCCCTTGACAGTTTACATTAACCTGTAAGCAATGCAAACAAATACAGGTTGCCCCCTCCGTTTACACTTTACATTAACCTGCAAGCAATGCAAACAAATACAGGCCCACCTCCCTTTAAAGTGCACGTTAACCTGCAAGCAATGCAAACAAATACAGGTTGCTCCCTCCCTGCACATTGATTAATAATATATAAAGAATAAGTCATCCCTTAACAACAAAAATTAAAATAATTAATAAACCGACCCCCCCCCCAAGCGAGCAAGAAGCCGAACGTCGCCGATGCCGAGCCATCCCTCGGCATTAGGCAGCTGGAAAGCGCAACTAACTACTACAGCCACTACCTTCTACACTAGATAAGCAAGCAGCACGAACAAATTCTCCCTGAAAAGTTATTATTGATACCAAGAATAAATCATCCTGTATCAATAATAATCGCAACATATAAGAAAAAACATGTCATCCGGTGAAAACCTGGAGACAAAACCTGCAAGCAATGCAAACAAATACAGGTTGCCCCCTCCCTGAACATGTATTACACACCAGCAAGCAATGCAAACAAATACTGGCTCCCCCCTCCCTTAGTGGTTGTTATTGATGTCAATTGAGCATGAACTCTCCCATGCAACAAATACAGCAAAGTATATTCGTAGAAACAACTTACCCTATGAAAACATTCACTGTTTCTCCAGGCAGGTGGTTAGGTCATCAGGGCGTATACAGGGTAACTCCATTATTTCAACAAATGCAGTCATCGTGTAGTTCGCCAAACTGTACCTAAATTTTATCTGCAATTTAGCCAGTTAAGAATCGTTCAATAAAATGATTTCGTCCGAGGTCTACGGTCTACCATTTTAAACAGACGGCGACCATAATAAGTGCTCAACCAATAGCATGCCGGCGAAGGACGGAAGCTGTGAACTGCCAGTCGGCTTTCATACTGCCAGGTCAAAGACTCGAGATCCTATAATGATCTTATCTAGCGTTTGGCCACGTGCCGTGAGCAGTGGCATGCGGACATTTTGTTTGTTGAGGGGTGTTTACGCCCCTCCTATAGGATCGCCCCTTTGCGTATTTGTGAGAGTGAAAGGTTGGTCCAGGTTTAAAACCTGGAGAATTTGATGAATTTTACCGTTACATTTGCAAAGCCAATTACAGTGCACACGTGGCTTAGGTAACCATTTTTGAAGAGCGAGGGGAGGAAGATCCCTCCACCACCCCGCTTCTTGAAAAATGTTGATTGCCAACATTTTTCAAGCAGCGACATCTTCCTTTTACTTAAAATGAACTGAAAGCTATAAAAAATCCCCTCGCTCCTTGTTGATCTCAGGGTTAGCCAAAATTACCGGAACACTTAAATAATTCCCCTTCCGTAAGAAATTTCCAAAAATTGTTCAAACAAACGTTTTTTTTTTGCTTTAAACAAGATATCTTTTAAATATATTTTCAATATAGCGGGTGCTCATTTTATTATAAAAATTTGATAACATCTCCTTTTTTTAACATAAAACCAATATATTATTACATTTTTTAATTCTAAGATTAGGTAATTCTAAGAGTTTTTTATACGAATCATTATTTTATAAAATGTATTATTTTTTAATTAGAAGCTATTAACCAAAAACAGTCAAAATTACCGGAAAAATGATACTCCAACTGCAAACAAATTAAAAAAATCGCATAAAAGTATTTTGGGGTCAAACAACACGTTGTTTTAATATACAGTGTGTTGATTTTATTATGGAAATTTGCAAACCTTTCCATGCTCTAATAGGTAGAACACCCAGCAGTAAATTTTTATTTTTTTTATTGTTAGATTAATACCTACTAAGAACATTTTACAGAAATAAGTCTTTTACGAAAATGCATATTTTGGAGTTATGAGCAATTAAACAAAACTACTGAACGCCAAATTGAGAACATTTTCATGAGTATTAATTAATTGCTTATATCTAACTAAAAATTAAAATTTTGTAAAGAAATAATTCCCATAGGTATAACATTCCTAGAATTAATCTTAGCATTATAAAAATTTTATATATACAGGGTGATCTGTTTAAAAATGGGAAGGTTTGCAAATTTCCACAATAAAATAAACATCCTGAGTATATCAAAAATATATTTGAACGAGAGGTTGTTTAAATCCAAAATCCGGTAATTTTGATTATTTTTGGTAATAGGTGTCATATACCTAAATAGAAAATGATGCATTTTATAAAAATATGATTCTATACTAAATTCTTAGTATTCATTTTAGAATTAAAAAATGTAATAAGTAATAGATAAGGGTGATCTATATATATTAAAAAAAAGATAGGAGACCGAAATTCTATAATAAAATGAGCACTCTGTATATTGAAAATATATTTAGACGATAGCCTTTTTAAAGCCAAACAATTTTTTAAGAGCGACGGGAGGAAGAACCCTCCACCACCCCGCTTCTTGAAAAATGTTGAAAGCCAACATTTTTCAGGTAGCGACATCTTCCTTTTACTTAAAATGAACAGAAAACTATAAAAAATCCCCTCGCTCATTGTTGTAGGCAAGTAGTTAATAATATGGATCACCAAACGAAGTGGACAATTGAAAATTAGTAAGCATATCGTTGGATAGTAGCTTTTAGACTAAAACGTTTTCAGTTTCTGGTTACTTCTGGTTACAGCAGAAGTAGCGTCAACTTTTACCTTTCTAATAGGAACGTTATAAGGTTACTTTCGAAACATAGCAGTTGATACCCCTGTTGCTGTAATCAGAAGTGACTAGAACCTGAAAATATTTTAGTTGAATAGGTCGTATCTGATAACATGTCCTCACAAACTCTCCTAACTTCCTATTACATTTGGTTTTTCCAATACATACTACAAATATTATCAAATTTAGCGACCGCGTTATAAGTCGTTTACGGAAGTAACAAAAAGAAACACTCTTTTTGCTACTGTAGTCGAGAGAACTCAAAACAGAGACTCTAGAAACCGACAAAACCGCGAATATGGAATCTTTAAAATCCTACCTTACAATGTCTTCTTCGCCTCCATCGATGGTAGACATCTCTGGGACCTACCTTTAGATGTCTTCCTGTCTTCTCGTCTTTCCTAGAAGCGTTGAAGTCCTTCCCTACGACCAGCTCCTCCTTCCCTACGTCCAGCTCCTCCTTCCCAACGTCCATCAGCTCGTTTTCAGTTGTCCTTCTTGCTTGACCATCTTTGGCTGCTTCCAATATTAAACGGTTATCTGACCATCGTGTACAACTAGTAGTCCACCTGTAACAATATAAAAAATGTTGTAATATTAAAATAACTATACGAAAATTCATACCGAAATTATTAAAAAGAGAATATGCCTTACCTTATGTACAAGTAGATTATAGCCCTGGTCGCTTAGTTGTTCTCGTGGAAGAGATTGTAGCTGCAGGAGGTGAGTCCATCTGCAAGAAAATACCAATCTTTAGTAATTTTCAAATAACCACGAATTCTTACCTAAATTATTAGAAAAATATTATTCATTACCTTACGGACAAGTGGATTATAGCCTTCGTCACTATAGTTCTGGAAGTAACTTCTTATTGGGGAAGATATTGTAGTCAGCAGGATGTGTACCATGTAGTAGTAGAATTAAGACCTTGATTTCTTCACTATTTCATTCCGGAATAGTTGAACGTTTTGGGAAAAACACAGAACAATACAGGAGCATCTTTCAAACAGTTTTAATGGTATGTCTAAGGACCATTTTACGATATTGTCTGCTTTGAGTCCATCTGCAAGAAAATACCAAACTTTAGTAATTTTCTAATAACCACAAGTTGATAACCAAACTACGAAAAAGATAATATGCCTTACCTTATGTACAAGTAGACTATAGCCCTGGTCATCGTAGTTCTTCTCGTGGAAAAGATTGTAGTCAGCAGGAGGTAGGTAAACCAAGCAAGATTACAAGAAAATTCCCGCATAGAACAAAAGAAAATCAGGTGTAATACTATGTAATTATGATGCAGATTTTTTACCAGTGATTATCCAAATGTTGGAACTTGATGACGAAGCTGTGATGTCCCAATAAGCCTCCTGACAATATACCATCCTGTAAAATGGAGTACAACCAAGAATAAGAAAAAATATCTTTATTCGGGATTTCTCATACTTACTGACGCAACTGTATGATAATTTGGGTACTTACTATTAATTAATTAGCCATACAATTATCTATAATAATAATTATAGATAATATTAATGGAATTTTGGTTTTGAAAATGTCGCGACAAAGTTCAACTTGTAGTATAACAATATGGAGAACCAAATGAAAATGAAAACTGAAGTAGTGTCAAATTTTATGTTTCAAACAGAACGCCTAAGGGTTCTTTCGTAACATAGCAGTTGACAACTTTTTTTTTTTTTTTTTTTTTTTTTTTTTTTTTTTTTTTGTTTTTGCGCTGGGGAAGGAGAAATGTCTTTTACGCACCCCGGCCTACTGATGGCGCTCTAAGATCTTCTTTGGAAAAACACTTCGGCCGGGAGTGTGGGACTCAGTTCGCCTCATGACACTCCTACCCACTAAAACTCCTCCCTCTTTCCTGCGTTCTGTCGCATATGTTCTTTGGCTGCCGGGACCTGCGTCAGCATTCCTACACGCCTGCCGGTTCGCGAATGACGGTATTACTACTGCGGTTGTTCACTCCTTCTTCGCTCTTCCTCCTCCTTGTCCATCATGACCTGTCGGCGGAAAAAATCAGCGTCTGGTGTTCTTCAGATTTTGTCTTGAGCATCGCCGCGGTGTCCTTGTTGTACTCGGACTGAAGGTGCTGCTCTAAGGTTCTTCTTCGGTAAGCGAACTCAGCGCACTGGAAGACAGTGTGCTCCGGTGTGTCGCCAACGTCGCATCCGTACCAGCATTGGTCGCTCGTGAGTTTCTTAATGTTGTGCAGGTATTTTCCGAAGATGCCATGTCCAGTTATGGCCTGTGTCGTGTAACTCTCTTTTTGTTACTGTAGTCCAGAGAACTCAAAACAGAGCCTCTGGAAACCAACAAAACCGCAAAATATAGAATTAACCGAAAGAAACGCGCTGTTTGTTACTGCGTAATCAAGAGAACTCAAAACAGAGACTCTAGAAAGACTCTAGTACCCAAAAGAAACACTCTTTTGTTACTGTAATCAAGAGAACTCAAAACAGAGACTCTAGAAGCCGACAGAACCGCAAATATAGAATTAACCGAAAGAAAAGCGCTTTTTGTTACCTGCGTAATCAAGAGAACTCAAAACAGAGACTCTAGAAACCGACAGAACCGCAAATATAGAATTAAACGAAAGAAAAGCGCTTTTTGTTACCTGCGTAATCAAGAGAACTCAAAACAGAGACTCTAGAAGCCGACAGAACCGCAAATATAGAATTAACCGAAAGAAAAGCGCCTTTTGTTACCTGCGTAATCAAGAGAACTCAAAACAGAGACTCTAGAAGCCGACAGAACCGCAAATATAGAATTAACCGAAAGAAAAGCGCATTTTGTTACCTGCGTAATCAAGAGAACTCAAAACAGAGACTCTAGAAACCGACAAAACCGCAAATATAGAATTAACCAATAGAAACGCGCTTTTTGTTACTGCGTAATCAAGAGAATTCAAAACAGAGACTCTAGAAAAACTCTAGTAAACCAAAGAAACACTCTTTTTGTCAGTGTAGTCCAGAGAACTCAAAATAGAGACTCTAGGAACCGACAGAACCGCAAATATAGAATTAACCTAAAGAAAACCGCTTTTTGTTACCCGCGTAATCAAGAGAACTCAAAACAGAGACTCTAGAAACCAACAGAACCGCAAATATAGAATTAACCGAAAGAAAACCGCTTTTTGTTACCTGCGTAATCAAGAGAACTCAAAACAGAGACTCTAGAAACCGACGGAACCGCAAATATAGAATTAACCGAAAGAAAAGCGCATTTTGTTACCTGCGTAATCAAGAGAACTCAAAACAGAGACTCTAGAAACCGACAAAACCGCAAATATAGAATTAACCAATAGAAACGCGCTTTTTGTTACTGCGTAATCAAGAGAACTCAAAACAGAGACTCTAGAAAAACTCTAGTAAACCAAAGAAACACTCTTTTTGTTAGTGTAGTCCAGAGAACTCAAAATAGAGACTCTAGGAACCGACAGAACCGCAAATATAGAATTAACCGAAAGAAAACCGCTTTTTGTTACCTGCGTAATCAAGAGAACTCAAAACAGAGACTCTAGAAACCGACAGAACCGCAAATATAGAATTAACCGAAAGAAAAGCGCTTTTTGTTACCCGCGTAATCAAGAGAACTCAAAACAGAGACTCTAGAAGCCGACAGAACAGGTTGCCCCCCTCCCTTGACAGTTCACAATAACCTGTAAGCAATGCAAACAAATACAGGTTGCCCCCCTCCCTTGACAGTTTACAATAACCTGTAAGCAATGCAAACAAATACAGGTTGCCCCCCTCCCTTGACAGTTTACAATAACCTGTAAGCAATGCAAACAAATACAGGTTGCCCCCCTCCCTTGACAGTTTACAATAACCTGTAAGCAATGCAAACAAATACAGGTTGCCCCCCTCCCTTGACAGTTTACAATAACCTGTAAGCAATGCAAACAAATACAGGTTGCCCCCCTCCCTTGACAGTTTACAATAACCTGTAAGCAATGCAAACAAATACAGGTTGCCCCCCTCCCTTGACAGTTTACAATAACCTGTAAGCAATGCAAACAAAT
This sequence comes from Melinopterus prodromus, assembly GCA_964023965.1. Lineage (NCBI taxonomy): Eukaryota > Metazoa > Arthropoda > Insecta > Coleoptera > Scarabaeidae > Melinopterus > Melinopterus prodromus. The sequence goes on from CAXIES010000356.1 coordinate 15,495, forward strand.
ACAGGTTGCCCCCCTCCCTTGACAGTTTACAATAACCTGTAAGCAATGCAAACAAATACAGGTTGCCCCCCACCCTTGTCAGTTTACAATAACCTGTAAGCAATGCAAACAAATACAGGTTGCCCCCCTCCCTTGACAGTTTACAATAACCTGTAAGCAATGCAAACAAATACAGGTTGCCCCCCTCCCTTGACAGTTTACAATAACCTGTAAGCAATGCAAACAAATACAGGTTGCCCCCCTCCCTTGACAGTTTACAATAACCTGTAAGCAATGCAAACAAATACAGGTTGCCCCCCTCCCTTGACAGTTTACAATAACCTGTAAGCAATGCAAACAAATATAGGTTGCCCCCCTCCCTTGACAGTTTACAATAACCTGTAAGCAATGCAAACAAATACAGGTTGCCCCCCTCCCTTGACAGTTTACAATAACCTGTAAGCAATGCAAACAAATACAGGTTGCCCCCCTCCCTTGACAGTTTACAATAACCTGTAAGCAATGCAAACAAATACAGGTTGCCCCCCTCCCCTGACAGTTTACAATAACCTGTAAGCAATACAAACAAATACAGGTTGCCCCCCTCCCTTGACAGTTTACAATAACCTGTAAGCAATGCAAACAAATACAGGTTGCCCCCCACCCTTGTCAGTTTACAATAACCTGTAAGCAATGCAAACAAATACAGGTTGCCCCCCTCCCTTGACAGTTTACAATAACCTGTAAGCAATGCAAACAAATACAGGTTGCCCCCCACCCTTGTCAGTTTACAATAACCTGTAAGCAATGCAAACAAATACAGGTTGCCCCCCTCCCTTGACAGTTTACAATAACCTGTAAGCAATGCAAACAAATACAGGTTGCCCCCCTCCCTTGACAGTTTACAATAACCTGTAAGCAATGCAAACAAATACAGGTTGCCCCCCTCCCTTGACAGTTTACAATAACCTGAAAGCAATGCAAACAAATACAGGTTGCCCCCCTCCCTTGAGAGTTTACAATAACCTGTAAGCAATGCAAACAAATACAGGTTGCCCCCTCCCTTGACAGTTTACAATAACCTGTAAGCAATGCAAACAAATACAGGTTGCCCCCCTCCCTTGACAGTTTACAATAACCTGTAAGCAATGCAAACAAATACAGGTTGCCCCCCTCCCTTGACAGTTTACAATAACCTGTAAGCAATGCAAACAAATACAGGTTGCCCCCCTCCCTTGACAGTTTACAATAACCTGTAAGCAATGCAAACAAATACAGGTTGCCCCCCACCCTTGTCAGTTTACAATAACCTGTAAGCAATGCAAACAAATACAGGTTGCCCCCCTCCCTTGACAGTTTACAATAACCTGTAAGCAATGCAAACAAATACAGGTTGCCCCCCTCCCTTGACAGTTTACAATAACCTGTAAGCAATGCAAACAAATACAGGTTGCCCCCCTCCCTTGACAGTTTACAATAACCTGTAAGCAATGCAAACAAATACAGGTTGCCCCCCTCCCTTGACAGTTTACAATAACCTGTAAGCAATGCAAACAAATATAGGTTGCCCCCCTCCCTTGACAGTTTACAATAACCTGTAAGCAATGCAAACAAATACAGGTTGCCCCCCTCCCTTGACAGTTTACAATAAGCTGTAAGCAATGCAAACAAATACAGGTTGCCCCCCTCCCTTGACAGTTTACAATAACCTGTAAGCAATGCAAACAAATACAGGTTGCCCCCCTCCCCTGACAGTTTACAATAACCTGTAAGCAATGCAAACAAATACAGGTTGCCCCCCTCCCTTGACAGTTTACAATAACCTGTAAGCAATGCAAACAAATACAGGTTGCCCCCCACCCTTGTCAGTTTACAATAACCTGTAAGCAATGCAAACAAATACAGGTTGCCCCCCTCCCTTGACAGTTTACAATAACCTGTAAGCAATGCAAACAAATACAGGTTGCCCCCCTCCCTTGACAGTTTACAATAACCTGTAAGCAATGCAAACAAATAAAGGTTGCCCCCCTCCCTTGACAGTTTACAATAACCTGTAAGCAATGCAAACAAACACAGGTTGCCCCCTCCCTTGGCAGTTTACAATAACCTGTAAGCAATGCAACCAAATACAGGTTGCCCCCCTCCCTTGACAGTTTACAATAACCTGTAAGCAATGCAAACAAATACAGGTTGCCCCCCTCCCTTGACAGTTTACAATAACCTGTAAGCAATGCAAACAAATACAGGTTGCCCCCCACCCTTGTCAGTTTACAATAACCTGTAAGCAATGCAAACAAATACAGGTTGCCCCCCTCCCTTGACAGTTTACAATAACCTGTAAGCAATGCAAACAAATACAGGTTGCCCCCCTCCCTTGACAGTTTACAATAACCTGTAAGCAATGCAAACAAATACAGGTTGCCCCCCTCCCTTGACAGTTTACAATAACCTGAAAGCAATGCAAACAAATACAGGTTGCCCCCCTCCCTTGACAGTTTACAATAACCTGTAAGCAATGCAAACAAATACAGGTTGCCCCCCTCCCTTGACAGTTTACAATAACCTGTAAGTAATGCAAACAAATACAGGTTGCCCCCCTCCCTTGACTGTTTACAATAACCTGTAAGCAATGTAAACAAATACAGGTTGCCCCCCTCCCTTGACAGTTTACAATAACCTGTAAGCAATGCAAACAAATACAGGTTGCCCCCCTCCCTTGACAGTTTACAATAACCTGTAAGCAATGCAAACAAATACAGGTTGCCCCCCACCCTTGTCAGTTTACAATAACCTGTAAGCAATGCAAACAAATACAGGTTGCCCCCCTCCCTTGACAGTTTACAATAACCTGTAAGCAATGTAAACAAATACAGGTTGCCCCCCTCCCTTGACAGTTTACAATAACCTGTAAGCAATGCAAACAAATACAGGTTGCCCCCCTCCCTTGACAGTTTAAAATAACATGTAATCAATGCAAACAAATACTGGTTGCCCCCCTCCCGTGACAGTTTACAATAACCTGTAAGCAATGCAAACAAATACAGGTTGCCCCCCACCCTTGTCAGTTTACAATAACCTGTAAGCAATGCAAACAAATACAGGTTGCCCCCCTCCCTTGACAGTTTACAATAACCTGTAAGCAATGCAAACAAATACAGGTTGCCCCCCTCCCTTGACAGTTTACAATAACCTGTAAGCAATGCAAACAAATACAGGTTGCCCCCCTCCCTTGACAGTTTACAATAACCTGTAACCAATGCAAACAAATACAGGTTGCCCCCCTCCCTTGACAGTTTACAATAACCTGTAAGCAATGCAAACAAATACAGGTTGCCCCCCTCCCTTGACAGTTTACAATAACCTGTAAGCAATGCAAACAAATACAGGTTGCCCCCCTCCCTTGACAGTTTACAATAACCTGTAAGCAATGCAAACAAATACAGGTTGCCCCCCTCCCTTGACAGTTTACAATAACCTGTAAGCAATGCAAACAAATACAGGTTGCCCTCCTCCCTTGACAGTTTACAATAACCTGTAAGCAATGCAAACAAATACAGGTTGCCCCCCTCCCTTGACAGTTTGCAATAACCTGTAAGCAATGCAAACAAATACAGGTTGCCCCCCTCCCTTGACAGTTTACAATAACCTGTAAGCAATGTAAACAAATACAGGTGCCCCCCACCCTTGTCAGTTTACAATAACCTGTAAGCAATGCAAACAAATACAGGTTGCCCCCCTCCCTTGTCAGTTTACATTAACCTGTAAGCAATGCAAACAAATACAGGTTGCCCCCCTCCCTTGACAGTTTACAATAACCTGTAAGCAATGCAAACAAATACAGGTTGCCCCCCTCCCTTGACAGTTTACAATAACCTGTAAGCAATGCAAACAAATACAGGTTGCCCCCCTCCCTTGACAGTTTACAATAACCTGTAAGCAATGCAAACAAATACAGGTTGCCCCCCTCCCTTGACAGTTTACAATAACCTGTAAGCAATGCAAACAAATACAGGTTGCCCCCCTCCCTTGACAGTTTACAATAACCTGTAAGCAATGCAAACAAATACAGGTTGCCCCCCTCCCTTGACAGTTTACAATAACCTGTAAGCAATGCAAACAAATACAGGTTGCCCCCCACCCTTGTCAGTTTACAATAACCTGTAAGCAATGCAAACAAATACAGGTTGCCCCCCTCCCTTGACAGTTTACAATAACCTGTAAGCAATGCAAACAAATACAGGTTGCCCCCCTCCCTTGACAGTTTACAATAACCTGTAAGCAATGCAAACAAATACAGGTTGCCCCCCTCCCTTGACAATTTACAATAACCTGTAAGCAATGCAAACAAATACAGGTTGCCCCCCTCCCTTGACAGTTTACAATAACCTGTAAGCAATGCAAACAAATACAGGTTGCCCCCCTCCCTTGACAGTTTACAATAACCTGTAAGCAATGCAAACAAATACAGGTTGCCCCCCTCCCTTGACAGTTTACAATAACCTGTAAGCAATGCAAACAAATACAGGTTGCCCCCCACCCTTGTCAGTTTACAATAACCTGTAAGCAATGCAAACAAATACAGGTTGCCCCCCTCCCTTGACAGTTTACAATAACCTGTAAGCAATGCAAACAAATACAGGTTGCCCCCCTCCCTTGACAGTTTACAATAACCTGTAAGCAATGCAAACAAATACAGGTTGCCCCCTCCCTTGACAGTTTACAATAACCTGTAAGCAATGCAAACAAATACAGGTTGCCCCCCTCCCTTGACAGTTTACAATAACCTGTAAGCAATGCAAACAAATACAGGTTGCCCCCCTCCCTTGACAGCTTACAATAACCTGTAAGCAATGCAAACAAATACAGGTTGCCCCCCTCCCTTGACAGTTTACAATAACCTGTAAGCAATGCAAACAAATACAGGTTGCCCCCCTCCCTTGACAGTTTACAATAACCTGTAAGCAGTGCAAACAAATACAGGTAGCCCCCCTCCCTTGACAGTTTACAATAACCTGTAAGCAATGCAAACAAATACAGGTTGCCCCCCTCCCTTGACAATTTACAATAACCTGTAAGCAATGCAAACAAATACAGGTTGCCCCCTCCCTTGACAGTTTACAATAACCTGTAAGCAATGCAAACAAATACAGGTTGCCCCCCTCCCTTCACAGTTTACAATAACCTGTAAGCAATGCAAACAAATACAGGTTGCCCCCCTCCCTTGACAGTTTACAATAACCTGTAAGCAATGCAAACAAATACAGGTTGCCCCCCACCCTTGACAGTTTACAATAACCTGTAAGCAATGCAAACAAATACAGGTTGCCCCCCTCCCTTGACAGTTTACAATAACCTGTAAGCAATGCAAACAAATACAGGTTGCCCCCCACCCTTGTCAGTTTACAATAACCTGTAAGCAATGCAAACAAATACAGGTTGCCCCCCTCCCTTGACAGTTTACAATAACCTGTAAGCAATGCAAACAAATACAGGTTGCCCCCCTCCCTTGACAGTTTACAATAACCTGTAAGTAATGCAAACAAATACAGGTTGCCCCCCTCCCTTGACAGTTTAGAATAACCTGTAAGCAATGCAAACAAATACAGGTTGCCCCCCTCCCTTGACAGTTTACAATAACCTGTAAGCAATGCAAACAAATACAGGTTGCCCCCCACCCTTGTCAGTTTACAATAACCTGTAAGCAATGCAAACAAATACAGGTTGCCCCCCTCCCTTGACAGTTTACAATAACCTGTAAGCAATGCAAACAAATACAGGTTGCCCCCCTCCCTTGACAGTTTACAATAACCTGTAAGCAATGCAAACAAATACAGGTTGCCATACTGTAGTACAGAGAACTCAAAACAGAGACTCTAGAAACCGACAAAACCGCAAATATTGAATTAACCGAAAGAAAGGCGCTTTTTGTTACTGCGTATTCAAGAGAACTGAAAACAGAGACTCTAGAAAACGACAAAACCGCAAATATAGAATTAACCGAAAGAAACGCGCTTTTTGTTACTGCGGAATCAAGAGAACTCAAAACAGAGACTCTAGAAACCGACAAAACCGCAAATATAGAATTAACCGAAAGAAATGCGTTTTTTGTTACTGCGTAATCAAGAGAACTGAAAACAGAGACTCTAGAAAACGACAAAACCGCAAATATAGAATTAACCGAAAGAAACGCGCTTTTTGTTACTGCGGAATCAAGAGAACTCAAAACAGAGACTCTAGAAACCGACAAAACCGCAAATATAGAATTAACCGAAAGAAACGCGCTTTTTGTTACTGCGGAATCAAGAGAACTCAAAACAGAGACTCTAGAAACCGACAAAACCGCAAATATAGAATTAACCGAAAGAAACGCGCTTTTTGTTACTGCGGAATCAAGAGAACTCAAAACAGAGATTCTAGAAACCGACAAAACCGCAAATACAGAATTAACCGAAAGAAAGGCGCTTTTTGTTACTGCGTAATCAAGAGAACTCAAAACAGAGATTCTAGAAAACGACAAAACCGCAAATATAGAATTAACCGAAAGAAAGGCGCTTTTTGTTACTGCGTAATCAAGAGAACTCAAAACAGAGACTCTAGAAAACGATAAAACCGCAAATATAGAATTAACCGAAAGAAAGGCGCTTTTTGTTACTGCGTAATCAAGAGAACTCAAAACAGAGACTCTAGAAAGATTCTAGTACCCAAAAGAAACACTCTTTTGTTACTGTAGTCGAGAGAACTCAAAACAGAGACTCAAGAAACCGACAAAACCGCAAATATAGAACCTTTAAAATCCTACCTTACAATGTCTTCTTCGCCTTCATCGATGGTAGAAATCTCGTGAAACATACCTTACAAAAGACCTGTCTTACTGTCTTACTGTCTTATCGTCCTTCCTAGAAGCGTTGAAGTCCTTCCCGATATCCAGCTCCTCCTTCCCTACGTCCAGCTCCTCTGTCCTTTTTGCTTGACCCTCATTGGCCGTTTCCAATACTTCTGACCATTATGCGTAACACTAATTGTCAACCTGTAACAAGATAACAAACTTATTGTATTTTTAAAATAACTAACGTAGACAGTCAAATATAATACTATACAGGGTGAGTCAAAATCACCGGAACACGTAAAAGATTCTCCAACGTTTAGAAATTTCAAAAAATAATTCAAACAAAAGTTGTTTGACATTAAACAAGCTATCGTCTAAATATATTTTTAATATACTGGGTGTTCATTTTATTATGGAAAATTGGTAACGTTCGGTTTCTTTATTAAATAGAAAAATCGATATATTTTTTTAATTCCTAGAATTAAAAAAAGTTAAAATATATAGGATGTTCTATTTAAAAAAAGATAATGTTACCAAGTTTCCGTAATAAAATAGACCCTACCAAAATTAAAAATATATTTAGACTATTGCTTGTGTTTAAATCCAAAAAAACCTTTGTTTGATTTTTTTTTATTGTTAGGAAAATACGTAATACCAATATATACAGAAAAATGTCCGGAATATCGTATCAAAATGTTTGCTTAATCTTCAATGATATTATTGAAATTAATTAACAACTGCCAATGTTTAAATCAATTTTCACGTAATGTTGTCCACCTATGATTGCATCAATATCTCCGAAAGTAATAAATCTAACAGAACAAGTTATAGATCACATTTAAGACGGAAGAAGTGGCTAAACTATAAACAGTTTTAATCTTGAACTATTCTTTGTTTATCATGTAGCGACCAACATATTTCGTCTTAAACATGATCTTATACTAATAATTTTTAATTAATTTCAATATTAATATCATTAAAGATTCAGTAAACATTTTGATATGACGTTCAGGACATTCTTTTGAATCTTTTGGTATTATAGATTGTTAAGAATATTAAAAAATCTGATGTGGCCAGGCACATGACTTTATCATACAATAGGTATATAAAATTAATAGTTTAGCTGCATGAGATTCCATTTGATCGAAATCGATCGTGTCTGCATTCATAGATATAGGTAGGTAAACTAGTTCGGATTTGACAAATATTTTCATTCTAATGACAGTAGGTAGTGTCAAACGCTAAAGGTTTTCACAATACCTACTGTCAATGAAATCAAATTATCAAATCATGGCTAACTAGTAATATTTTAATGCAGACGCGACCGATATCGACCAAATAGAATCTCATGCAGTTAAATTATTAATTTTATATATGGTATGATAAAGTCATGTGCCTGGCCACATCATATTTTTTACTTTATCATATGCAGCATAAAATTGCATAACCGGGTCACAAAAAAATAAAATACTAGACAGCTGAGCGTTTGACGTTATTGATAGTTTTTAATTAATTTAAACTATTTCCTGTAGTGTTGGAAAAGACAACTTTGCATCTTTTGATTTTGCGGCGTTTTCAGAAGTAGATGAAACGGATGCCAATCGTTAACTTATGGTTCCCATAGTAACCTATTAAAACGTTTAGAATCTTAGTTAACAGGATTTTTTTAAAAACGAAAAACCATTTAAAAATTGTGCCTGACAGACATTAATCCTGCATACCTCGAATCTCACTCACTTAATCACAAAACTAAACATATGACATTGTAGCGGATAAAATTTACTATCAAAATGATTCGGGAACCGATACGAGAAAATGACCGATTAATTTTGTATAATCAATAATAATTGATCCAACTAATTTTTAGTGATTCCACTTCAACCGATCGTTTGACATTAGAACGGGCAGTTCCAATGTCAGCTGACCGGTAGACGTGAAATCGCAAAAAATACTTCAATCAATTATACAAAAATAACCGTTTATTTTCTCGTATAGGTTCCCGAATCCTTTGGATGGTAAATTTTGTCTGTTACAGTGTGGTATTTTTAGTTTTGCGATTAAGTAAGTGTGATTCAAGCAGTGAAGGATTAATATCTGACAGGCACAATTTTTCAATGCTTTACGTTAAAAAAAAACCTCTTAACTATTCTAAACATTTTAATATGTTACGACGGTAACCATATGTTAGCTATTGGTATCAGTTTCATCTACCTACTTCAGAAAATGCCGCAAAATCAAAAAATGCAAATTTGTGTTTTTCCAACAGTACAGGAAATAGTTTAAATTAATTAAAAACTATCAATAATGTAAACGCTCAGCTGTCTCGTGTTTTTTTGCGACCTGGTTATGTTTACACTTTTTCTATTTGACCCACTAAAATAATATTTTATTTGACCTTTACTTTCAATTTTATGCTAGCATAGGTGTAAAAATATTAGTGGGTTACCAAGAGCAAGTGCAAGAAAACCGGGATACTGAAAAAAGAATTGGAAAAACGCTGGTCTAGCGGACTAGCTGTTAGTGAACTAAACAGCTGATCGGTTGGCATTTATTAGCGTTGAAAAAGAAAACGTTCATAATTAATGACACAAAAACTATAAACAATCTCAAATTTATAGATAATTTGCTCCTCTACAAGCCGGTAGTTTTGACGAAATGCGACACATCAACAGCTGTACTAGTCGGTGGCGTTAGCAACATTAGGCACCAAAATATTTCAGTGATGGATACCAGCACCAAATTTTCCACCCAGCATGTACATATATTAAGGTTTAAAAAACCGCCTGGAGACACTCTGCTGGGGGTCAAGATCATCCCTTTATAACGTCATCAAAATGGCGGATTTAGGTCAGAGTAGCGAATTATGTTATCGCATGTATTATTGTTAATTTTTAACCAATTTTGAGTTTTACTACGTCATTTTAGAGCTCAGGTAGCGTTCTTTAAAAAATGTATTATTTAATTTTTGTGTACGAAAGGTAGTTTTTGCGTACCTCTCTAAATTCCAGTAAATTGTTGGAAAAGCAATTCAGTATATATGCTAGAAGCAGATAAGTTTATGTAAAAAATATCTGCGTACGACAATCTGGTATTAATGTATCCAGACACATTTTTAAATGTTAATATTTTTTTAGCCCCCACTAAACCCCTACAAACTTCTGCTAACCTCTATAAACATACGACTAATGTAGATGTCATGAAATACGCCACTAGTGAAAGCATAGTCATTTCATGAAACGCCGGCCAAGCTGTTCACGAAATAATCCAAACTAAACCAAGTTTTCATAAAATGAGGTATTTCACTATGATACTATGATGTGTGTATTATTTGACAGTGTTGGATATAAGCTTTAAGGCGAAAAGTAATTAGTATTGTACTAGGAATTCTGAATTATCGCCAATTTTCTTCCATCCCCAATCGTTTGGATCTGTCTGTTCTGCATCACGTTGAAGTATTGTACTTTTAAGACGATTGAATGAAACCTCACACATAGGCGGAATATTTTTAATGGATCTATTAAATTGACAAAGTTAGATTCGCCTTGATTCGTTTACGGTTTCAGCTGAGCTTGATGAATGATACATAAGCAGCATGAAAGCATGCTCGTTTTGTGATAGAGTCTGCGTGTGACGCATATTTCAAAATTCACCAAAACTTTGTCAATTTTTCTAAATGCCATCCACGTTTTCTATGCAGTGGTTTTGCCGATACCTCCTTAACTTGAAACAGTGTCTGCCACAGTAAAAGCATGAAAGAAAGGAAGCAGGTTTGATACCCCAGGTAAAAGTTTTCTCTGCACTTTGTTAGCTGGAAGATTTGCAGATGCTTTCCTGTTCCATATTCAATCCATAATTCCTCTACTTTATCTAACTTAGAACAGGCATACATCGCAATGACAACTACATCGCTGTCCACTGTTTTAATGGTCATTTTGGTATGTCCTTCGAAGGTGCTGGCATACCACACGTGAAGCAATAGACGGGCATCTGCTTCTTCATGAAAAATTAGAGATATATGGTCGTAGACTTCCTTGATATTGGACCCAACCACACAGTTCTCGCATACATGCAAACTATTTGCTTTCCAATAAGCAGACCCATCTTTACTAAGTTTTTTACCAAAAATCCAAACAAAATATTTTTGGTTACCAGAAAAGTACAGTTTTCTCGTGACCAAAAATGAAAGTAGAAATTTTTTAAAATAGCCTGAATACAAATGAATATTGTTTGTTATGATTACTGCCACACTATAGGCAAGTAATGTAAAAAATATTTCCGTACGGAAATATTTTTTTACCTCAGTTCCTTAGAATAGCAGTAATTTTATATATAACGAAATTTAAAGGGTTGTGCGAAAACCACCTTTCATGCACAAAAATTGAATAAAACACTTTTTAAAGAGCGTCACTTGAGCCTTAAAATGATATATTAAACTTCCAAATTGGTTAATAATGTACGAAGATACGTGCGTTAACATTATACGTAAATCCGCTATTTTGATGACGTCATCAAGGGATGATCTTGACCACCAGGAGAGTGTCTCCCGGTGGTTTTTTAAACCTTAATATGTGTACAAGATGTGTGCAAAATTTGGTGCTGGTATCCGGTACTGAAATATTTTTACACTAACGCCACCGACTATACCTAACTATGTATTCAAGTGTATTGTTTAATGTTATTAAAGAGTAGAGTGTTGTAAAAACAACTTTGCATTTTTTGATTTTGCGGCATTTTCTGAAGTAGGTAGATGAAACGGATGCCAATCGTTAACTTATGGTTCCCATAGTAACCTATTAAAATGTTTAGAATCTTAGTTAACAGGATTTTTTAGAACGAAAAACCATTGAAAAATTGTACCTGACAGACGTTAATCCTCCATACCTCGAATCTCACTCACTTAATCGCAAAACTAAAAATCATATTTTTAGTAGCGGACAAAATTTACTATCAAAATGATTCTGGAACCTATACGAGAAAATGACCGGTTAATTTTGTATAATCAATAATAATTGATTCAACTAATTTTTAGCGATTCCACGTCAACCGATCGTTTGACATTAGAACGGGCAGTTCCAATGTCAGCTGACCGGTTGACGTGAAATCACAAAAAATACTTCAATCAATTATACAAAAGTAACCGTGTATTTTCTCGTATAGGTTCCCGAATCCTTTTGATGGTACCTATATTTTGTCTGTTACAGTGTGGTATTTTTAGTTTTGCAATTAAGTGAGTGTGATCCCAGGAGTGAAAGATTAATGTCTGACAGGTACAATTTTTCAATGATTTTTCGATAAAAAAAAATCTGTTAACAATGATTCTAAACATTTTACTTAGTTTTTAGTTACGACAGCAACCATATGTTAGCTATTGGTATCAGTTTCATCTACTTCAGAAAATGCCGCAAAATTAAAAATGAAAAGTTGTTTTTTCCAACACTACAGAAAATAGTTTAAATTAATTAAAAACTATCAATACCAAACGCTCAGCTGTCTCGTGTTTTTTTGCGACACGGTTATGTTTACACTTTTTTTATTTGACCCACTAATATAATATTTTATTTGACCTATAGTTTCAATGTTATGCTAGCATAGGTGTAAGAATATTAGTGGGTTACCAAGAGCAAGCGCAAAAACCGTGATACTGCAGAAAAAATTGGAAAAACGCTGATACCTATAGCGGACTAGCTGTTAGTGAACTAAACAGCTGATCGGTTGGCGTTTATTAGCGTTGAAAAAGAAACGTTCATAATTGATGACACAAAAACTATAAACAATCGCAAATTTAGGTATAGAGAATTTGCTCCTCTAGGTACAAGCCGGTATTTTTGGCGAAATGCGACACATCAACTGCTGTAACTATGTATTCAAGTGTATTGTTTAATGTTATTAAAGAATTGTGCTAATTTCAGATACCACGCTGGAATTGGTCGTACAAGTGTTCGTTTTCCCCCGATTTCCTAACGGTTTTCTCATAGTTACTTCGCGCCATTTGAAACTAGGAACTAATTTTTATTTTCCTCGTTTTCTTGTGCGTCTTGTACGAACGTTGATGGTGAACAAAAATCGCAATTAACTAAATTAGTTTTAATAATTCAGTGAACCGCAATGATGTTAGCCTCAAATTCCACCTAACTGCCATGGTTTGCAGGTTAATTTAGTTGTTAATCAGTGTCCGTATTCTCTTATAATTTAGCGTAGTTAAATCAGACGAAAAAAGCGGCATCTATTTATTCACGGTAAAAAATGCCCAAATTATCTACAAATTATCTATACATTGTTTCAGTTAGCGTTTTTAAGTTAAAACGTAAACAATAGCACGCAGTTGATACACACAGAGAAATGTTTAAGACATTCGTTGTCTTGCCGAAATTTACTCCGAACAAATCAATAAAGTTTTCAATTTAGATCAGCTTTTTAAATCAAAACTCACAAATTTCTCCTTTGAAGCGACAACATTTTGTTTCCAAGTAAAACTACATTGGATAATTTTAAACGTTCTTATGAGTTCTTTTAAGAATATAGTGTGTTGCATTGAACAATTCAATATATTCCAATGAAAACAACTATTGCATTGAAACAAGATCATATATGTAAAATATGGTGTTCAAAACAAGTAAAATTAGTTGGTTGATGCAAGAGACGTTTTGTGTGAACCAAGTAACCAAATGCTTAGTTTAAAATATCGGGTGGTTTCATTGTGCGGAAAACTTAAGAGTTTGCGCGGTTTGTGGCACCAGACTGACGCGACGTAGAACGGCGACAGTTTTTAGATACGCAGTATATGAGGACTACATTCTCCAGTCTCACTCACAACCCTCACAACGTTAACTCCATGCAAATATATTGGTTATAGTGGTAAGCAGTGTCGCTTTGATATACGCTTGATTGTATCTGCAGTTTTACATGTGATAATGGACAGCGTGGATGATTTTTCAATTTCATCAGATCAGCTTAAAACGATATTTGACAGTAAGTGTATGCGTATATCTACTTTTTATGCGAATGTTAATACACTATGTGCATTCTATGTTTGCATGTGCAAAACATAACAAAACTTACAGAAGAAGAGATAAAAGAACTTATTCCGGCAATTGGAGATCGGATTGTTTTCCGGGAAGCGGTGAAGCTAAGAGGAGATTTAGAAACATCTAAGGTGAGAAACCGTATTATAATGGCCAGTTGCAGAAAAGCCCATCAAGTCTTGTTGACTGCTTAGCTCTTTTACTGTACTAATTACTGTATCAGGATGACATTTTTTTGTATTTTTGATTGTATTTTAAATGTATTTTTTTTTCTTTTATAACAAGTTATTGGGTTTATATCAGTATGACACCTACTTGTTTGAAATGTATTTTTATTTTTATAATAAATTAATGTATTGGTGTATATGGTATATTGTGTATTGGTATATGAACTTTTTTTACCCATTGTCTTTGCTACATGACTAAAAAAAATATACCTATGTCTTACAAAATAATTGCTTAAAGAACTTTGATGTAATACCACATATTATGTTTTGATTAGATTTGTCAGCCAGAAGAATTATTCTTGCTAGTAAATATGATTAAGAAAGTAATGTGCTATTATAATCGTGTAGTTCTTTCTGCATTTGTTTTGATAGACTTATTTTTTATGTAACCTTTGCAGCAGCGGTAGATAGTTTTAACAAAACAAAAAAAACATTCACTTCAAATCAATATATTATGTTGAATGTAAATTACTATTACTTGCTTTGAATTTTTAACGCACTTCGTTTAAAATGACAGTTACTTGCTTTGAGAACAAAATACTCTACTCAGAACACTAAAGGTGTTGAACCAAAATTACAGATGTTTCTCTGAAACGTTGGTTCTGCCAAACAAAATAACCTATTACTTATTCCGATAGCTCTATTACTCTCTTTAAGACATCATATGGTTGCATTAAAACAATATTAGTTTGGTCCAAATGTTGAAATATTTGAAATAATACTACAAAGTTTCATTCAAAACAACATTATAGTCCTTTCGAGTTGATGACTATTTGGTGCAAGTCAATAGTTTACTCGTTGCAACTAATTTTATCTCGAACGAAGCACTTAACACATTTGTACTGAGAAAATATTGTCTCGGTTGATGTGGATAGTTATTTCGTGGATATGGAAATCAACCGTTGTTTTGATGCAAAGCAATTTTATTTGAATTGAGCATTCCTTTCTCTGTGTGTAGCCACTAATATTTTTAAACCTATGCTAACATAAAATTTAAACTAATGGTCAAATAAAATATTATTTTAGTGGGTCAAATAGAAAAAGTGTAAATAACATAACCGGATCGGAAAAAAACACGAGACAGCTGAGCGTTTACGTTATTGATAGTTTTTAATTAATTCAAAGTATTTTCTGCAGTGTAGGAAAAAGCAACTTTGCATTTTTTGATTTTGCGGCATTTTCTGAAGTAGATGAAACTGATACCAATAGCTAACATATAGTTGCCGGCGTAACATATTAAAATGTTTAGAATCATAGTTAACAGGATTTCTTTTTACCGAAAAATCATCGAAAAATTGTGCCTGTAAGACATTAATCCTTCACTCCTGGGATCACACTCACTTAATCGCAAAACTAGAAATACCACACTGTAACAGACAAAATTTACCATCAAAAGGATTCGGGAACCTCCTACGAGAAAATAAACGGTTAATTTTGTATAATTGATTGAAGTTTTTTTGCTATTTCACGTCAACCTGTCAGCTGACATTGAACTGCCGGTTCTAATATCAAACGATCGGTTGACGTGGAATCGCTAAAAATTAGTTGAATCAATTATTATTGATTATACAAAATTAACCGGTCATTTTCTCGTAGGTAGGTATAGGTTCCCGAATCATTTTGATAGTAAATTTTGTCCGCTACAATGTCATATTTTTAGTTTTGCGATTAAGTGAGTGAGATTCGAGGTATGAAGGATTAATGTCTGACAAGCACAATTTTTCAAGGGTTCGTTTTTAAAAAAATCCTGTTAACTAAGATTCTAAACATTTTAATAGGTTACTATGGGAACCATAAGTTAACGATTGGCATACGTTTCATCTACTTCAGAAAATACCGCAAAATCAAAAAATGCAAAGTTATTTTTTTTCAGGACTACAGGAAATTAAAGTTTAAATTAATTAAAAACTATCAATAACGTCAAACGCTCAGCTGTCTCGTGTTTTTTTTGCGACCCGGTTATGTTTACAATATTTCTTTTTGACCCACTAAAATGTTATTTTGTTTAAATTTTAGTTTAAATTTTTTGCTAGTATAGGTTTCAAAATTTTGGTGGGTTATTTACTAAGAAAAACTGTAAAAAAAAGCGTGACACTAGAAAAAGTATTTGGAAAAACGCTTATCTAGCGGAGTAGCTGTTAGTGCACTAAACAGCTGATCGGTTGACTTTATTAGCGTTGAAAAAAACGGCACAAAAACGAAACACAATCTCAAATTTATAGAGAATTTGCTCCTCTACAAGCCGGTATTTTTGGCAAAATGCGACACATCAACTGCTGTAACTATGTAAGTATTCAAGTGTAGGCTAATAAAAGATATTAGTTTTGGAGTCCCATAAGAATAATGGAGATCGTACATTTGATATAGGTATAACTTGAAAACGCAAACTGCAACAATGTATAGATAATTTGTAGATAATTTGGCCGTTTTTTACCGTGAATAACTCGCAAGATTGCCGCTCTTTTCGTCTGATTTAACTGCGCTAAATTATAAGAGAATACGGACACTGATTACAACTAAATTAACCTACAAACCCAGGGGCAGTTAGGTGTAATTTGACTGAATTATTAAAACTAATTTAGTTAATTGCGATTTTTGTTCACTATCGTCGTACATGAAACGCGGGAAATAAAAATTAGTTCCTACTTTGAAATGCCGCGAAGTAACTATGCGAAAATACCGTTAGAAAAATGAGGGAAAACGAACACTTAACGATCAATCACTGCGCGGTAGGTACCAGAAATTAGCACAATTCCCTAATAAACACAACAACAATCCGTACAAGATCGTTGATTACACGAGAAATTGCGGAAATCATACACTTAGATCGCCTAAAATAAGAAAAATCGATGAGGACGATCTTTATGAAACGCACCGATAAACTACCTAATAAAAATATGTAACTTACACGCCCGATGGGTAGAATAGAGGTGAAATCTTGCGCACAAGCATCGACAGAAGCACTAATTAATTAAGGTTAATCGAGAAAATATCGCGCGGAAGCTATATCGCGCCATTTGTAAGCGGCCCGCCATGACACCGGGAGACCCGGAGACCGGCAAAACCGTTACAATTCAACGCGGCCAATCACGGCGCGCCGCGCTTGTCTTGCACAAGTCCCGGAGGATCATGGGAACAATTCCGAGAAAAGCTCACACGCCATATTGTCTAGACAGTTTTTTTCGCGTACGAGCGCGTAAATTGCATACAAATCGAACACTTACCCTCTGGGAAAGTTGTCAACGCCTTTGATTTAGGTAATCCTTCTTCCCGGGTCGTACACGGGGCAACCGTATGACACACTGCACTAGCAACCGCGCGTTTAGCGGTACAATTTGCCGTAAAAGCAAATTATGCAGCTAATTAAGCCCTTATAGCGGCTAATTACGATCAAAACACGCCAAAACGCATCGTATATAATATAATAACCATCTACGAAGCAGTTTTGTTGTGCTTAAGTATAGTAGGGTAAGCGCGCGCCGTTCAGCCATTATTTGCTGTAGGGACGGACATGGTCCGACCTGTTCAACAGCCCTACGTCGACTGGTTGATCTTCTTCGCTGGCACCGGCGGGAGATTGTAACCGGAAACGGAAGACCACAGCGCCGCTTCTGACATAATTAAGGGCCAATAGGAGGGCTCTGAGTACAGGAATATGATTTATTTAATTGATCCAATTGATTTTGCTTATGGATTTAGTCAATACGTATCGATTATTGTTGTATAGGTAGTAGGGTTGTCGGAAATTAGTTTATTGTTTTAACGTAGCCATAACCATCACAAACCACAGTTTATGATTGTACCCCATAACGCACATGGTAAATATCCTACCTTTTGATATAACTGGGCTAAATCAACAAGAAAAATCATGAAATACTAATTACATGCGGATTTATAACTGTATTTACGAGCTGACGGAAGTTATTATTATTTTAGAATTCATTTAGAACACAAATAGCTTCACACGGCATGTTAAAATTCGTATACACGGTTAGCATTGACGTTCGATTGCTATTCGAACGGACGTTATCCCCATTTAGGGGTAGTTATCTATAGGGTAAAATTCCGAGCGTCACACTGCTAATAGATCTTTTAATTACCTACAATTTGAGGTATGATACAAATTTATGCGACAATATTTGCAAAAGTGACAAGCATTTTGCGTAGCAACGGATTGTAATACGATTATACTATTCGCACGGACATTATCGTCATTTAGGGGTAGTTGTGTATAGGGTAAAATTCCGACCGACGAATGGCGATTAGATCTTTTAATTACCTACAATTTGAAATATGATAGAAACGTATGCACCAATTTTTGTAAAAGTTATGAACGTTTTTCGATAGCAACTGATTGACATACGTTTGCTATTCGCGCGGACATAATCGTCATTTAGGAATTGTTGTCCATGGTGTAAAATTTCGAGCATCGAAGGGCTGCTAGGTATTTTAATTACCTACAATTTGATATATGATACAAATTTGTGCGACAATATCTGCAAAAGTTATAAGCATTTTCCGTGGCAACAGATTGAAATGCGTTTGATATACGCACGGACATTATCGCCATTTAGGGGTAGTTGTGTATAGGGTAAAATTCCGTCCGACGAAGGGCTTTTAGATCTTTTAATTACCGACAATTTGAAGTATGATACAAATTTTTGCCACAATATTTGCAAAAGTTATAAGCATTTTCCGTAGCAACTGATTGAAATACGATATTGCTATTCGCACGGACATTGTCGCCATTTAGGGGTAGTTGTTTATAGAGCAAAATTGCGACCGTCAAATGACTATTAGGTATTTTTAATTACCTACAATTTGAAGTATGATAGAAATTTATGCAAGAATTTTTGCAAAAGTTATAGGTAGATATTTTTCTACAGCAGCCGAATGAAATACGTTTGCTATTCGAACGAATATTATCGCGATTTAGGGGTTTATGTCGATAGGGAAAAACTCTGAGGGGCTGACGGCTACTAGAACTTTTAATTACCTACAATTTGAGGTATGATACAAATTTATGCGACAATATTTGCAATTGTTATAGGCAGTTTCCGTAGCAACTGATTGAAATACGTTTGCTATTCGCACGGACATTATCGTCATTTAGGAATTGTTCTCCATGGGGTAAAATTCCGAGCATCGAAGGGCTACTAGGTATTTTAATTACCTACAATTTGATATATGATACAAATTTATGCGACAATATTTGCAAAAGTTATAATCATTTTTCTGTAGCAACTGATTGAAATACGATTGCTGTTCGCACTGACATTATCGCCATTTAGGGGTAGTTGTGTATAGAGTAAAATTCCGACCGACGAAGGGCTGTTAGATCTTTTAATTATCGACAATTTGAGGTATGATACAAATTTATGCCACAATATTTTCAAAAGTTATAAGCATTTTTCTGTAGCAACTGAATGCTCTTCGAACGGACATTATCGCGATTTAGGGGTTCATGTCGATGGGGAAACATTCTGAGGGGCTGACTGCTACTAGAACTTTTAATTACCTACAATTTGAGGTATGATAGATATTTATGCAAGAATTTTTGCAAAAGTTATAGACCTTTCACTGCAGCAGCTTAATTAAATACGTTTGCTATTCGAACGGACATTACCGCAATTTAGGGGTAGTTGTGTATAGGGTAAAATTCCGACCGACGAAGGGCGATTAGATCTTTTACTTGCCTACAATTTGAAATGTGATAGAAATTTATGCACCAATTTTTGCAAAAGTTATGAACATTTTTCGATAAGCAACTGATTGAAATACGTTTGCTATTCGCACGGACATTATCGTCATTTAGAAATTGTTGTCCATGGGGTAAAATTCCGAGCATCGAAGGGCTGCTAGGTATTTTAATTACCTACAATTTGATATACGATACAAATTTATGCAACAATATTTGCAAAAGTTATAAGCATTTTCCGTAGCAACTGATTGAAATGCGTTTGATATTTGCACGGACATTCTCGCCATTTAGGGGTAGTTGTGTATAGGGTAAAATTCCGACCGACGAATGGCGCTTAGATCTTTTAATTACCGACAATTTGAGGTATGATACAAATTTATGCGACAATATTTGCAAAAGTTATAAGCGTTTTCCGTAGCAACTGATTGAAATACGTTTGCTCTTCGAACGGACATTATTGCGATTTAGGGGTTCATGTCGATGAAGAAAAACTCTGAGGGGCTGACGGCCACTAGAACTTTTAATTACCTACAATTTGAGGTATGATGGAAATTTATGCAAGAATTTTTGCAAAAGTTATAGACGTTTTTCTTTGTGGCAACTGGTTGAAATACGTTTGATATTCGAACGGAGATTATTACGATTTCGATTTTTGTTCTGTAGAATCTTAACAACTAGACTCAATTCACAATTTTTGCGTTCTGGCAGTGGTTTGCAAAGCACAATTTACAATTATTCCTTTTAGATTCAGATTGTACGGATTAAAGACATCATATACCCTACCCATTTTAAATCAGTCCAAACTCCTATCAGGTCACAATAAATGAAATATTTATTTCAGTTGTTGAGAATACTGAACTAATCAATGCATCAATGAAACATTTTGTTTGTGTAGGTATACTATTAGTATTGTCCATTAAAGCCAATGATTGTAATTTTCTGTGTGTATATAACTTTCTATTTGTTCTAACTTTTTAAAGCCTACCTACATCAGAAGAATAAAATTTAAACTCTGCAGGACTCTTTCATACACCTGCGATTGGGCATTACAAATAACTTGCACAAGTCCCGCAGTTTTCGAATAATCCCATAAAAATAGCAGTTATTTATATAAAACACAATCTTTTCTGAAGAACACATATCAAAAACCACTAACTTTCGACAACCCATACTGTTTATTGTTCTTGTCTTCAACATTCAATCCATATTATTGACTATAACAATTGACCCCAAAAAGAAGTTGGTTCTTTTTATACTGTGGTGTCCAATGTTTTCGTAATTATACAGTTTTATGTAATTTTATTAGACTGTAACTTACCTTTTAGATAAAAGAGGTCAAAACACCAAATCGATCGCTGTATACATATTAAAATATTTTTTGAAGTTTACACTTGAAGCGTATATAGTAGTCCAGTCATTCTAGATTTTGGATATACGTTGTATTCGGAAGATTAATTGCAGTCGATGAAACTGGTACCATTCCATAACTTATGGTTTCAGTAGTAAAACATAATTAAATTTATTATAATTTGATTTAACTAATTTTTGGTGATACATTTTGTCGAATAGGTTCCCGTATCCTTTTGACGGTAAATTTTGTCTGTTACACTATGGCATTTTTATTTTTGCAATTAATTGAGTGTGATTCGAGGAATAAAGGGTTAATGTCTGACAGGCACACTTTTACAATGGTTAATTAAAGCATAATCCTATTAACTATGATGTTAAACATGTTAATATGTTACTAGTTGAACCATATGCTATCGATTGGTATCAGATTTATCGACTGCATTTGAACTTCCGAATCAAAATCTAGAATGACTGGACTATTGAATTTGGCGCGCTGACCCATAATTCCATGCGGCTATAAGCGAGGAACCCATAGAATAAAAATACACATGAGCGGGCAAAAAGCTAAAAATAGATTCAAGGTCGCGCGTCTAGGAGTCGTTTAGGTACTATCGTGGTTTAAGTTGATCTATGCAGAATATGATCTAAGTACTTATTTTCAATGATATTTACTTAATATTTTCTCGGTTTATCGCCGTATACGAGTTTGTATTATATTAGTTGGCCTGAATTTATTAAATTTATTCAAAATTCTATTTGTACAGATGCGACTCTGGTGGAGATCGCTTGAAACTCGATCTTTGTTTACATGCCTAGGGACTTTTCGCTTGTCGGGAAGCAAATGTCGCGTTCGTGTAAAATGGTGTAAATAACAGTTGCTTTCCTTTTGCATAAAATCTCAGATATATTTGCTCAGTTTAGTTAGGCTCACGTAAGTACGCGTTCCTTTTGCTTTTGCTCAGATAAATTGAACTGAGATTTTTACCTTCCCCCTTTCCGATGCAGCACTACCTCCAGAGCAGATACACATATCTGAGAATTATCTCACTTGTGAAATCATTGGTGGGGGTTAAACGAAATATGTCAAACTGCGCCTACGGCGTCTACGAGAAGCGAGGTTATGATTGTTTGTTTCACTTTGTTCTCGTCTGTGATCTATTTAAAAGTTTACTTAAAACCGTGATTAAAACTTTAAACAACATGTACAAGCTGTGATGGACAAAATAAGACTAGGTAATAATAATTAACGATGCCGGAGAAGTACTGCTTTTGGACACTGCTTTTGAACCAAAATGCAGCTGGAAATGTATGTGATGCATCTATTTTAGGAAATGTGCAGGAGACAACACCAAGTTGTTCTACGAGTGTGACAGAGTCACAAGTGTTCTGTTGATATTTTAGTAGATAGGTATATAATAAAACTGAACTTGTACTTAAATTTTGCCTGTTTTTTAAAAATAAAACACATGATAAGTAATTCTTTTTATTATTGCAATACAAAATGAAATTCCGTCAACCAATCATTTGCCTAAATAATTGTTCTCTTCTAGAATTTCTTCCAAGAATGCCATTCGTAACAAGCGAATTTATAAAATTGCTATTTTGGTTAGGTATGCAACAGCAGTAGTGTATAAAGGTGGTTACTGCCTCCGCCACCGCCACAACCACCGCCACCGCCACCGCCCAATAAATTAAAAATGGCGTCCCACCACCCAATTACCACTAATTGGCTACATCACCGAATCAATTAAGAGTGGGGTTCTACTACCATCTCCACCACTCAATTAGCTAATTAGAGTGGTAATTAATCAATTAGAGTGCAATTACATCACCCAATCAATTAATAATACAATTACATCAATTAAACCCCCACATCACTGAGTGCTCGGTGTGATTTGGCTTCTGAATACACTTTATTACAGGTAGGCGACCGCTCGCTCGAGACACATTGCAGGGGGTGAGGGTGATGCAGGTAGGCGACCGGTGGCTCTAGACACATTACAGGGGGTGAGGGGTGAGGGGGTGACATACTACTACGGAGGGTGTATATATACAATACCTGTCTTATTTCATGTTGTTT
Source organism: Melinopterus prodromus (assembly GCA_964023965.1). Classification (NCBI taxonomy): domain Eukaryota; kingdom Metazoa; phylum Arthropoda; class Insecta; order Coleoptera; family Scarabaeidae; genus Melinopterus; species Melinopterus prodromus. The sequence goes on from CAXIES010000356.1 coordinate 38,680, forward strand.
GTCTTTCTCTATCTTATAGCTTTTTGTTTACCGACACACATTCCATCTCTCATTGGGGTTATTACACTTCACAAACACATTGCAATAGGACGGAATAAAACACGAATAATTTACATACAAAAATCATTTATTAAATTGTTATCATTACATAGTATCAGTACATAATACCATTACATAATTATAAACTAGTTCACATCTTTCCCTTTTTTTTTTTCCTCAGACTTTCATTATAATTTAGCTGATTTGATTATCTAACTTGCCGTACTACACTATTTATCGGGTTGTATTCAATAATACTATCATGAACGATAATACAATACGCTTTAGTATTATTGGGGAATACATTAGAACTTTGAAATTCCACACTAATGTCAGACGTCGATGACAGTCTATAATCATGACATACACCAAACAGAAAACTTAATGGAATCCGTAGATACTATGTTATTATAAACTAATTCACATCTTTCCTCAGACTCTCATTATAATTTAGCTGATTCGATAAACCATTTTATTCTAGATTGTTCTATCGTATTTTTTTGTTTATGTAATTAGGTAGTACATCTTTCGTCAGTATTTCATTATAATTTAGCTGACTCGATAATCCATTTTATTCTAGATTGTTCTATAGTATCTTTTCTGTATTTGTAATTGGGTAAGGGTGGTAATATATCAATAAAGGTGGGGGAATAGGACTGTATGTGAGATACATATATTCAGGTAAGCTTTAGAAATTGTTATCCTCACTATTGGTTGAGTGGATTAGAATGTTGGACAGATGTCTATGTATTTATGGGGTTACATCATGAGATTAGCATCTACCATTCATTAGTTCAAATCATTCGTGAGTTAATTTTTTGTTTAATGTTTTTGTAAGTCATTCCGCGTGGTATGAGATGCTAAAGGTGCTCGGTAAGTACAATCACCACTAATTCTATCAACCACTATATAAAAGATTAATACATAGTCAATGTACATAACTGTATCAGCAATTATAATGGAAGACTCATCATCACATAATTATAGAGTATCTTACAGTTGTTCATGGCACACACAGCACTAACTGGTCTACATGTGTGAAACTTGCATGGCGTATTCATCTCAATTATAGGTTTGGTGGGATACCCTATTTCGATCATCTCCAAATTTATAATGTGCGGATGTGTCCTCCAATAAGCCGTCTCTCTCAATAGTACATCATATTTATCTCCACCCTTCACATAAATGCGATCCACTCCATCCAAATATAATTCCAATACATTCGATAGTTTATCCAAACCTATGAAGCCTGCCGTGTAGTCGATGCCATGGTGATGAGCCTCCAGATATCGAGTAGTTTTCTTATCGTCACTATTTAGATCGTCAAACTTGGTTGATGGTAGAAAGAGGTGATTTGACATATATCTTCCATCGTAGATGCACAACTCCTTCACCATGAAGACACCTGACCCCACTCGGAAACCCTGAATATCAACTACCGCAATTCTCATTTTAATCGTATTATTCTTTGGGTGATGTTAACTGTATACTAGACAATTCCACTATAATTATTTGAATATATAGGTAATATGTATCCCCACCTCAAAACCCCACCCAGTCGAACAAAGTCGTTGATGATAGGATCTTTATTATACCATACTTTGCATATACTACTATTACAACAGTGATCAGACATAAAAACCAACGATTGTGTCACTCATCCTGACAATTTGTGTCAGCCAACCTGACAATTTGCGTCAGTCAAGCCGTCAATCGTGTCAACCGACCGCACAAAGAATACGAGAAGTGGTATCTACTTATTATTGAAGTATGAATCTCATCTTCAATGGAAAAACTACATTCTGGGGATTATCGTAAAAATGACAACCGACAACAATGTGGAGATATATCACAAAGTAATGAAATGCCAGTTTTAACCAACAATATTCGAGAGTGTAAAAGCAACTACAAGAACGAAATGAATTAGCTACCGGTAAAGATGCTGTATATGACACTGTGCTTGGAATTGTATGCATTCTTATGGGATTTTGTTTCATAGAGGCCCAATACTGCAAAATAGCATTGTTTCTTATGTAAAACACACACACAAATCCTTTCAATATATAAGATCTTTGTGCGCAGAGCATTATATTTTTATAGACAGTTCTCAAAGACTTTTTAGGGTTCTCTTTAAAGTTTTAGCGCTTCTAACGTATCCATATTACTTCTGCCAGTAGGTATAAATATGTGGTACCAAACAATCGACTCTCATTTGACTTACAGCAGTGACCTAACATAAAAACCAACGATTGCATCAGGCGACCTGACAATTTGTGTCAGTCAATCCATTAATTGTGTCAGGCGACCTGACAATTTGTGTCAGTCAATCCGTCAATCGTGTCAACCGACCGGATAAAGAATACGATAAGTGGTATCTTCTTATTATAGAAGTATGGGTTTAATCTTCCATGGGAGAGCTACATTCTGGAATCATCGTAAAAATTGCAATCGACAACAATTTGGAGATATATCAGAAAGAAATGATGTGGTAGTATTAACCAACAATATTCAACAGTGTAAAAGGCAATTACGAGAAAGAAATGAATTAGCTACCGATGAAGATGTTGTAGATGTGAGTGATAGTAAGAGGGAATCCAAGGTACATATTTTGGAGAAAATGGAAAGAAGAAGATACTGCGTTTCGTGTTATAATTTTCATTCTAATGAGTTGGGGAGAAAACGAGCGAGAAATGCAACAATAAAAATTAAAACCATATGCAATACGTGTAATAAACATTTTTGTAGCAAATGCTTCGAGAGAACACATGAATTTCTAAAGTATGTTGCATAATATGTATTATTAATAAAATAAATAAATAAATTTCATCACATTCTTACTCCATCAACCTGTCATTGAATTATATACAGAAAATTATAAATAGCCGTATACAGCACACCATGTAAATGACACTTTTCTGTATCTCACGCTCATGTATGTGGCATCAATCAGGTTTTTAATCTGTTGGAATCAGTCAACCTATCATACACCTATCAATCCCACCGTCCGTAACTCCAAATCAAATATAAATTGATTATTATTTATAAGTATTTTTAGTATCAATCAGTATTCGTTAGTATGAGGGTCGTCAGTCACCCATCACTATCACTACCGCTAATTAACTTGGACACAGTCTGCTCGAATGATGAAGTGTCTACACAGCAGCGCCATGGTGAACTTCTTCCAAACAGTATTAGGGCGATTATATGTGGTCCTTCAGGTTGTGGAAAAACGAACCTTCTACTTAGTTTACTATTTGAGAAAAATGGTTTACGCTTTGAGAATATCTACATTTTCTCCAAGACATTATTCCAACCAAAATATGAATTTTTAAATAATATAATCAAGGAGATACCAGAAGTTCAAATTTTTAATTACAGCAATAATGACGATATTGTGGATCCTCAAGATGCCAAAAACAACTCCGTATTCATTTTCGATGATATAGCCTGCGATAGACAGGATAAAATACGATCATATTTCTGTATGGGTCGTCATAAACTTGTCGATAGCTTCTATTTAACACAGACTTACACACGAATACCTAAACACCTATTGCGTGATAATTCAAACGTCATAGTTTTATTCGCTCAGGACTCACTTAATTTAAAGCATGTGTTTGAGGAGCACGTATCAGCAGACATGAATTTTCATAGGTTCCGAGAAATGTGTCTACAATGTTGGAGATGTGGAAAGCATAGTGCATTAGTAATAATGAAGGATTTTAAAATTGAAGATGGGCGATATAGAATGGGGTTTGATCAGTATATATTAGACATACAATAGAAAATAGTGACAGTGTGAATCGACTATCGAGTGAAATAGAGCTACAAACAGTGCGTCGCAGTGTTGAAGTGGATAATTGGTTTTAAATCTTAGTATCTTCAATTTTAATATACAATGGAGAGGAGGAAGCAGTTGTGGAGTAGTAAACATAGTGATACACCTCGGGGTGGAGATGATATTAAGAGACAGATCAGTGAGATAGCAAATGTTGTCAGAAAAAAATATTTAGCTTTAAAGATGGGACGCAAACGTGATGATGAAACGATTGAACGTGTCGCAAAACCTATAACTGAGACATTAAAAGGTATTTCCACCGCAGCGATGGATTTACTACAGAAGAATATTACAGCCGGAGCAAATGCTGTAAAGCTTGAGAAGCGTGAGCCTATGGAAATATCATCACTGCCCACACAAATTAGCGCATACTTCTCTACCGGTCTAGATAAGCACTTAGATAAAAGTTTTGGTGCGCAATACAATTATGAAAGTGGTAATTGGACATTAGGATCAAAAAGCATCGATTTTTCAAATGATAAAATAATTATAGATAATGGAACTACAATTGATGGAAGTAGGGGGTTATATGAATTAATATTTCTAAAATCACCAGTAGGTTATTCACGTAGGGATTTGCAGAAATATCATGAAATACTCAATTTAACGAATGTGCATAAACATCAATTTGATGTTAATGCGCGAACTAAGGCGAATAGATCGTATAAATATACACAAATCATAAAACCACTATTGGAAAACTCACTTGATTTAGATACATCCATCACATGGGAGCCGAAGTTTGGGGGTGATCTCCAAATGAAAGTCGATGATCGAAAAATGCAGTATATATACTGGAATAATATTAATGAGTTGGTAGATCGTCTAAGACTGCTGACTGCTTCACAAGCTGCTGGAAACAATTCCCACAACAACGAAATTGTATCAATCGTGGAGGAGTTGCGAGAAGCAGAAATCATTTTTTAAGATGGGTGTAGACAAATTCGGTAGATCTCACGGTAGAGTCAAGAATCGTACACACATACAACGAGCGCAGACATTCACCCTAACACAAGATGGAAATTATGATATCCGGAAGCGCAAATTGTGTAACATTGGAACACCAACCAATGATGGTGACGGTGCACACAAACAATATGTCGAAAGCAGAATTCAAGAATCTATTAATATTATGAAACGTGAGATGATGCCGCTAATTCACGAATCAATTTCGGATAAGATGAAAATTTGGAACACTGATATACGACATTATATTACTAGTGAAATCGCTTCCATTAATGATAATATTACCACAACAAAATCACACATTGATTCTTTTATGGGTATTACTACCAATGACATCAGATCGGGGGCTTCTAAAGTGGATGTATTAGAAGTAAAACAGAATGAAATATTAGAAGAAATGCGAAAACAACATACGAGAATGACTGTTATGAGGAATAGTACTACAGACGGGGAGAGTAATTTACGATCGTTTGCACAACTCGCCAGAGAGGAAATCGCGAGTGTCGTAGAGCGTTTAATAGTTCTCGAGCATAAGTCAACCACCAGTACAACATTTGAGCCCACATCGGAAACATCATAAGATGAAAAAGTTTAGTAATGCAAAGGAGGCTATTGTGAATGAATTGCATAAACCGGCTCGCAAGAAGTTTCCGAGGCGGAGGACCATTCTACATGGTATAGATGATCTTTGGCAAGCCGATTTAATTGAGCTCATCACATATTCTCGCTTCAATAGAGGGTTTAAATATATTCTAATTGTAATTGATTGTTTTTCTAAATTCGTATGGATGGAGCCGATAAAGAATAAGTCATCGGGTGAAGTGTCACGAGCCATGGGTACAATATTGATGAATTCACATCCCCGTATTCCAAAGAACCTACAAACCGATAATGGGCGTGAATTCTACAATAGCCAGTTTAACTCATTAATGAGAAAGTATTCAATTAACCATTATTCAACATTCAGCGTAATGAAGGCTGCCATAGTTGAACGCTCAATTAGAACCATAAAGCAGAATTTATTCAAATTATTTAGTCTATATGGAAACTATAAATGGTATCACCTACTACAAACCATCACAGTGAAGTACAATAATACAAAGCATAGAACCATAGGGATGAAGCCGATAGATGTTGATTCAAAACAGATTGAGAATGAACTTCTTCGTACCGTTTACAGTCACATTAAGGTCGCTGGTAGGGCTAAATTGAAAGTTGGTGATGTGGTTCGCATAAGTAAATTTAAGCATGTTTTCACCAAGGGATATTTGCCGAGTTGGACGACTGAATTATTTAAGATTGTAAGAATTAAGATAACAGATCCGGTTACATATATGTTGGATGATATGTATGGTCAACCAATAAAGGGAGGGTTCTATGAGCATGAATTGATGAAAACGAACTCACCCGATACGTATCTTGTGGAGAAGGTATTAAAAACGAGGGGTGATAGAGTATTCGTAAAATGGTTGGGTTTCGATAGCACTCATAACAGTTGGATACCGAAAGCAAACATAATCTAATAGTGTGGTGTGATAGCCATTGGAGGAAAAAAAAGCACAGACACGTAGAAATCATGAACTCTAACGCATGTGACATCGTCATATCACATTTCACACATGAAAAGATGTTGAATGAGTTTAGTCGTGATGAGTTAGGATTATTCTCCATCAACTATCTACGTAAGCATGTAGCTCCACACCAACTACAAGCCGCCTGGTGTAAATTACCTAGACACTTCACTGACGATGATGAGTTGAAAGCTAGATTACCATGTCACAAACATCATAACACACCTCATCAGGATACCCACTACGATGGACCGCCACCATCACGCAAAAATTGTTTACAATGTGAAATTTAGAAATGTAATGTGGCTACTATATTATTAATTACATGAATTAAATGTATTATGTGAATTGTGTGTGTCTGTATATTATTTGATCCCTATCCCTATTATTAATATGATAATTGCGTGAAACAATATAACACTTTAAAGTGGTGAGAACTAGGATGTAACATGACGTCATCATTGACTAACAAAACAAGTTTGAACGTGTTCGAACATGTTCCGGATTATGTATAGCAGTATAATTAGTGATGAAAATGCAAGTTTAGACAGGTTTGAACATGTCTGAAAAGGATTCTTATACAGCCTGTGGTAATATTGAACTCTATGTTACCGAGATTTGTGTATAAAATATATGAGTACGCATGATGTGTAATCAGTATCAATGATAACGTATAAGGGTAAGGGGCTCTTAAACACGAGTATTAATAATCTACCATTTGAGTTACACCTGCCGGGGTATCAGTTTTGCGGACCTGGAACTAAACTACAAAAAAGATTGCAACGTGGTGATGAGGGGGTGAATAGACTGGACGCCGCCTGTAGGAATCACGATATCGCATATAAGAATCATAAAAGTCTAGAGGATCGTCATCGAGCTGATAGAGAACTCGAAAATAGGGCTTGGGATAGAGTAAAATCATCAGACTCTAAATTTGGCGAAAAAGCATTAGCCTGGTTGGTTACCAACGCGATGAAATTAAAACGAACACTTGGTATGGGAATCTCAACATCCTGTGGAGATAATAGAAGGGTGAAAAGACTCTCAAAGAAAAATGATAAAGCCAAAGTTGCATTCCGCAAAGCAATTGTAAGCAGAGTTAGTAAGACAATAGGTAGAGTTGATAATTTGAGAGATGCGTCACGTTTAGCTGTTCAGAGTGCACGCTTAGCTGTTAAGGATGTTGGTGGAAAGGCTAGAGTAAGGATTCCACGTATAATTCCAATCCCCAAGACTGGTGGAATCATCCCTCTACTACCAGCTATTTTTGCCGGCCTCTCAGCATTAGGAGGACTGAGTGGTGGAGCGGCAGGTGTATACAGAGCCATAAGAAGTGGACAAGAAGCTCGAGAAAAATTAGTAGAATCAGAACGTCATAATAAAACAATGGAGGCGATAGCTATTGGCAAGAAGGGGTCTGGATTATTCTTGAAGAAGCATAAATCAGGTCTAGGATTATACATGAAAAAAAATTTTTAGCTGAGCTACCCAAGAGGCCCCTAACCAACATCGACTTAATTAGATATGCTAAATTATTGAAAATCCGCCATTTTCGAGGAGTCTTCATGCGCGATACTATACCGAAAACACCCATAACCGCAAACGAGTGTGCCATCGTTAATTTGGACGACAACAGTGGAGGGGGGACTCATTGGGTAGCATATCAGAATAGAGATCACCATGTAATCTACTTTGACAGTTTTGGTAACCTGAGACCGCCAAAGGAACTAATAAAATATTTCAAACATTGTGAGATTACATATAATCATACCAATGTACAAAAGAGTAATACTTACAATTGTGGGCATTTATGCCTAGAATTTCTAATAAAGCATAAATAGATGAACATTCAACAAAATCGTTTAATTATGTCTCAGACATTCACCCTTACAGGTGCTTCCAGTACACTATCCATTGATTTTTATCCTCCAATCGAATTAGAACTTGGTTCTCAATATTCATTAGCATTACTAGCCCTACATACGTACAACAGTATCCCCAATATTGAAGAAGGTGTGAATAATAAATTTCACTACGGTGTTCCCAAATTGGATAGTGGTATAAATATCCAAAAGGGTGTAATCGATATCTCAACTCGAACGATTGAACTCGACGATATTGAGGCATACAATAAATTCCATTACACTCATCACGAGTCGGATAGTGGTATAGATATTCACGAAAGTGTGATAGAAATTCCTACAGGATCATATGAACTCAGTAATATTGAGGCATACTTATTAGATGAACTGGAAGTACGTGGCCATATAAAACCATTGGACAGAAGTAGTCTATCAATCAAGGGTAATAATAATACTTTGAGGTGTGAAGTTAGGAGTGAATTACGAATCAACTTTACTCGGCCGAATACTATTGGTACAGTGTTAGGATTCTCGCCACAATTTATCGTTCCGAATATTAGATACCAATCAGACTTACCAGTGAGAATAAGTAAGGTTGTTACTATACGTGTAGAGTGCAATATTATTTTCGGTTCGTTTTATAACAACAAACCATCACATACGCTATACGAATTTGCGCCAGCAGTAGACCCTGGTTATAGCATTGATATTGAGCCGAGGAATTTAGTATACCTACCCGTCTCGAATCAACGGAACATTTCAAACGTCACAATAAATTTACTTGATCAGTGTGGGGAATTAGTCAATTTTCGAGGTGAAGACATTGTAATCAGATTGGAGTTGAAGAAGCGAACGTGAAATGGGTTTAGTTTTTCGTGTTGGGCGGTCATCACGGCGTGATAGGTATATAAGCAGGGGTAATTTCCAGTCGACTTCAGTTAGTACTATTCACCCAGTAGGTGTAGCACCGGTAGCAATTAGCCAATCATCATCATCACTATCCAAAGAGAATATTCAATTTCTACGATCTCAAGGTTATCATGTCAGAAAAGTTATCGATATTCGGAAATCCTGATTTCGATCATTCGATAGTCGGTGAGGAGATACATACATACCACCCCCAAACCAACTCATTTCAACATAATGACGAAATCGAAATCACCATCAATCAGCAGGATGCTCTGGTTTCGATGTATGAAAGTGCCCTGTATATTGAAGGTTCCATCGAGCATTCGGCGACTGGGTCGGGTGATGCTAAGATTACAAACAATTTTGGAGCGTTTCTTTTCGAGTCTATTAGCTATGAACTCAACGGTATCGAGATTGATAGAATTAGAGATCCTGGAATTACAACACTCCTGAAAGCATATTTATGCCTAAATGAGAATCAGTGTAAAGCCCTTCAAATTGCTGGATTAGTATATCCACTAGATAATGGTATTTATACACTTCATAATAATGATACATTCTCTCTACGGATTCCATTAAGTTATCTGTTTGGCGTATTTCATGATTATAGACGAGTAATTCAAGGTCGTCACAAACTGCGATTAGTTCGATCCAGATCAGACAATAACTGCTATCAGATAGTGCTCTCGGCTGCTGATAGTGGTGCAACGGATTTGAAAAAATTGAAAATAAATCTTACTAACATTGAATTAAGAGCTAAACACATTCTACCATCGGATGATGTGAAATTGGAGTTGCTACAGAATCTGAAGAGTGAGAAACCGATACTAATACCATTCAGGAAGTGGGATTTTCACGAACTTCCATCTCTTAGAAGAGCTAATAATGAGATTTGGTCTGTGAAGACGAGCGTTAACCTAGAGAGACCCCTTTATGTCATAATTGCATTCCAAACAAATCGCAAAGATAATGTTAAGAGTGATATATCTCGCTTTGATCATGTAAACATCACCGATTTGAGAGTATATCTAAATTCGGCTTGCTATCCATATGAATCTATGCGTTTGGACTTTGATAGAATGAGATATGCAGAGGTATTTCAAATGTATTTAGACTTTCAAACTGGTTTCCTTGAGCAGCAACATGCACAACCTATGCTAAATTATCGGGATTTTAACCAGCGGACCCTATTCGTAGTTGATACATCTAAACATGCTGCAAATGTTGTATTGTCATCGACGTGTGACATTACTGTGGAATTTCAAAGTTCTAATGTATTCCCCAATAATACTAAAGCGTATTGTATTATCGTTCATGATAGTATTATTGAATACACACCGATAAATAGTGTAGTACGGCAAGTTAGATAATCAAATCAGCTAAATTATAATGAAAGTCTGAGGAAAAAAAAAAAGGGAAAGATGTGAACTAGTTTATAATTATGTAATGGTATTATGTACTGATACTATGTAATGATAACAATTTAATAAATGATTTTTGTATGTAAATTATTCGTGTTTTATTCCGTCCTATTGCAATGTGTTTGTGAAGTGTAATAACCCCAATGAGAGATGGAATGTGTGTCGGTAAACAAAAAGCTATAAGATAGAGAAAGACAAACAACATGAAATAAGACAGGTATTGTATATATACACCCTCCGTAGTAGTATGTCACCCCCCTCACCCCTCACCCCCTGTAATGTGTCTAGAGCCACCGGTCGCCTACCTGCATCACCCTCACCCCCTGCAATGTGTCTCGAGCGAGCGGTCGCCTACCTGTAATAAAGTGTATTCAGAAGCCAAATCACACCGAGCACTCAGTGATGTGGGGGTTTAATTGATGTAATTGTATTATTAATTGATTGGGTGATGTAATTGCACTCTAATTGATTAATTACCACTCTAATTAGCTAATTGAGTGGTGGAGATGGTAGTAGAACCCCACTCTTAATTGATTCGGTGATGTAGCCAATTAGTGGTAATTGGGTGGTGGGACGCCATTTTTAATTTATTGGGCGGTGGCGGTGGCGGTGGTTGTGGCGGTGGCGGAGGCAGTAACCACCTTTATACACTACTACCAGCACATTTGACATTTGAGTGAGTTGAGCAACAGATTGCCGTTCCTTTTGAACCCTTATTACTCACTAAATCGAACTGAGTTTAACCTGAGCTGAGCGAATCAGATCAATTTATTTCAACTCACTTTGTTTGCAAAAGGAAAGCAGCTAACGTCAAACAGATAGTTTGGTATCTCTAGTATTTTTTCTTAAATTTAGCAACCTAAGAGGAGCTGTCTTACTGAACTTACAGCAAAAGCAGTTGGTGTTGAGATGAATCTGAAATATACAGATTTAATGAAAGGGGACCATTTGGCCCCAGAATTTCTAAAGGTATTAAATGGGATAACCTAAGTATGTTAAACATATAAATCCTATATTTTTTCTAGATGAACCCACAACACACAGTTCTCACAATTAACGACAATGGTTTCTGCCTATGGGAGAGCAGGGCTATCCGCTATAATGACCTATTTTGTTCAACAATACGGAAAGGATGACTAATTAGTTGCTTTCCTTTTGCATAAAATCTCAGATATATTTGCTCAGTTTAGTTAGGCTCACGTAAGTACGCGTTCCTTTTGCTTTTGCTCAGATAAATTGAACTGAGATTTTTACCTTCCCCCTTTCCGATGCAGCACTACCTCCAGAGCAGATACACATATCTGAGAATTATCTCACTTGTGAAATCATTGGTGGGGGTTAAACGAAATATGTCAAACTGCGCCTACGGCGTCTACGAGAAGCGAGGTTATGATTGTTTGTTTCACTTTGTTCTCGTCTGTGATCTATTTAAAAGTTTACTTAAAACCGTGATTAAAACTTTAAACAACATGTACAAGCTGTGATGGACAAAATAAGACTAGGTAATAATAATTAACGATGCCGGAGAAGTACTGCTTTTGGACACTGCTTTTGAACCAAAATGCAGCTGGAAATGTATGTGATGCATCTATTTTAGGAAATGTGCAGGAGACAACACCAAGTTGTTCTACGAGTGTGACAGAGTCACAAGTGTTCTGTTGATATTTTAGTAGATAGGTATATAATAAAACTGAACTTGTACTTAAATTTTGCCTGTTTTTTTTAAATAAAACACATGATAAGTAATTCTTTTTATTATTGCAATACAAAATGAAATTCCGTCAACCAAACATTTGCCTAAATAATTGTTCTCTTCTAGAATTTCTTCCAAGAATGCCATTCGTAACAAGCGAATTTATAAAATTGCTATTTTGGTTAGGTATGCAACAGCACATTTGACATTTGAGTGAGTTGAGCAACAGATTGCCGTTCCTTTTGAACCCTTATTACTCACTAAATCGAACTGAGTTTAACCTGAGCTGAGCGAATCAGATCAATTCATTTCAACTCACTTTGTTTGTACCCGAAAAATTCCAAAGATCGTGCTCTGGTCGACCAAAAATTGTACTTTGACATGGGAACTCTCTTCTAGAGTTTTGGGGACCTTTATGCATGTAAGTGTATTCAATCAGTACAAATAAGTTAAACTGATTATTTTTAATTTAACTTTCTTTTTTCTCGTTTTCAGTATGCTATGATGTTTGGTGGCCAGCCATTTGATGACACTAAACATACTAGTTGCCAAGATGCATTTAGATTATTTGAAAAGTCCTTGGATAGTGAAGAGTACGCTGCTGGCAGCCACTTGACTTTAGCTGACTTAGCTTTAGTTGCAACAACTTCATCTTACGAAGCTTGCGGTTTCGATCTGTCCCCATACCAGAAAGTTCTTCGGTGGTACAATAAGATCAAAGCTGAAGCTCCAGGCTATGAAGAGGCCAATGGAAAGAATGTGCAGGTGTTCAGAGAACTGTACAATACATTGGTCAAGAAATAAGCACACATGTCATTAAGGCTTGCAGAATGGATGTTTTCAATGTGCATTTACAGTATTAAGGTTTTATGTTATTCTAATCTCTAACACACTTTATCTTGAATAAAATGTATATTTAAGGGTGCCGAAACGGGTGCGGCACGCACCCTAGAAAGTTCAACAACGAACTTCGTAAATAGTACTGATCTTTTAATTTTCCTTTTAAATTTGAGATTTTTTGCAGTCAAAGGGTATTAATTTAATGTAGCTACAGCATACAAACAGTACAACGATAACTTAGCACAAAAGTAGTCGTTTTTGCTGCCTTGTACCGATTGTCTAATTAAAGTTATTTCTTGGATATTTTACAGCATGTATTGATGATAGGTGATTTTACTATGCAGTGTATGAAGCATGAAGCAAGGATTTAAAAATCCAAAAACAAAATTGTAAGTTATTGTCTATTGTTCAATTCTGATCAATTTTCGGTATGTATTCCCTTTTTAGTTATCGTTGTCCTGTTCGCATGCTGTAGCTACATTCAATCAATACCCTTTGAGTGCAAAAAATCTCAAATTTAAAAGCAAAATTAAAAGATCGGTACGAAGTACGTTTTCCAATTTGCGGGTGCGTTTCGGCACCCTTAATCGGTTTAAATATACTATATGAGGAGTATGACGTAAATAGGAATCCAGGAGAGAAGGAATTAATTATTAATTATATCTATTATATTATTAATATCTAATATCTTGTAATATTTTATCTGTTCGAGATTTAATTCATTATAAATACTATATTTATTTTATTTGATTTAAGATATGAGAGATGATGATTTTTTATTTGTTATATTATTTTGATAATATATTTTAAAATGTATTTCTAGAATTTAAAATTTGCTGTCTTGCTAACGTTATTCATGTACAATGCCTTTACCAAGACTAACTAAATTTCCAAACTCTTAATTGTTTCCATTTAAGATACTTAATTATAATCAGAGAATCAATCCCTTTACAAGAAGTAACACCTACGCCACTGGACCAAAATAACAGCTGAACTTTACAGCCAGTTCCTCGCCAAAAAAAAAAAAAACTCAACTTTTTTTAGTTGAACTTCACAGCAAATTTTACTAAAGGCTTTTACATGCACGTTTGCTGTCATTGTAGTTTGTAATATATTTAAATCGCACTACCATTCAAAATTCCAAAATTGTTCTGGTCGATTTTTTCAACTTATATTTTAAAAATTAAAATCTAATCTTCCTGTACTAAAATTATATTTATTGTATTTTTAATGCAAGTTTTTTTTTATGTAGGTGTAGGTTATCAAAATAAATATAAGATATAAGGATATATACAACATATTTTATTGAACATTTATCTATAATTATAAAATATAATTTAACAACA
>CAXIES010000357.1:0-100318 GCA_964023965.1 Melinopterus prodromus
ACTAGTTTGGCCTAGGATAAACTAGTTTGGCCTAGGATAAACCAGTTTGGCCTAGGATAAACTAGTTTGGCCTAGGATAAACTAGTTTGGCCTAGGATAAACTAGTTTTGCCTAGGATAAACTAGTTTGGCCAAGGATAAACTAGTTTGGCCTAGGATAAACTAGTTTGGCCTAGGATAAACTAGTTTGGCGTAGGATAAACTAGTTTGGCCTAGGATAAACTAGTTTGGCCTAGGATAAACTAGTTTTGCCTAGGATAAACTAGTTTGTCCTAGGATAAACTAGTTTGGCCTAGGATAAACTAGTTTGGCCTAGGATATACTAGTTTGGCCTAGGATAAACTAGTTTGGCCAAGGATAAACTAGTTTGGCCTAGGATAAACTAGTTTGGCCTAGGATAAACTAGTTTGGCCTAGGATAAACTAGTTTGGCCTAGGATTAACTAGTTTTGCCTAGGATAAACTAGTTTGCCCTAGGATAAACTAGTTTGGCATAGGATAAACTAGTTTGGCCTAGGATAAACTAGTTTTGGATAGGAAAAACTAGTTTGGCCTAAGATAAACTAATTTGGCCTAGGATAAACTAGTTTTGCCTAGGATAAGTTAAAAAATGACGCCACCATCGAAAATTTTTTTCTGTGGTTTGTTCAGCTATTCCCACCAGTTAAAAAATGACGCCACCATCGAAAAATTTTTTCTGTGGTTGGTTCAGCTATTCCCACCAGTTAAAAGATGACGCCACCATCGAAAAATTTTTTCTGTGATTGGTTCAGCTATTCCCACCAGTTAAAAAATGACGCCACCATCGAAAAATTTTTTCTGTGGTTGGTTCAGCTATTCCCACCAGTTAAAAAATGACGCCACCGTCGGAATTTTTTTCTGACCCTCGAAATTTTTTTTCTGACCGTCGAAATTTTTTTTCTGTGGCCTAGGATAAACTAGTTTTGCCTAGGATAAACTAGTTTGGCCTAGGCTAAACTAGTTTGGCCTAGGATAAACTAGTTTTGCCTAGGATAAACTAGTTTGGCCTAAGATAAACTAGTTTGGCCTAGGATAAACTAGTTTGGCATTGGATAAACTAGTTTGGCCTAGGATAAACTTGTTTTGCCTAGGATAAACTAGTTTGGCCTAGGATAAACTAGTTTTGCCTAGGATAAACTAGTTTGGCCTAGGATAAACTAGTTTGGCCTAGAATAAACTAGTTTGGCCTAGGATAAACTAGTTTTGCCTAGTATAAACTAGTTTGGAATAGGATAAACTAGTTTGGCCTAGGATAAAGTAGTTTGGCCAAGGATAAACTAGTTTGGCCTAGGATAAAATAGTTTGGCCTAGGATAAATTAGTTTGGCTTAGGATAAACTAGTTTGGCATAGGATAAACTAGTTTGGCCCAGGATAAACTAGTTTTGCCTAGGATAAACTAGTTTGGCCTAGGATAAACTAGTTTGGCCTAGGATAAACCAGTTTGGCCTAGGATAAACTAGTTTTGCCTAGGATAAACTAGTTTGGCCAAGGATAAACTAGTTTGGCCTAGGATAAACTAGTTTGGCCTAGGATAAACTAGTTTGGCCTAGGATAAACTAGTTTGGCCTAGGATAAACTAGTTTGGCCTAGGATTAACTAGTTTTGCCTAGGATAAACTAGTTTGGCATAGGATAAACTAGTTTGGCCTAGGATAAACTAGTTTGGCCTAGGATAAACCAGTTTGGCCTAGGTTAAACTAGTTTGGCCAAGGATAAACTAGTTTGGCCTAGGATAAACTAGTTTGGCCTAGGATAAACTAGTTTGGCCTAGGATAAACTAGTTTGGCCTAGGATAAACTAGTTTGGCCTAGGATTAACTAGTTTTGCCTAGGATAAACTAGTTTGGCATAGGATAAACTAGTTTGGCCTAGGATAAACTAGTTTTGCCTAGGATAAACTAGTTTGGCCTAGGATAAACTAGTTTGGCCTAGGATAAACTAGTTTGGCCTAGGATAAACTAGTTTTGCCTAGGATAAACTAGTTTGTCCTAGGATTAACTAGTTTGGCCTAGGATAAACTAGTTTGGCCTAGGATATACTAGTTTGGCCTAGGATAAACTAGTTTGGCCAAGGATAAACTAGTTTGGCCTAGGATAAACTAGTTTGGCCTAGGATAAACTAGTTTGGCCTAGGATAAACTAGTTTGGCCTAATATAAACTAGTTTGGCATAGGATAAACTAGTTTGGCCTACGATAAACTAGTTTTGCCTAGGATAAACTAGTTTGGCCTAGGATAAACAAGTTTGGCCTAGGATAAACTAGTTTGGCCTAGGATAAACTAGTTTTGCCTAGGATAAGCTAAAAAATGACGCCACCATCAAAAAAATTTTTCTGTGGTTGGTTCAGCTATTCCCACCAGTTAAAAATGACGCCACCTTCGAAAAATTTTTTCTGTGGTTGGTTCAGCTATTCCCGCCAGTTAAAAAATGGCGCCAAAATCGATTTTTTTTTCTGTGGTTGGTTCAGCTATTCCCACCAGTTAAAAAATGACGCCAAAATCGAAAATTTTTTTCTGTGGTTGGTTCAGCTATTCCCACCAGTTAAAAAATGACGCCACCATCGAAAAAAATTTTCTGTGGTTGGTTCAGCTATTCCCACCACTTAAAAAATGACGCCAAAATCGAAAATTTTTTTCTGTGGTTGGTTCAGCTATTCCCACCAGTTAAAAAATGACGCCACCATCGAAAAATTTTTTCTGTGTTTGGTTCAGCTATTCCCACCAGTTAAAAAATGACGCCACCATCGAAAAATTTTTTCTGTGATTGGCTCAGCTATTCCCACCAGTTAAAAAATGACGCCACCGTCGGAATTTTTTTCTGACCCTCGAAATTTTTTTTCTGACCGTCGAAATTTTTTTTCTGCGGTTAGTTCATCTTTCCCACCGTCGAAATTTTTTTTCTGACCGTCGAAAATTTTTTTCTGCGGCCTAGGATAAACTAGTTTTGCCTAGGATAAACTAGTTTGGCCTAGGATAAACTAGTTTGGCCTAGGATAAACTAGTTTTGCCTAGGATAAACTAGTTTGGCCTAAGATAAACTAGTTTGGCCCAGGATAAACTAGTTTTGCCTAGGATAAACTAGTTTGGCCTAGGATAAACTAGTTTGGCCTAGGATAAACCAGTTTGGCCTAGGATAAACTAGTTTGGCCAAGGATAAACTAGTTTGGCCTAGGATAAACTAGTTTGGCCTAGGATAAACTAGTTTGGCCTAGGATAAACTAGTTTGGCCTAGGATAAACTAGTTTGGCCTAGGATTAACTAGTTTTGCCTAGGATAAACTAGTTTAGCCTAGGATATACTAGTTTGGCCTAGGATAAACTAGTTTGGCCAAGGATAAACTAGTTTGGCCTAGGATAAACTAGTTTGGCCTAGGATAAACTAGTTTGGCCTAGGATAAACTAGTTTGGCCTAGGATAAACTAGTTTGGCCTAGGATAAACTAGTTTGGCCTAGGATTAACTAGTTTTGCCTAGGATAAACTAGTTTGCCCTAGGATAAACTAGTTTGGCCTAGGATAAACTAGTTTTGCCTAGGATAAACTAGTTTGGCCTAGGATAAACTAGTTTGGCCTAGGATAAACTAGTTTGGCCTAGGATAAACTAGTTTGGCCTAGGATAAACTAGTTTTGCCTAGGATAAGTTAAAAAATGACGCCACCATCGAAAAAATTTTTCTGTGGTTGGTTCAGCTATTCCCACCAGTTAAAAAATGACGCCACCATCGAAAAAAATTTTCTGTGATTGGTTCAGCTATTCCCACCAGTTAAAAAATGACGCCACCATCGAAAAATTTTTTCTGTGATTGGCTCAGCTATTCCCACCAGTTAAAAAATGACGCCACCGTCGGAATTTTTTTCTGACCCTCGAAATTTTTTTTTCTGACCGTCGAAATTTTTTTTCTGCGGTTAGTTCATCTTTCCCACCGTCGAAATTTTTTTTCTGACCGTCGAAAATTTTTTTCTGCGGCCTAGGATAAACTAGTTTTGCCTAGGATAAACTAGTTTGGCCTAGGATAAACTAGTTTGGCCTAGGATAAACTAGTTTTGCCTAGGATAAACTAGTTTGGCCTAAGATAAACTAGTTTGGCCTAGGATAAACTAGTTTTGCCTAGGATAAACGAGTTTGGCCTAGGATAAACTTGTTTTGCCTAGGATAAACTAGTTTGGCCTAGGATAAACTAGTTTTGCCTAGGATAAACTAGTTTGGCCTAGGCAAAACTAGTTTATCCTAGGCCAAACTAGTTTATCCTATGCCAAACTAGTTTATCCTAGGGCAAACTAGTTTATCCTAGGCAAAACTAGTTAATCCTAGGCCAAACTAGTTTATCCTAGGCCAAACTAGTTTATCCTAGGCCAAACTAGTTTATCCTAGGCCAAACTAGTTTATCCTAGGCCAAACTACTTTATCCTTGGCCAAACTAGTTTATCCTAGGCCAAACTAGTATATCCTAGGCCAAACTGGTTTATCCTAGGCCAAACTAGTTTATCCTAGGACAAACTAGTTTATCCTAGGCCAAACTATTTTATCCTAGGCCAAACTATTTTATCCTTGGCCAAACTAGTTTATCCTAGGCCAAACTAGTTTATCCTAGGCCAAACTAGTTTATCCTATGCCAAACTAGTTTATCCTAGACAAAACTAGTTAATCCTAGGCCAAACTAGTTTATCCTAGGCCAAACTAGTTTATCCTAGGCCAAACAAGTTTATCCTAGGCCAAACTAGTTTATCCTAGGCCAAACTAGTTTATCCTAGGCCAAACTAGTTTATCCTAGGCCAAACTGGTTTATCCTAGGCCAAACTAGTTTATCCTAGGCCAAACTAGTTTATCCTAGGCAAAACTAGTTTATCCTGGGCCAAACTAGTTTATCCTAGGCCAAACTAGTTTATCCTAAGCCAAACTAGTTTATCCTAGGCCAAACTATTTTATCCTAGGCCAAACTATTTTATCCTTGGCCAAACTAGTTTATCCTAGGCCAAACTAGTTTATCCTATTCCAAACTAGTTTATACTAGGCAAAAGTAGTTTATCCTAGGCCAAACTAGTTTATTCTAGGCCAAACTAGTTTATCCTAGGCCAAACTAGTTTATCCTAGGCAAAACTAGTTTATCCTAGGCCAAACTAGTTTATCCTAGGCCAAACTGGTTTATCCTAGGCCAAACTAGTTTATCCTAGGCCAAACTAGTTTATCCTAGGCAAAACCACAGAAAAAAAATTTCGACGGTCAGAAAAAAAATTTCGAGGGTCAGAAAAAAATTCCGACGGTGGCGTCATTTTTTAACTGGTGGGAATAGCTGAACCAACCACAGAAAAAAATGTTCGATGGTGGCGTCATTTTTTAGCTGGTGGGAATAGCTGAACCAACCACAGAAAAAATTTTTCGATGGTGGCGTCATTTTTTAACTGGTGGGAATAGCTGAACCAATCACAGAAAAAAATTTTCGATGGTGGCGTCATTTTTTAACTGGTGGGAATAGCTGAACCAACCACAGAAAAAAATTTTCGATGGTGGCGTCATTTTTTAACTGGTGGGAATAGCTGAACCAACCACAGAAAAAAATTTTCGATGGTGGCATCATTTTTTAACTGGTGGGAATAGCTGAACCAACCACAGAAAATTTTTTTCGATGGTTGCGTCATTTTTTAACTGGTGGGAATAGCTGAACCTACCACAGAAAAAAATTTTCGATGGTGGCGTCATTTTTTAACTGGTGGGAATAGCTGAACCAACCACAGAAAATTTTTTTCGATGGTGGCGTCATTTTTTAACTGGTGGGAATAGCTGAACCAACCACAGAAAAAAATTTTCGATTTTGGCGTCATTTTTTAACTGGCGGGAATAGCTGAACCAACCACAGAAAAAATTTTTCGATGGTGGCGTCATTTTTAACTGGTGGGAATAGCTGAACCAACCACAGAAAAATTTTTTTGATGGTGGCGTCATTTTTTAACTTATCCTAGGCAAAACTAGTTTATCATAGGCCAAACTAGTTTATCCTAGGCCAAACTAGTTTATCCTAGGCCAAACTAGTTTATCCTAGGCAAAACTAGTTTATCCTAGGCCAAACTAGTTTATCCTATGCCAAACTAGTTTATCCTAGGGCAAACTAGTTTATCCTAGGGCAAACTAGTTTATCCTAGGCAAAACTAGTTTATCCTAGGCCAAACTAGTTTATCCTAGGCCAAACTAGTTTATCCTAGGCCAAACTAGTTTATCCTAGGCAAAACTAGTTTATCCTAGGCCAAACTAGTTTATCCTATGCCAAACTAGTTTATCCTAGGCAAAACTAGTTTATCCTAGGCCAAACTAGTTTATCCTAGGCCAAACTAGTTTATCCTAGGCCAAACTAGTTTATCCTAGGCCAAACTAGTTTATCCTAGGCCAAACTAGTTTATCCTTGGCCAAACTAGTTTATCCTAGGCCAAACTAGTATATCCTAGGCCAAACTAGTTTATCCTAGGCCAAACTAGTTTATCCTAGGACAAACTAGTTTATCCTAGGCAAAACTAGTTTATCCTAGGCCAAACTAGTTTATCCTAGGCCAAACTAGTTTATCCTAGGCCAAACTAGTTTATCCTAGGCAAAACTAGTTTATCCTAGGCCAAACTAGTTTATCCTATGCCAAACTAGTTTATCCTAGGCAAAACTAGTTAATCCTAGGCCAAACTAGTTTATCCTAGGCCAAATTAGTTTATCCTAGGCCAAACTAGTTTATCCTAGGCCAAACTAGTTTATCCTAGACCAAACTAGTTTATCCTTAGCCAAACTAGTTTATCCTAGGCCAAACTGGTTTATCCTAGGCCAAACTAGTTTATCCTAGGCCAAACTAGTTTATCCTAGGCAAAACTAGTTTTTTCCTGGGCCAAACTAGTTTATCCTAGGCCAAACTAGTTTATCCTAAGCCAAACTAGTTTATCCTACGCCAAACTATTTTATCCTAGGCCAAACTAGTTTATCCTTGGCCAAACTAGTTTATCCTAGGCCAAACTAGTTTATCCTATTCCAAACTAGTTTATACTAGGCAAAACTAGTGTATCCTAGGCCAAACTAGTTTATTCTAGGCCAAACTAGTTTATCCTAGGCCAAACTAGTTTATCCTAGGCAAAACTAGTTTATCCTAGGCCAAACAAGTTTATCCTAGGCCAAACTAGTTTATCCTAGGCCAAACTAGTTTATCCTAGGCAAAACTAGTTTATCCTAGGCCAAACTAGTTTATCTTAGGCCAAACTAGTTTAACCTAGGCAAAACTAGTTTAACCTAGGCAAAACTAGTTTATCCTAGGCCAAACTAGTTTATCCTAGGCCAAACTAGTTTATCCTAGGCAAAACTAGTTTATCCTAGGCCAAACTAGTTTATCCTAGGGCACAGAAAAAAATTTTCGACGGTCAGAAAAAAAATTTCGACGGTGGTCAAGATGAACTAACCGCAGAAAAAAAATTTCGACGGTCAGAAAAAAAATTTCGAGGGTCAGAAAAAAATTCCGACGGTGGCGTCATTTTTTAACTGGTGGGAATAGCTGAACCAATCACAGAAAAAATTTTTCGATGGTGGCGTCATTTTTTAACTGGTGGGAATAGCTGAACCAACCACATAAAAAATTTTTCGATGGTGGCGTCATTTTTTAACTGGTGGGAATAGCTGAACCAATCACAGAAAAAATTTTTCGATGGTGGCGTCATTTTTTAACTGGTGGGAATAGCTGAACCAACCACAGAAAAAAATTTTCGATGGTGGCGTCATTTTTTAACTTATCCTAGGCAAAACTAGTTTATCCTAGGCCAAACTAGTTTATCCTAGGCCAAACTAGTTTTTCCTAGGCAAAATTAGTTTATCCTAGGCCAAACTAGTTTATCCTAGGCCAAACTAGTTTATCCTTGGCCAAACTAGTTTATCCTAGGCCAAACTAGTATATCCTAGGCCAAACTAGTTTATCCTAGGCCAAACTAGTATATCCTAGGACAAACTAGTTTATCCTAGGACAAACTAGTTTATCCTAGGCAAAACTAGTTTATCCTAGGCCAAACAAGTTTATCCTAGGCCAAACTAGTTTATCCTAGGCCAAACTAGTTTATCCTAGGCAAAACTAGTTTATCCTAGGCCAAACTAGTTTATCCTATGCCAAACTAGTTTATCCTAGGCAAAACTAGTTAATCCTAGGCCAAACTAGTTTATCCTAGGCCAAACTTGTTTATCCTAGGCCAAACTAGTTTATCCTAGGCCAAACTAGTTTATCCTAGGCCAAACTAGTTTATCCTAGGCAAAACTAGTTTATCCTAGGCCAAACTAGTTTATCCTAGGCCAAACTAGTTTATCCTAGGCCAAACTGGTTTATCCTAGGCCAAACTAGTTTATCCTAGGCCAAACTAGTTTATCCTAGGCAAAACTAGTTTATCCTGGGCCAAACTAGTTTATCCTTGGCCAAACTAGTTTATCCTAGGCCAAACTAGTATATCCTAGGCAAAACTAGTTTATCCTAGGCCAAACTAGTTTATCCTAGGCCAAACTAGTTTATCCTAGGCCAAACTAGTTTATCCTAGGCAAAACTAGTTTATCCTAGGCCAAACTAGTTTATCCTATGCCAAACTAGTTTATCCTAGGCAAAACTAGTTAATCCTAGGCCAAACTAGTTTACCCTAGGCCGCAGAAAAAAATTTTCGACGGTCAGAAAAAAAATTTCGACGGTGGGAAAGATGAACTAACCGCAGAAAAAAAATTTCGACGGTCAGAAAAAAAATTTCGAGGGTCAGAAAAAAATTCCGACGGTGGCGTCATTTTTTAACTGGTGGGAATAGCTGAGCCAATCACAGAAAAAATTTTTCGGTGGTGGCGTCATTTTTTAACTGGTGGGAATAGCTGAACCAATCACAGAAAAAAATTTTCGATGGTGGCGTCATTTTTTAACTGGTGGGAATAGCTGAACCAACCACAGAAAATTTTTTTCGATGGTGGCGTCATTTTTTAACTGGTGGGAATAGCTGAACCAACCACAGAAAAAAATTTTCGATTTTGGCGTCATTTTTTAACTGGTGGGAATAGCTGAACCAACCACAGAAAAAAAATTTCGATTTTGGCGTCATTTTTTAACTGGCGGGAATAGCTGAACCAACCACAGAAAAAATTTTTCGATGGTGGCGTCATTTTTAACTGGTGGGAATAGCTGAACCAACCACAGAAAAATTTTTTTGATGGTGGCGTCATTTTTTAACTTATCCTAGGCAAAACTAGTTTATCATAGGCCAAACTAGTTTATCCTAGGCCAAACTAGTTTATCCTAGGCCAAACTAGTTTATCCTAGGCAAAACTAGTTTATCCTAGGCCAAACTAGTTTATCCTATGCCAAACTAGTTTATCCTAGGGCAAACTAGTTTATCCTAGGCAAAACTAGTTTATCCTAGGCCAAACTAGTTTATCCTAGGCCAAACTAGTTTATCCTAGGCCAAACTAGTTTATCCTAGGCAAAACTAGTTTATCCTAGGCCAAACTAGTTTATCCTATGCCAAACTAGTTTATCCTAGGCAAAACTAGTTTATCCTAGGCCAAACTAGTTTATCCTAGGCCAAACTAGTTTATCCTAGGCCAAACTAGTTTATCCTAGGCCAAACTAGTTTATCCTAGGCCAAACTAGTTTATCCTTGGCCAAACTAGTTTATCCTAGGCCAAACTAGTATATCCTAGGCCAAACTAGTTTATCCTAGGCCAAACTAGTTTATCCTAGGACAAACTAGTTTATCCTAGGCAAAACTAGTTTATCCTAGGCCAAACTAGTTTATCCTAGGCCAAACTAGTTTATCCTAGGCCAAACTAGTTTATCCTAGGCAAAACTAGTTTATCCTAGGCCAAACTAGTTTATCCTATGCCAAACTAGTTTATCCTAGGCAAAACTAGTTAATCCTAGGCCAAACTAGTTTATCCTAGGCCAAATTAGTTTATCCTAGGCCAAACTAGTTTATCCTAGGCCAAACTAGTTTATCCTAGACCAAACTAGTTTATCCTTAGCCAAACTAGTTTATCCTAGGCCAAACTGGTTTATCCTAGGCCAAACTAGTTTATCCTAGGCCAAACTAGTTTATCCTAGGCAAAACTAGTTTTTTCCTGGGCCAAACTAGTTTATCCTAGGCCAAACTAGTTTATCCTAAGCCAAACTAGTTTATCCTACGCCAAACTATTTTATCCTAGGCCAAACTAGTTTATCCTTGGCCAAACTAGTTTATCCTAGGCCAAACTAGTTTATCCTATTCCAAACTAGTTTATACTAGGCAAAACTAGTGTATCCTAGGCCAAACTAGTTTATTCTAGGCCAAACTAGTTTATCCTAGGCCAAACTAGTTTATCCTAGGCAAAACTAGTTTATCCTAGGCCAAACAAGTTTATCCTAGGCCAAACTAGTTTATCCTAGGCCAAACTAGTTTATCCTAGGCAAAACTAGTTTATCCTAGGCCAAACTAGTTTATCTTAGGCCAAACTAGTTTAACCTAGGCAAAACTAGTTTAACCTAGGCAAAACTAGTTTATCCTAGGCCAAACTAGTTTATCCTAGGCCAAACTAGTTTATCCTAGGCAAAACTAGTTTATCCTAGGCCAAACTAGTTTATCCTAGGGCACAGAAAAAAATTTTCGACGGTCAGAAAAAAAATTTCGACGGTGGTCAAGATGAACTAACCGCAGAAAAAAAATTTCGACGGTCAGAAAAAAAATTTCGAGGGTCAGAAAAAAATTCCGACGGTGGCGTCATTTTTTAACTGGTGGGAATAGCTGAACCAATCACAGAAAAAATTTTTCGATGGTGGCGTCATTTTTTAACTGGTGGGAATAGCTGAACCAACCACATAAAAAATTTTTCGATGGTGGCGTCATTTTTTAACTGGTGGGAATAGCTGAACCAATCACAGAAAAAATTTTTCGATGGTGGCGTCATTTTTTAACTGGTGGGAATAGCTGAACCAACCACAGAAAAAAATTTTCGATGGTGGCGTCATTTTTTAACTTATCCTAGGCAAAACTAGTTTATCCTAGGCCAAACTAGTTTATCCTAGGCCAAACTAGTTTTTCCTAGGCAAAATTAGTTTATCCTAGGCCAAACTAGTTTATCCTAGGCCAAACTAGTTTATCCTTGGCCAAACTAGTTTATCCTAGGCCAAACTAGTATATCCTAGGCCAAACTAGTTTATCCTAGGCCACAGAAAAAAAATTTCGACGGTCAGAAAAAAAATTTCGAGGGTCAGAAAAAAATTCCGACGGTGGCGTCATTTTTTAACTGGTGGGAATAGCTGAACCAACCACAGAAAAAATTTTTCGATGGTGGCGTCATTTTTGAACTGGTGGGAATCGCTGAACCAATCACAGAAAAAATTTTTCGATGGTGGCGTCATTTTTTAACTTATCCTAGGCAAAACTAGTTTATCCTAGGCCAAACTAGTTTATCTTAGGCCAAACTAGTTTTTCCTATCCAAAACTAGTTTATCCTAGGCCAAACTAGTTTATCCTATGCCAAACTAGTTTATCCTAGGGCAAACTAGTTTATCCTAGGCAAAACTAGTTAATCCTAGGCCAAACTAGTTTATCCTAGGCCAAACTAGTTTATCCTAGGCCAAACTAGTTTATCCTAGGCCAAACTAGTTTATCCTTGGCCAAACTAGTTTATCCTAGGCCAAACTAGTATATCCTAGGCCAAACTAGTTTATCCTAGGCCAAACTAGTTTATCCTAGGCAAAACTAGTTTATCCTAGGCCAAACTAGTTTATCCTAGGCCAAACTAGTTTATCCTAGGCCAAACTAGTTTATCCTAGGCCAAACTAGTTTATCCTAGGCCAAACTAGTTTATCCTAGGCCAAACTAGTTTATCCTAGGCCAAACTAGTTTATCCTAGGCCAAACTAGTTTATCCTAGGCCAAACTAGTTTATCCTAGGCCAAACTAGTTTATCCTTGGCCAAACTAGTTTGTCCTAGGCAAAACTAGTTTATCCTAGGCCAAACTAGTTTATCCTAGGCCAAACTAGTTTATCCTAGGCCAAACTGGTTTATCCTAGGCCAAACTAGTTTATCCTAGGTCAAACTAGTTTATCCTAGGCCAAACTAGTTTATCCTACGCAAAACTAGTTTATCCTGGGCCAAACTAGTTTATCCTAGGCCAAACTAGTTTATCCTAGGCCAAACTAGTTTATCCTAGGCCAAACTAGTTTATCCTAGGCAAAACTAGTTTATCCTAGGCCAAACTAGTTTAACTTAGGCCAAACTAGTTTATCCTAGGCAAAACTAGTTTATCCTAGGCCAAACTAGTTTATCCTAGGCAAAACTAGTTTATCCTAGGCCGCAGAAAAAAATTTTCGACGGTCAGAAAAAAAATTTCGAGAGTCAGAAAAAAATTCCGACGGTGGCGTCATTTTTTAACTGGTGGGAATAGCTGAACCAACCACAGAAAAAAATCTTCGGTGGTGGCGTCACTTTTTAACTGGTGGGAATAGCTGAACCAATCACAGAAAAAAATTTTCGATGGTGGCGTCACTTTTTAACTGGTGGGAATAGCTGAACCAATCACAGAAAAATTTTTTCGATGGTGGCGTCACTTTTTAACTGGTGGGAATAGCTGAACCAACCACAGAAAAAAATTTTCGATGGTGGCGTCATTTTTTAACTGGTGGGAATAGCTGAACCAACCACAGAAAAAATTTTTCTATGGTGGCGTCATTTTTTAACTGGTGGGAATAGCTGAACCAACCACAGAAAAAAATTTTCGATGGTGGCGTCATTTTTTAACTGGTGGGAATAGCTGAACCAATCACAGAAAAAATTTTTCGATGGTGGCGTCATTTTTTAACTGGTGGGAATAGCTGAACCAACCACAGAAAAAATTTTTCGATGGTGGCGTCATTTTTTAACTGGTGGGAATAGCTGAACCAACCACAGAAAAAAATTTTCGATGGTGGCGTCATTTTTTAACTTATCCTAGGCAAAACTAGTTTATCCTAGGCCAAACTAGTTTATCCTAGGCCAAACTAGTTTATCCTAGGCCAAACTAGTTTATCCTAGGCAAAACTAGTTTATCCTAGGCCAAACTAGTTTATCCTATGCCAAACTAGTTTATCCTAGGGCAAACTAGTTTATCCTAGGCAAAACTAGTTAATCCTAGGCCAAACTAGTTTATCCTAGGCCAAACTAGTTTATCCTAGGCCAAACTAGTTTATCCTAGGCCAAACTAGTTTATTCTTGGCCAAACTAGTTTATCCTAGGCCAAACTAGTATATCCTAGGCCAAACTAGTTTATCCTAGGCCAAACTAGTTTATCCTAGGACAAACTAGTTTATCCTAGGCAAAACTAGTTTATCCTAGGCCAAACTAGTTTATCCTAGGCCAAACTAGTTTATCCTAGGCCAAACTAGTTTATCCTAGGCAAAACTAGTTTATCCTAGGCCAAACTAGTTTATCCTATGCCAAACTAGTTTATCCTAGGCCAAACTAGTTTATCCTAGGCCAAACTAGTTTATCCTTGGCCAAACTAGTTTATCCTAGGCCAAACTGGTTTATCCTATGCCAAACTAGTTTATCCTAGGCCAAACTAGTTTATCCTAGGCAAAACTAGTTTATCCTGGGCCAAACTAGTTTATCCTAGGCCAAACTAGTTTATCCTAAGCCAAACTTGTTTATCCTAGGCCAAACTATTTTATCCTAGGCCAAACTAGTTTATCCTTGGCCAAACTAGTTTATCCTAGGCCAAACTAGTTTATCCTATTCCAAACTAGTTTATACTAGGCAAAACTAGTGTATCCTAGGCCAAACTAGTTTATTCTAGGCCAAACTAGTTTATCCTAGGCCAAACTAGTTTATCCTAGGCAAAACTAGTTTATCCTAGGCCAAACTAGTTTATCCTAGGCAAAACAAGTTTATCCGAGGCCAAACTAGTTTATCCTAGGCAAAACTAGTTTATCCTAGGCCAAACTAGTTTATCTTAGGCCAAACTAGTTTAACCTAGGCAAAACTAGTTTATCCTAGGCCAAACTAGTTTATCGTAGGCCAAACTAGTTTATCCTAGGCAAAACTAGTTTATCCTAGGCCAAACTAGTTTATCCTAGGGCACAGAAAAAAATTTTCGACGGTCAGAAATAAAATTTCGACGGTGGTCAAGATGAACTAACCGCAGAAAAAAAATTTCGACGGTCAGAAAAAAAATTTCGAGGGTCAGAAAAAAATTCCGACGGTGGCGTCATTTTTTAACTGGTGGGAATAGCTGAACCAATCACAGAAAAAATTTTTCGATTGTGGCGTCATTTTTTAACTGGTGGGAATAGCTGAACCAACCACAGAAAAAATTTTTCGATGGTGGCGTCATTTTTTAACTGGTGGGAATAGCTGAACCAATCACAGAAAAAAATTTTCGATGGTGGCGTCATTTTTTAACTGGTGGGAAAAGCTGAACCAACCACAGAAAAAAAATTTCGATGGTGGCGTCATTTTTTAACTTATCCTAGGCAAAACTAGTTTATCCTAGGCCAAACTAGTTTATCCTAGGCCAAACTAGTTTTTCCTAGGCAAAACTAGTTTATCCTAGGCCAAACTAGTTTATCCTATGCCAAACTAGTTTATCCTAGGGCAAACTAGTTTATCCTAGGCAAAACTAGTTAATCCTAGGCCAAACTAGTTTATCCTAGGCCAAATTAGTTTATCCTAGGCCAAACTAGTTTATACTAGGCCAAACTAGTTTATCCTTGGCCAAACTAGTTTATCCTAGGCCAAACTAGTATATCCTAGGCCAAACTAGTTTATCCTAGGCCAAACTAGTATATCCTAGGACAAACTAGTTTATCCTAGGACAAACTAGTTTATCCTAGGCCAAACTAGTTTATCCTAGGCCAAACTAGTTTATCCTAGGCAAAACTAGTTTATCATAGGCCAAACTAGTTTATCCTAGGCCAAACTAGTTTATCCTAGGCAAAACTAGTTTATCCTAGGCCACAGAAAAAAAATTTCGACGGTCAGAAAAAAAATTTCGAGGGTCAGAAAAAAATTCCGACGGTGGCGTCATTTTTTAACTGGTGGGAATAGCTGAACCAACCACAGAAAAAATTTTTCGATGGTGGCGTCATTTTTTAACTGGTGGGAATAGCTGAACCAATCACAGAAAAAATTTTTCGATGGTGGCGTCATTTTTTAACTTATCCTAGGCAAAACTAGTTTATCCTAGGCCAAACTAGTTTATCTTAGGCCAAACTAGTTTTACCTATCCAAAACTAGTTTATCCTAGGCCAAACTAGTTTATCCTATGCCAAACTAGTTTATCCTAGGGCAAACTAGTTTATCCTAGGCAAAACTAGTTAATCCTAGGCCAAACTAGTTTATCCTAGGCCAAACTAGTTTATCCTAGGCCAAACTAGTTTATCCTAGGCCAAACTAGTTTATCCTTGGCCAAACTAGTTTATCCTAGGCCAAACTAGTATATCCTAGGCCAAACTAGTTTATCCTAGGCCAAACTAGTTTATCCTAGGACAAACCAGTTTATCCTAGGCAAAACTAGTTTATCCTAGGCCAAACTAGCTTATCCTAGGCCAAACTAGTTTATCCTAGGCCAAACTAGTTTATCCTAGGCCAAACTAGTTTATCCTAGGCCAAACTAGTTTATCCTAGGCCAAACTAGTTTATCCTAGGCCAAACTAGTTTATCCTTGGCCAAACTAGTTTATCCTAGGCAAAACTAGTTTATCCTAGGCCAAACTAGTTTATCCTAGGCCAAACTAGTTTATCCTAGGCCAAACTGGTTTATCCTAGGCCAAACTAGTTTATCCTAGGCCAAACTAGTTTATCCTAGGCCAAACTAGTTTATCCTACGCAAAACTAGTTTATCCTGGGCCAAACTAGTTTATCCTAGGCCAAACTAGTTTATCCTAGGCCAAACTAGTTTATCCTAGGCCAAACTAGTTTATCCTAGGCAAAACTAGTTTATCCTAGGCCAAACTAGTTTATCCTATGCCAAACTAGTTTATCCTAGGCAAAACTAGTTAATCCTAGGCCAAACTAGTTTATCCTAGGCCAAACTAGTTCATCCTAGGCCAAACTAGTTTATCCTAGGCCAAACTAGTTTATCCTAGGCCAAACTGGTTTATCCTAGGCCAAACTAGTTTATCCTAGGCCAAACTAGTTTATCCTAGGCAAAACTAGTTTATCCTGGGCCAAACTAGTTTATCCTAGGCCAAACTAGTTTATCCTAAGCCACACTAGTTTATCCTAGGCCAAACTATTTTATCCTAGGCCAAACTAATTTATAATTGGCCAAACTAGTTTATCCTAGGCCAAACTAGTTTATCCTATTCCAAACTAGTTTATACTAGGCAAAACTAGTTTATCCTAGGCCAAACTAGTTTATTCTAGGCCAAACTAGTTTATCCCAGGCCAAACTAGTTTATCCTAGGCAAAACTAGTTTATCCTAGGCCAAACTAGTTTATCCTAGGCAAAACAAGTTTATCCTAGGCCAAACTAGTTTATCCTAGGCAAAACTAGTTTATCCTAGGCCAAACTAGTTTATCTTAGGCCAAACTAGTTTATCCTAGGCAAAACTAGTTTATCCTAGGCCAAACTAGTTTATCCTAGGCAAAACTAGTTTATCCTAGGCCGCAGAAAAAAATTTTCGACGGTCAGAAAAAAAATTTCGAGGGTCAGAAAAAAATTCCGACGGTGGCGTCATTTTTTAACTGGTGGGAATAGCTGAACCAACCACAGAAAAAAATTTTCGATGGTGGCGTCACTTTTTAACTGGTGGGAATAGCTGAACCAATCACAGAAAAAAATTTTCGGTGGTGGCGTCACTTTTTAACTGGTGGGAATAGCTGAACCAATCACAGAAAATTTTTTTCGATGGTGGCGTCACTTTTTAACTGGTGGGAATAGCTGAACCAACCACAGAAAAAATTTTTCGATGGTGGCGTCACTTTTTAACTGGTGGGAATAGCTGAACCAACCACAGAAAAAAATTTTCGATGGTGGCGTCATTTTTTAACTGGTGGGAATAGCTGAACCAACCACAGAAAAAATTTTTCGATGGTGGCGTCATTTTTTAACTGGTGGGAATAGCTGAACCAACCACAGAAAAAAATTTTCGATGGTGGCGTCATTTTTTAACTTATCCTAGGCAAAACTAGTTTATCCTAGGCCAAACTAGTTTATGCTAGGCCAAACTAGTTTTTCCTATCCAAAACTAGTTTATCCTAGGCCAAACTAGTTTATCCTATGCCAAACTAGTTTATCCTAGGGCAAACTAGTTTATCCTAGGCAAAACTAGTTAATCCTAGGCCAAACTAGTTTATCCTAGGCCAAACTAGTTTATCCTAGGCCAAACTAGTTTATCCTAGGCCAAACTAGTTTATCCTTGGCCAAACTAGTTTATCCTAGGCCAAACTAGTATATCCTAGGCCAAACTAGTTTATCCTAGGCCAAACTAGTTTATCCTAGGCCAAACTAGTTTATCCTAGGAGAAACTAGTTTATCCTAGGCAAAACTAGTTTATCCTAGGCCAAACTAGTTTATCCTAGGCCAAACTAGTTTATCCTAGGCCGCAGAAAAAAATTTTCGACTGTCAGAAAAAAATTTCGACGGCGGGAAAGATGAACTAACCGCAGAAAAAAAATTTCGAGGGTCAGAAAAAAATTCCGACGGTGGCGTCATTTTTTAACTGGTGGGAATAGCTGAGCCAATCACAGAAAAAATTTTTCGATGGTGGCGTCATTTTTTAACTGGTGGGAATAGCTGAACCAACCACAGAAAAAAATTTTCGATTTTGGCGTCATTTTTTAACTGGTGGGAATAGCTGAACCAACCACAGAAAATTTTTTTCGATGGTGGCGTCATTTTTTAACTGGTGGGAATACCTGAACCAACCACAGAAAAAAATTTTCGATTTTGGCGTCATTTTTTAAGTTATCCTACTCAAAACTAGTTTATCCTAGGCCAAACTAGTTTATCCTAGGCCAAACTAGTTTATCCTAAGCCAAACTAGTTTATCCTAGGCAAAACTAGTTTATCCTAGGCCAAACTAGTTTATCCTAGGCCAAACTAGTTTATCCAATACCAAACTAGTTTATCCTAGGGCAAACTAGTTTATCCTAGGCAAAACTAGTTAATCCTAGGCCAAACTAGTTTATCCTAGGCCAAACTAGTTTATCCCAGGCCAAACTAGTTTATCCTTGGCCAAACTAGTTTATCCTAGGCCAAACTAGTATATCCTAGGCCAAACTAGTTTATCCTAGGCCAAACTAGTTTATCCTAGGACAAACTAGTTTATCCTAGGCAAAACTAGTTTATCCTAGGCCAAACTAGTTTATCCTAGGCCAAACTAGTTTATCCTAGGCAAAACTAGTTTATCCTAGGCCAAACTAGTTTATCCTAGGCCAAACTAGTTTATCCTAGGCCAAACTAGTTTATCCTAGGCCAAACTAGTTTATCCTTGGCCAAACAAGTTTATCCTAGGCCAAACTGGTTTATCCTAGGCCAAACTAGTTTATCCTAGGCCAAACTAGTTTATCCTAGGCAAAACTAGTTTATCCTGGGCCAAACTAGTTTATCCTAGGCCAAACTAGTTTATCCTAAGCCAAACTAGTTTATCCTAGGCCAAACTATTTTATCCTAGGCCAAACTAGTTTATCCTTGGCCAAACTAGTTTATCCTAGGCCAAACTAGTTTATCCTATTCCAAACTAGTTTATACTAGGCAAAACTAGTGTATCCTAGGCCAAACTAGTTTATTCTAGGCCAAACTAGTTTATCCTAGGCCAAACTAGTTTATCCTAGGCAAAACTAGTTTATCCTAGGCCAAACTAGTTTATCCTAGGCAAAACAAGTTTATCCTAGGTCAAACTAGTTTATCCTAGGCAAAACTAGTTTATCCTAGGCCAAACTAGTTTAACCTAGGCAAAACTAGTTTATCCTAGGCCAAACTAGTTTATCCTAGGCCAAACTAGTTTATCCTAGGCAAAACTAGTTTATCCTAGGCCAAACTAGTTTATCCTAGGGCACAGAAAAAAATTTTCGACGGTCAGAAAAAAATTTCGACGGTGGTCAAGATGAACTAACCGCAGAAAAAAAATTTCGACGGTCAGAAAAAAAATTTCGAGGGTCAGAAAAAAATTCCGACGGTGGCGTCATTTTTTAACTGGTGGGAATAGCTGAACCAATCACAGAAAAAATTTTTCGATGGTGGCGTCATTTTTTAACTGGTGGGAATAGCTGAACCAACCACAGCAAAAATTTTTCGATGGTGGCGTCATTTTTTAACTGGTGGGAATAGCTGAACCAATCACAGAAAAAAATTTTCGATGGTGGCGTCATTTTTTAACTGGTGGGAATAGCTGAACCAACCACAGAAAAAAAAATTCGATGGTGGCGTCATTTTTTAACTTATCCTAGGCCAAACTAGTTTGGCCTAGGATATACTAGTTTGGCCTAGGATAAACTAGTTTGGCCAAGGATAAACTAGTTTGGCCTAGGATAAACTAGTTTGGCCTAGGATAAACTAGTTTGGCCTAGGATAAACTAGTTTGGCCTAGGATAAACTAGTTTGGCCTAGGATTAACTAGTTTTGCCTAGGATAAACTAGTTTGGCATAGGATAAACTAGTTTGGCCTAGGATAAACTAGTTTTGCCTAGGATAAACTAGTTTGGCCTAGGATAAACTAGTTTGGCCTAGGATAAACTAGTTTGGCCTAGGATAAACTAGTTTTGCCTAGGATAAACTAGTTTGTCCTAGGATAAACTACTTTGGCCTAGGATAAACTAGTTTGGCCTAGGATATACTAGTTTGGCCTAGGATAAACTAGTTTGGCCAAGGATAAACTAGTTTGGCCTAGGACAAACTAGTTTGGCCTAGGATAAACTAGTTTGGCCAAGGATAAACTAGTTTGCCCTAGGATAAACTAGTTTGGCATAGGATAAACTAGTTTGGCCTAGGATAAACTAGTTTTGCCTAGGATAAACTAGTTTGGCCTAGGATAAACTAGTTTGGCCTAGGATAAACTAGTTTGGCCTAGGATAAACTAGTTTGGCCTAGGATAAACTAGTTTTGCCTAGGATAAACTAGTTTTGCCTAGGATAAGTTAAAAAATGACGCCACCATCGAAAAATTTTTTCCTAAACTAGTTTTGCCTAGGATAAACTAGTTTTGCCTAGGATAAACTAGTTTGGCCTAGGATAAACTTGTTTTGCCTAGGATAAACTAGTTTGGCCTAGGATAAACTAGTTTTGCCTAGGATAAACTAGTTTGGCCTAGGATAAACTAGTTTGGCCTAGAATAAACTAGTTTGGCCTAGGATAAACTAGTTTGGCCTAGGATAAACTTGTTTTGCCTAGGATAAACTAGTTTGGCCTAGGATAAACTAGTTTTGCCTAGGATAAACTAGTTTGGCCTAGGATAAACTAGTTTGGCCTAGAATAAACTAGTTTGGCCTAGGATAAACTAGTTTGGCCTAGGATAAACTAGTTTTGAGTAGGATAACTTAAAAAATGACGCCAACATCGAAAAAATTTTTCTGTGGTTGGTTCAGCTATTCCCACCAGTTAAAAATGACGCCACCATCGAAACATTTTTTCTGTGGTTGGTTCAGCTATTCCCACCAGTTAAAAAATGACGCCACCATCGAAAAATTTTTTCTGTGGTTGGTTCAGCTATTCCCACCAGTTAAAAAATGACGCCACCATCGAAAATTTTTTTCTGTGGTTGGTTCAGCTATTCCCACCAGTTAAAAAATGACGCCACCATCGAAAAAATTTTTCTGTGGTTGGTTCAGCTATTCCCACCAGTTAAAAAATGACGCCACCATCGAAAATTTTTTTCTGTGGTTGGTTCAGCTATTCCCACCAGTTAAAAAATGACGCCACCGTCGGAATTTTTTTCTGACCCTCGAAATTTTTTTTCTGACCGTCGAAATTTTTTTTCTGCGGTTAGTTCATCTTTCCCACCGTCGAAATTTTTTTTCTGACCGTCGAAAATATTTTCTGCGGCCTAGGATAAACTAGTTTGGCCTAGGCCAAACTAGTTTATCCTAGGCCAAACTAGTTTATCCTTGGCCAAACTAGTTTATCCTAGGCCAAACTAGTATATCCTAGGCCAAACTAGTTTATCCTAGGCCAAACTAGTTTATCCTAGGACTAACTAGTTTATCCTAGGCAAAACTAGTTTATCCTAGGCCAAACTAGTTTATCCTAGGCCAAACTAGTTTATCCTAGGCCAAACTAGTTTATCCTAGGCAAAACTAGTTTATCCTAGGCCAAACTAGTTTATCCTATGCCAAACTAGTTTATCCTAGGCAAAACTAGTTAATCCTAGGCCAAACTAGTTTATCCTAGGCCAAACTAGTTTATCCTAGGCCAAACTAGTTTATCCTAGGCCAAACTAATTTAACCTAGGCCAAACTAGTTTATCCTTGGCCAAACAAGTTTATCCTAGGCCAAACTGGTTTATCCTAGGCCAAACTAGTTTATCCTAGGCCAAACTAGTTTATCCTAGGCAAAACTAGTTTATCCTGGGCCAAACTAGTTTATCCTAGGCCAAACTAGTTTATCCTAAGCCAAACTAGTTTATCCTAGGCCAAACTATTTTATCCTAGGCCAAACTAGTTTATCCTTGGCCAAACTAGTTTATCCTAGGCCAAACTAGTTTATCCTATTCCAAACTAGTTTATACTAGGCAAAACTAGTGTATCCTAGGCCAAACTAGTTTATTCTAGGCCAAACTAGTTTATCCTAGGCCAAACTAGTTTATCCTAGGCAAAACTAGTTTATCCTAGGCCAAACTAGTTTATCCTAGGCAAAACAAGTTTATCCTAGGCCAAACTAGTTTATCCTAGGCAAAACTAGTTTATCCTAGGCCAAACTAGTTTATCTTAGGCCAAACTAGTTTAACCTAGGCAAAACTAGTTTATCCTAGGCCAAACTAGTTTATCCTAGGCCAAACTAGTTTATCCTAGGCAAAACTAGTTTATCCTATGCCAAACTAGTTTATCCTAGGGCACAGAAAAAAATTTTCGACGGTCAGAAAAAAAATTTCGACGGTGGTCAAGATGAACTAACCGCAGAAAAAAAATTTCGACGGTCAGAAAAAAAAAATTTCGAGGGTCAGAAAAAAATTCCGACGGTGGCGTCATTTTTTAACTGGTGGGAATAGCTGAACCAATCACAGAAAAAAATTTTCGATGGTGGCGTCATTTTTTAACTGGTGGGAATAGCTGAACCAACCACAGAAAAAAATTTTCGATGGTGGCGTCATTTTTTAACTGGTGGGAATAGCTGAACCAATCACAGAAAAAAATTTTCGATGGTGGCGTCATTTTTTAACTGGTGGGAATAGCTGAACCAACCACAGAAAATTTTTTTCGATGGTGGCGTCATTTTTTAACTGGTGGGAATAGCTGAACCAACCACAGAAAAAAATTTTCGATTTTGGCGTCATTTTTTAACTGGCGGGAATAGCTGAACCAACCACAGAAAAAATTTTTCGATGGTGGCGTCATTTTTAACTGGTGGGAATAGCTGAACCAACCACAGAAAAATTTTTTCGATGGTGGCGTCATTTTTTAACTTATCCTAGGCAAAACTAGTTTATCCTAGGCCAAACTAGTTTATCCTAGGCCAAACTAGTTTATCCTAGGCCAAACTAGTTTATCCTAGGCAAAACTAGTTTATCCTAGGCCAAACTAGTTTATCCTATGCCAAACTAGTTTATCCTAGGGCAAACTAGTTTATCCTAGGCAAAACTAGTTAATCCTAGGCCAAACTAGTTTATCCTAGGCCAAACTAGTTTATCCTAGGCCAAACTAGTTTATCCTAGGCCAAACTAGTTTATCCTTGGCCAAACTAGTTTATCCTAGGCCAAACTAGTATATCCTAGGCCAAACTAGTTTATCCTAGGCCAAACTAGTTTATCCTAGGACAAACTAGTTTATCCTAGGCAAAACTAGTTTATCCTAGGCCAAAATAGTTTATCCTAGGCCAAACTAGTTTATCCTAGGCCAAACTAGTTTATCCTAGGCAAAACTAGTTTATCCTAGGCCAAACTAGTTTATCCTATGCCAAACTAGTTTATCCTAGGCAAAACTAGTTAATCCTAGGCCAAACTAGTTTATCCTAGGCCAAACTAGTTTATCCTAGGCCAAACTAGTTTATCCTAGGCCAAACTAGTTTATCCTAGGCCAAACTAGTTTATCCTTGGCCAAACAAGTTTATCCTAGGCCAAACTGGTTTATCCTAGGCCAAACTAGTTTATCCTAGGCCAAACTAGTTTATCCTAGGCAAAACTAGTTTATCCTGGGCCAAACTAGTTTATCCTAGGCCAAACTAGTTTATCCTAAGCCAAACTAGTTTATCCTAGGCCAAACTATTTTATCCTAGGCCAAACTAGTTTATCCTTGGCCAAACTAGTTTATCCTAGGCCAAACTAGTTTATCCTATTCCAAACTAGTTTATACTAGGCAAAACTAGTGTATCCTAGGCCAAACTAGTTTATTCTAGGCCAAACTAGTTTATCCTAGGCCAAACTAGTTTATCCTAGGCAAAACTAGTTTATCCTAGGCCAAACTAGTTTATCCTAGGCAAAACAAGTTTATCCTAGGCCAAACTAGTTTATCCTAGGCAAAACTAGTTTATCCTTGGCCAAACTAGTTTATCTTAGGCCAAACTAGTTTAACCTAGGCAAAACTAGTTTATCCTAGGCCAAACTAGTTTATCCTAGGCCAAACTAGTTTATCCTAGGCAAAACTAGTTTATCCTAGGCCAAACTAGTTTATCCTAGGGCACAGAAAAAAATTTTCGACGGTCAGAAAAAAAATTTCGACGGTGGTCAAGATGAACTAACCGCAGAAAAAAAATTTCGACGGTCAGAAAAAAAATTTCGAGGGTCAGAAAAAAATTCCGACGGTGGCGTCATTTTTTAACTGGTGGGAATAGCTGAACCAATCACAGAAAAAATTTTTCGATGGTGGCGTCATTTTTTAACTGGTGGGAATAGCTGAACCAACCACAGAAAAAATTTTTCGATGGTGGCGTCATTTTTTAACTGGTGGGAATAGCTGAACCAATCACAGAAAAAAATTTTCGATGGTGGCGTCATTTTTTAACTGGTGGGAATAGCTGAACCAACCACAGAAAAAAATTTTCGATGGTGGCGTCATTTTTTAACTTATCCTAGGCCAAACTAGTTTGGCCTAGGATATACTAGTTTGGCCTAGGATAAACTAGTTTGGCCAAGGATAAACTAGTTTGGCCTAGGATAAACTAGTTTGGCCTAGGATAAACTAGTTTGGCCTAGGATAAACTAGTTTGGCCTAGGATAAACTAGTTTGGCCTAGGATTAACTAGTTTTGCCTAGGATAAACTAGTTTGGCATAGGATAAACTAGTTTGGCCTAGGATAAACTAGTTTTGCCTAGGATAAACTAGTTTGGCCTAGGATAAACTAGTTTGGCCTAGGATAAACTAGTTTGGCCTAGGATAAACTAGTTTTGCCTAGGATAAACTAGTTTGTCCTAGGATAAACTACTTTGGCCTAGGATAAACTAGTTTGGCCTAGGATATACTAGTTTGGCCTAGGATAAACTAGTTTGGCCAAGGATAAACTAGTTTGGCCTAGGACAAACTAGTTTGGCCTAGGATAAACTAGTTTGGCCTAGGATAAACTAGTTTGGCCTAGTATTAACTAGTTTTGCCTAGGATAAACTAGTTTGCCCTAGGATAAACTAGTTTGGCATAGGATAAACTAGTTTGGCCTAGGATAAACTAGTTTTGCCTAGGATAAACTAGTTTGGCCTAGGATAAACTAGTTTGGCCTAGGATAAGCTAGTTTGGCCTAGGATAAACTAGTTTGGCCTAGGATAAACTAGTTTTGCCTAGGATAAACTAGTTTTGCCTAGGATAAGTTAAAAAATGACGCCACCATCGAAAAATTTTTTCCTAAACTAGTTTTGCCTAGGATAAACTAGTTTTGCCTAGGATAAACTAGTTTGGCCTAGGATAAACTTGTTTTGCCTAGGATAAACTAGTTTGGCCTAGGATAAACTAGTTTTGCCTAGGATAAACTAGTTTGGCCTAGGATAAACTAGTTTGGCCTAGAATAAACTAGTTTGGCCTAGGATAAACTAGTTTGGCCTAGGATAAACTAGTTTTGAGTAGGATAACTTAAAAAATGACGCCAACATCGAAAAAATTTTTCTGTGGTTGGTTCAGCTATTCCCACCAGTTAAAAATGACGCCACCATCGAAACATTTTTTCTGTGGTTGGTTCAGCTATTCCCACCAGTTAAAAAATGACGCCACCATCGAAAAATTTTTTCTGTGGTTGGTTCAGCTATTCCCACCAGTTAAAAAATGACGCCACCATCGAAAATTTTTTTCTGTGGTTGGTTCAGCTATTCCCACCAGTTAAAAAATGACGCCACCATCTAAAAAATTTTTCTGTGGTTGGTTCAGATATTCCCACCAGTTAAAAAATGACGCCACCATCGAAAAATTTTTTCTGTGGTTGGTTCAGCTATTCCCACCAGTTAAAAAATGACGCCACCGTCGGAATTTTTTTCTGACCCTCGAAATTTTTTTTCTGACCGTCGAAATTTTTTTTCTGCGGTTAGTTCATCTTTCCCACCGTCGAAATTTTTTTTCTGACCGTCGAAAATATTTTCTGCGGCCTAGGATAAACTAGTTTGGCCTAGGATAAACTAGTTTTGCCTAGGATAAACTAGTTTGGCCTAGGCAAAACTAGTTTATCCTAGGCCAAACTAGTTTATCTTAGGCCAAACTAGTTTAACCTAGGCAAAACTAGTTTATCCTAGGCCAAACTAGTTTATCCTAGGCCAAACTAGTTTATCCTAGGCAAAACTAGTTTATCCTAGGCCAAACTAGTTTATCC
Organism: Melinopterus prodromus; assembly: GCA_964023965.1. NCBI lineage: Eukaryota > Metazoa > Arthropoda > Insecta > Coleoptera > Scarabaeidae > Melinopterus > Melinopterus prodromus. The sequence goes on from CAXIES010000357.1 coordinate 25,875, forward strand.
TAGGGCACAGAAAAAAATTTTCGACGGTCAGAAAAAAAATTTCGCGGTGGTCAAGATGAACTAACCGCAGAAAAAAAATTTCGACGGTCAGAAAAAAAATTTCGAGGGTCAGAAAAAAATTCCGGCGGTGGCGTCATTTTTTAACTGGTGGGAATAGCTGAACCAATCACAAAAAAAATTTTTCGATGGTGGCGTCATTTTTTAACTGGTGGGAATAGCTGAACCAACCACAGAAAAAATTTTTCGATGGTGGCGTCATTTTTTAACTGGTGGGAATAGCTGAACCAATCACAGAAAAAATTTTTCGATGGTGGCGTCATTTTTTAACTGGTGGGAATAGCTGAACCAACCACAGAAAAAAATTTTCGATGGTGGCGTCATTTTTTAACTTATCCTAGGCCAAACTAGTTTGGCCTAGGATATACTAGTTTGGCCTAGGATAAACTAGTTTGGCCAAGGATAAACTAGTTTGGCCTAGGATAAACTAGTTTGGCCTAGGATAAACTAGTTTGGCCTAGGATTAACTAGTTTTGCCTAGGATAAACTAGTTTGGCATAGGATAAACTAGTTTGGCCTAGGATAAACTAGTTTTGCCTAGGATAAACTAGTTTGGCCTAGGATAAACTAGTTTGGCCTAGGATAAACTAGTTTGGCCTAGGATAAACTAGTATTGCCTAGGATAAACTAGTTTGTCCTAGGATAAACTACTTTGGCCTAGGATAAACTAGTTTGGCCTAGGATATACTAGTTTGGCCTAGGATAAACTAGTTTGGCCAAGGATAAACTAGTTTGGCCTAGGACAAACTAGTTTGGCCTAGGATAAACTAGTTTGGCCAAGGATAAACTAGTTTGCCCTAGGATAAACTAGTTTGGCATAGGATAAACTAGTTTGGCCTAGGATAAACTAGTTTTGCCTAGGATAAACTAGTTTGGCCTAGGATAAACTAGTTTGGCCTAGGATAAACTAGTTTGGCCTAGGATAAACTAGTTTGGCCTAGGATAAACTAGTTCTGCCTAGGATAAACTAGTTTTGCCTAGGATAAGTTAAAAAATGACGCCACCATCGAAAAATTTTATCCTAAACTAGTTTTGCCTAGGATAAACTAGTTTTGCCTAGGATAAACTAGTTTGGCCTAGGATAAACTTGTTTTGCCTAGGATAAACTAGTTTGGCCTAGGATAAACTAGTTTTGCCTAGGATAAACTAGTTTGGCCTAGGATAAACTAGTTTGGCCTAGAATAAACTAGTTTGGCCTAGGATAAACTAGTTTGGCCTAGGATAAACTAGTTTTGAGTAGGATAACTTAAAAAATGACGCCAACATCGAAAAAATTTTTCTGTGGTTGGTTCAGCTATTCCCACCAGTTAAAAATGACGCCACCATCGAAACATTTTTTCTGTGGTTGGTTCAGCTATTCCCACCAGTTAAAAAATGACGCCACCATCGAAAAATTTTTTCTGTGGTTGGTTCAGCTATTCCCACCAGTTAAAAAATGACGCCACCATCGAAATTTTTTTTCTGTGGTTGGTTCAGCTATTCCCACCAGTTAAAAAATGACGCCACCATCGAAAAAATTTTTCTGTGGTTGGTTCAGCTATTCCCACCAGTTAAAAAATGACGCCACCATCGAAAAATTTTTTCTGTGGTTGGTTCAGCTATTCCCACCAGTTAAAAAATGACGCCACCCTCGAAATATTTTTTCTGACCGTCGAAATTTTTTTTCTGCGGTTAGTTCATCTTTCCCACCGTCGAAATTTTTTTTCTGACCGTCGAAAATATTTTCTGCGGCCTAGGATAAACTAGTTTGGCCTAGGATAAACTAGTTTTGCCTAGGATAAACTAGTTTGGCCTAGGCAAAACTAGTTTATCCTAGGCCAAACTAGATTATCTTAGGCCAAACTAGTTTAACCTAGGCAAAACTAGTTTAACCTAGGCAAAACTAGTTTATCCTAGGCCAAACTAGTTTATCCTAGGCCAAACTAGTTTATCCTAGGCAAAACTAGTTTATCCTAGGCCAAACTAGTTTATCCTAGGGCACAGAAAAAAATTTTCGACGGTCAGAAAAAAAAATTTCGACGGTGGTCAAGATGAACTAACCGCAGAAAAAAAATTTCGACGGTCAGAAAAAAAATTTCGAGGGTCAGAAAAAAATTCCGACGGTGGCGTCATTTTTTAACTGGTGGGAATAGCTGAACCAATCACAGAAAAAATTTTTCGATGGTGGCGTCATTTTTTAACTGGTGGGAATAGCTGAACCAACAACAGAAAAAATTTTTCGATGGTGGCGTCATTTTTTAACTGGTGGGAATAGCTGAACCAATCACAGAAAAAATTTTTCGATGGTGGCGTCATTTTTTAACTGGTGGGAATAGCTGAACCAACCACAGAAAAAAATTTTCGATGGTGGCGTCATTTTTTAACTTATCCTAGGCCAAACTAGTTTGGCCTAGGATATACTAGTTTGGCCTAGGATAAACTAGTTTGGCCAAGGATAAACTAGTTTGGCCTAGGATAAACTAGTTTGGCCTAGGATAAACTAGTTTGGCCTAGGATAAACTAGTTTGGCCTAGGATAAACTAGTTTGGCCTAGGATTAACTAGTTTTGCCTAGGATAAACTAGTTTGGCATAGGATAAACTAGTTTGGCCTAGGATAAACTAGTTTTGCCTAGGATAACCTAGTTTGGCCTAGGATAAACTAGTTTGGCCTAGGATAAACTAGTTTGGCCTAGGATAAACTAGTTTTGCCTAGGATAAACTAGTTTGTCCTAGGATAAACTACTTTGGCCTAGGATAAACTAGTTTGGCCTAGGATATACTAGTTTGGCCTAGGATAAACTAGTTTGGCCAAGGATAAACTAGTTTGGCCTAGGACAAACTAGTTTGGCCTAGGATAAACTAGTTTGGCCTAGGATAAACTAGTTTGGCCTAGTATTAACTAGTTTTGCCTAGGATAAACTAGTTTGCCCTAGGATAAACTAGTTTGGCATAGGATAAACTAGTTTGGCCTAGGATAAACTAGTTTTGCCTAGGATAAACTAGTTTGGCCTAGGATAAACTAGTTTGGCCTAGGATAAACTACTTTGGCCTAGGATAAACTAGTTTGGCCTAGGATAAACTAGTTTTGCCTAGGATAAACTAGTTTTGCCTAGGATAAGTTAAAAAATGACGCCACCATCGAAAAATTTTTTCTGTGGTTGGTTCAGCTATTCCCACCAGTTAAAAAATGACGCCACCATCGAAAAATTTTTTCTGTGGTTGGTTCAGCTATTCCCACCAGTTAAAAAATGCCGCCACCATCGAAATTTTTTTTCTGTGGTTGGTTCAGCTATTCCCACCAGTTAAAAAATGACGCCACCATCGAAAAAAATTTTCTGTGGTTGGTTCAGCTATTCCCACCAATTAAAAAATGACGCCACCGTCGGAATTTTTTTCTGACCCTCGAAATTTTTTTTCTGACCGTCGAAATTTTTTTTTTTGCGGTTAGTTCATCTTTCCCACCGCCGAAATTTTTTTTCTGACCGTCGAAATTTTTTTTCTGCGGCCTAGGATAAACTAGTTTGGCCTAGGATAAACTAGTTTGGCCTAGGATAAACTAGTTTGGCCTAGGATAAACTAGTTTTGCCTAGGATAAACTAGTTTTGCCTAGGATAAACTAGTTTTGCCTAGGATAAACTAGTTTGGCCTAGGATAAACTTGTTTTGCCTAGGATAAACTAGTTTGGCCTAGGATAAACTAGTTTGGCCTAGAATAAACTAGTTTGGCCTAGGATAAACTAGTTTGGCCTAGGATAAACTAGTTTTGAGTAGGATAACTTAAAAAATGACGCCAACATCGAAAAAAAATTTCTGTGGTTGGTTCAGCTATTCCCACCAGTTAAAAATGACGCCACCATCGAAACATTTTTTCTGTGGTTGGTTCAGCTATTCCCACCAGTTAAAAAATGACGCCACCATCGAAACATTTTTTCTGTGGTTGGTTCAGCTATTCCCACCAGTTAAAAAATGACGCCACCATCGAAAAAATTTTTCTGTGGTTGGTTCAGCTATTCCCACCAGTTAAAAAATGACGCCACCATCGAAAAATTTTTTCTGTGGTTGGTTCAGCTATTCCCACCAGTTAAAAAATGACGCCACCGTCGGAATTTTTTTCTGACCCTCGAAATTTTTTTTCTGACCGTCGAAATTTTTTTTCTGCGGTTAGTTCATCTTTCCCACCGTCGAAATTTTTTTTCTGACCGTCGAAAATATTTTCTGCGGCCTAGGATAAGCTAGTTTGGCCTAGGATAAACTAGTTTTGCCTAGGATAAACTAGTTTGGCCTAGGATAAACTAGTTTGGCCTAAGATAAACTAGTTTTGCCTAGGATAAACTAGTTTGGCCTAAGATAAACTAGTTTGGCCTAGGATAAACTAGTTTTGCTTAGGATAAACTAGTTTGGCCTAGGATAAACTAGTTTTGCCTAGGATAAACTAGTTTGGCCTAGGATAAACTAGTTTGGCCTAGAATAAACTAGTTTGGCCTAGGATAAAGTAGTTTTGCCTAGGATAAACTAGTTTTGCCTAGGATAAACTAGTTTTGCCTAGGATAAACTAGTTTGGCCTAGGATAAACTTGTTTTGCCTAGGATAAACTAGTTTGGCCTAGGATAAACTAGTTTTGCCTAGGATAAACTAGTTTGGCCTAGGATAAACTAGTTTGGCCTAGAATAAACTAGTTTGGCCTAGGATAAACTAGTTTGGCCTAGGATAAACTAGTTTTGAGTAGGATAACTTAAAAAATGACGCCAACATCGAAAAAATTTTTCTGTGGTTGGTTCAGCTATTCCCACCAGTTAAAAATGACGCCACCATCGAAACATTTTTTCTGTGGTTGGTTCAGCTATTGCCACCAGTTAAAAAATGACGCCACCATCGAAAAATTTTTTCTGTGGTTGGTTCAGCTATTCCCACCAGTTAAAAAATGACGCCACCATCGAAAATTTTTTTCTGTGGTTGGTTCAGCTATTCCCACCAGTTAAAAAATGACGCCACCATCGAAAAAATTTTTCTGTGGTTGGTTCAGCTATTCCCACCAGTTAAAAAATGACGCCACCATCGAAAAATTTTTTCTGTGGTTGGTTCAGCTATTCCCACCAGTTAAAAAATGACGCCACCGTCGGAATTTTTTTCTGACCCTCGAAATTTTTTTTCTGACCGTCGAAATTTTTTTTCTGCGGTTAGTTCATCTTTCCCACCGTCGAAATTTTTTTTCTGACCGTCGAAAATATTTTCTGCGGCCTAGGATAAACTAGTTTGGCCTAGGATAAACTAGTTTTGCCTAGGATAAACTAGTTTGGCCTAGGATAAACTAGTTTGGCCTAAGATAAACTAGTTTTGCCTAGGATAAACTAGTTTGGCCTAAGATAAACTAGTTTGGCCTAGGATAAACTAGTTTTGCTTAGGATAAACTAGTTTGGCCTAGGATAAACTAGTTTTGCCTAGGATAAACTAGTTTGGCCTAGGATAAACTAGTTTGGCCTAGAATAAACTAGTTTGGCCTAGGATAAACTAGTTTTGCCTAGTATAAACTAGTTTGGAATAGGATAAACTAGTTTGGCCTAGGATAAACTAGTTTGGCCAAGGATAAACTAGTTTGGCCTAGGATAAAATAGTTTGGCCTAGGATAAACTAGTTTGGCTTAGGATAAACTAGTTTGGCCTAGGATAAACTAGTTTGGCCCAGGATAAACTAGTTTTGCCTAGGATAAACTAGTTTGGCCTAAGATAAACTAGTTTGGCCTAGGATAATCCAGTTTGGCCTAGGATAAACTAGTTTGGCCTAGGATAAACTAGTTTGGCCTAGGATAAACTAGTTTTGCCTAGGATAAACTAGTTTGGCCAAGGATAAACTAGTTTGGCCTAGGATAAACTAGTTTGGCCTAGGATAAACTAGTTTGGCCTAGGATTAACTAGTTTTGCCTAGGATAAACTAGTTTGGCATAGCAAACTAGTTTATCCTAGGCCGCAGAAAAAAAAATTCGACGGTCAGAAAAAAAATTTCGACGGTGGGAAAGATGAACTAACCGCAGAAAAAAAATTTCGACGGTCAGAAAAAAAATTTCGAGGGTCAGAAAAAAATTCCGACGGTGGCGCCATTTTTTAACTGGTGGGAATAGCTGAACCAACCACAGAAAAAAAAATTCGATGGTGGCGTCATTTTTTAACTGGTGGGAATAGCTGAACCAATCACAGAAAAAAATTTTCGATGGTGGCGTCATTTTTTAACTGGTGGGAATAGCTGAACCAACCACAGAAAAATTTTTTCGATGGTGGCGTCATTTTTTAACTGGTCGGAATAGCTGAATCAACCACAGAAAAAAATTTTCGATGGTGGCGTCATTTTTTAACTGGTGGGAATAGCTGAACCAACCACAGAAAAAATTTTTCGATGGTGGCGTCATTTTTTAACTTATCCTAGGCAAAACTAGTTTATCCTAGGCCAAACTAGTTTATCCCAGGCCAAACAGGTTTATCCTAGGCCAAACTAGTTTATCCTAGGCCAAACTAGTTTATCCTAGGCCAAACTAGTTTATCCTAGGCAAAACTAGTTTATCCTAGGCCAAACTAGTTTATCCTATGCCAAACTAGTTTATCCTAGGGCAAACTAGTTTATCCTAGGCCAAACTAGTTTATCCTTGGCCAAACTAGTTTATCCTAGGCCAAACTAGTATATCCTAGGCCAAACTAGTTTATCCTAGGCCAAACTAGTTTATCCTAGGACAAACTAGTTTATCCTAGGCAAAACTAGTTTATCCTAGGCCAAACTAGTTTATCCTAGGCCAAACTAGTTTATCCTAGGCCAAACTAGTTTATCCTAGGCAAAACTAGTTTATCCTAGGCCAAACTAGTTTATCCTATGCCAAACTAGTTTATCCTAGGCAAAACTAGTTAATCCTAGGCCAAACTAGTTTATCCTAGGCCAAACTAGTTTATCCTAGGCCAAACTAGTTTATCCTAGGCCAAACTAGTTTATCCTTGGCCAAACTAGTTTATCCTAGGCAAAACTAGTTTATCCTAGGCCAAACTAGTTTATCCTAGGCCAAACTAGTTTATCCTAGGCCAAACTGGTTTATCCTAGGCCAAACTAGTTTATCCTAGGCAAAACTAGTTTATCCTGGGCCAAACTAGTTTATCCTAGGCCAAACTAGTTTATCCTAAGCCAAACTAGTTTATCCTAGGCCAAACTATTTTATCCTAGGCCAAACTAGTTTATCCTTGGCCAAACTAGTTTATCCTAGGCCAAACTAGTTTATCCTATTCCAAACTAGTTTATACTAGGCAAAACTAGTTTATCCTAGGCCAAACTAGTTTATTCTAGGCCAAACTAGTTTATCCTAGGCCAAACTAGTTTATCCTAGGCAAAACAAGTTTATCCTAGGCCAAACTAGTTTATCCTAGGCAAAACTAGTTTATCCTAGGCCAAACTAGTTTATCTTAGGCCAAACTAGTTTATCCTAGGCAAAACTAGTTTATCCTAGGCCAAACTAGTTTATCCTAGGCCAAACTAGTTTATCCTAGGCAAAACTAGTTTGGAATAGGATAAACTAGTTTGGCCTAGGATAAACTAGTTTGGCCAAGGATAAACTAGTTTGGCCTAGGATAAAATAGTTTGGCCTAGGATAAACTAGTTTGGCTTAGGATAAACTAGTTTGGCCTAGGATAAACTAGTTTGGCCCAGGATAAACTAGTTTTGCCTAGGATAAACTAGTTTGGCCTAAGATAAACTAGTTTGGCCTAGGATAATCCAGTTTGGCCTAGGATAAACTAGTTTGGCCTAGGATAAACTAGTTTGGCCTAGGATAAACTAGTTTTGCCTAGGATAAACTAGTTTGGCCAAGGATAAACTAGTTTGGCCTAGGATAAACTAGTTTGGCCTAGGATAAACTAGTTTGGCCTAGGATTAACTAGTTTTGCCTAGGATAAACTAGTTTGGCATAGCAAACTAGTTTATCCTAGGCCGCAGAAAAAAAAATTCGACGGTCAGAAAAAAAATTTCGACGGTGGGAAAGATGAACTAACCGCAGAAAAAAAATTTCGACGGTCAGAAAAAAAATTTCGAGGGTCAGAAAAAAATTCCGACGGTGGCGCCATTTTTTAACTGGTGGGAATAGCTGAACCAACCACAGAAAAAAAAATTCGATGGTGGCGTCATTTTTTAACTGGTGGGAATAGCTGAACCAATCACAGAAAAAAATTTTCGATGGTGGCGTCATTTTTTAACTGGTGGGAATAGTTGAACCAACCACAGAAAAATTTTTTCGATGGTGGCGTCATTTTTTAACTGGTCGGAATAGCTGAATCAACCACAGAAAAAAATTTTCGATGGTGGCGTCATTTTTTAACTGGTGGGAATAGCTGAACCAACCACAGAAAAAATTTTTCGATGGTGGCGTCATTTTTTAACTTATCCTAGGCAAAACTAGTTTATCCTAGGCCAAACTAGTTTATCCCAGGCCAAACAGGTTTATCCTAGGCCAAACTAGTTTATCCTAGGCCAAACTAGTTTATCCTAGGCAAAACTAGTTTATCCTAGGCCAAACTAGTTTATCCTATGCCAAACTAGTTTATCCTAGGGCAAACTAGTTTATCCTAGGCCAAACTAGTTTATCCTTGGCCAAACTAGTTTATCCTAGGCCAAACTAGTATATCCTAGGCCAAACTAGTTTATCCTAGGCCAAACTAGTTTATCCTAGGACAAACTAGTTTATCCTAGGCAAAACTAGTTTATCCTAGGCCAAACTAGTTTATCCTAGGCCAAACTAGTTTATCCTAGGCCAAACTAGTTTATCCTAGGCAAAACTAGTTTATCCTAGGCCAAACTAGTTTATCCTATGCCAAACTAGTTTATCCTAGGCAAAACTAGTTAATCCTAGGCCAAACTAGTTTATCCTAGGCCAAACTAGTTTATCCTAGGCCAAACTAGTTTATCCTAGGCCAAACTAGTTTATCCTTGGCCAAACTAGTTTATCCTAGGCAAAACTAGTTTATCCTAGGCCAAACTAGTTTATCCTAGGCCAAACTAGTTTATCCTAGGCCAAACTGGTTTATCCTAGGCCAAACTAGTTTATCCTAGGCCAAACTAGTTTATCCTAGGCAAAACTAGTTTATCCTGGGCCAAACTAGTTTATCCTAGGCCAAACTAGTTTATCCTAAGCCAAACTAGTTTATCCTAGGCCAAACTATTTTATCCTAGGCCAAACTAGTTTATCCTTGGCCAAACTAGTTTATCCTAGGCCAAACTAGTTTATCCTATTCCAAACTAGTTTATACTAGGCAAAACTAGTTTATCCTAGGCCAAACTAGTTTATTCTAGGCCAAACTAGTTTATCCTAGGCCAAACTAGTTTATCCTAGGCAAAACAAGTTTATCCTAGGCCAAACTAGTTTATCCTAGGCAAAACTAGTTTATCCTAGGCCAAACTAGTTTATCTTAGGCCAAACTAGTTTATCCTAGGCAAAACTAGTTTATCCTAGGCCAAACTAGTTTATCCTAGGCCAAACTAGTTTATCCTAGGCAAAACTAGTTTATCCTAGGCCAAACTAGTTTATCCTTGGCCAAACTAGTTTATCCTAGGCAAAACTAGTTTATCCTAGGCCAAACTAGTTTATCCTAGGCCAAACTAGTTTATCCTAGGCCAAACTGGTTTATCCTAGGCCAAACTAGTTTATCTTAGGCCAAACTAGTTTATCCTAGGCAAAACTAGTTTATCCTGGGCCAAACTAGTTTATCCTAGGCCAAACTAGTTTATCCTAAGCCAAACTAGTTTATCCTAGGCCAAACTATTTTATCGTAGGCCAAACTAGTTTATCCTTGGCCAAACTAGTTTATCCTAGGCCAAACTAGTTTATCCTATTCCAAACTAGTTTATACTAGGCAAAACTAGTTTATCCTAGGCCAAACTAGTTTATTCTAGGCCAAACTAGTTTATCCTAGGCCAAACTAGTTTATCCTAGGCAAAACTAGTTTATCCTAGGCCAAACTAGTTTATCCTAGGCAAAACAAGTTTATCCTAGGCCAAACTAGTTTATCCTAGGCAAAACTAGTTTATCCTAGGCCAAACTAGTTTATCTTAGGCCAAACTAGTTTATCCTAGGCAAAACTAGTTTATCTTAGGCCAAACTAGTTTATCCTAGGCCAAACTAGTTTATCCTAGGCAAAACTAGTTTATCCTAGGCCAAACTAGTTTATCCTAGGCCGCAGAAAAAAATTTTCGACGGTCAGAAAAAAATTTCGACGGTGGGAAAGATGTATCTAGGCAAAACTAGTTTATCCTAGGCCAAACTAGTTTATCCTAGGCCAAACTAGTTTATCCTAGGCCAAACTGGTTTATCCTAGGCCAAACTAGTTTATCTTAGGCAAAACTAGTTTATCCTAGGCCAAACTAGTTAATCCTAGGCCAAACTAGTTTATCCTAGGCCAAACTAGTTTATCCTAGGCCAAACTAGTTTATCCTAGGCCAAACTAGTTTATCCTTGGCCAAACTAGTTTATCCTAGGCAAAACTAGTTTATCCTAGGCCAAACTAGTTTATCCTAGGCCAAGCTAGTTTATCCTAGGCCAAACTGGTTTATCCTAGGCCAAACTAGTTTATCCTAGGCCAAACTAGTTTATCCTAGGCAAAACTAGTTTATCCTGGGCCAAACTAGTTTATCCTAGGCCAAACTAGTTTATCCTAAGCCAAACTAGTTTATCCTAGGCCAAACTATTTTATCCTAGGCCAAACTAGTTTATCCTTGGCCAAACTAGTTTATCCTAGGCCAAACTAGTTTATCCTATTCCAAACTAGTTTATACTAGGCAAAACTAGTTTATCCTAGGCCAAACTAGTTTATTCTAGGCCAAACTAGTTTATCCTAGGCCAAACTAGTTTATCCTAGGCAAAACAAGTTTATCCTAGGCCAAACTAGTTTATCCTAGGCAAAACTAGTTTATCCTAGGCCAAACTAGTTTATCTTAGGCCAAACTAGTTTATCCTAGGCAAAACTAGTTTATCCTAGGATAAACTAGTTTGGCCTAGGATAAACTAGTTTGGCCTAGAATAAACTAGTTTGGCCTAGGATAAACTAGTTTGGCCTAGGATAAACTAGTTTTGAGTAGGATAACTTAAAAAATGACGCCAACATCGAAAAAATTTTTCTGTGGTTGGTTCAGCTATTCCCACCAGTTAAAAATGACGCCACCATCGAAACATTTTTTCTGTGGTTGGTTCAGCTATTCCCACCAGTTAAAAAATGACGCCACCATCGAAAAATTTTTTCTGTGGTTGGTTCAGCTATTCCCACCAGTTAAAAAATGACGCCACCATCGAAATTTTTTTTCTGTGGTTGGTTCAGCTATTCCCACCAGTTAAAAAATGACGCCACCATCGAAAAAATTTTTCTGTGGTTGGTTCAGCTATTCCCACCAGTTAAAAAATGACGCCACCATCGAAAAATTTTTTCTGTGGTTGGTTCAGCTATTCCCACCAGTTAAAAAATGACGCCACCCTCGAAATATTTTTTCTGACCGTCGAAATTTTTTTTCTGCGGTTAGTTCATCTTTCCCACCGTCGAAATTTTTTTTCTGACCGTCGAAAATATTTTCTGCGGCCTAGGATAAACTAGTTTGGCCTAGGATAAACTAGTTTTGCCTAGGATAAACTAGTTTGGCCTAGGCAAAACTAGTTTATCCTAGGCCAAACTAGATTATCTTAGGCCAAACTAGTTTAACCTAGGCAAAACTAGTTTAACCTAGGCAAAACTAGTTTATCCTAGGCCAAACTAGTTTATCCTAGGCCAAACTAGTTTATCCTAGGCAAAACTAGTTTATCCTAGGCCAAACTAGTTTATCCTAGGGCACAGAAAAAAATTTTCGACGGTCAGAAAAAAAAATTTCGACGGTGGTCAAGATGAACTAACCGCAGAAAAAAAATTTCGACGGTCAGAAAAAAAATTTCGAGGGTCAGAAAAAAATTCCGACGGTGGCGTCATTTTTTAACTGGTGGGAATAGCTGAACCAATCACAGAAAAAATTTTCGATGGTGGCGTCATTTTTTAACTGGTGGGAATAGCTGAACCAACAACAGAAAAAATTTTTCGATGGTGGCGTCATTTTTTAACTGGTGGGAATAGCTGAACCAATCACAGAAAAAAATTTTCGATGGTGGCGTCATTTTTTAACTGGTGGGAATAGCTGAACCAACCACAGAAAAAAATTTTCGATGGTGGCGTCATTTTTTAACTTATCCTAGGCCAAACTAGTTTGGCCTAGGATATACTAGTTTGGCCTAGGATAAACTAGTTTGGCCAAGGATAAACTAGTTTGGCCTAGGATAAACTAGTTTGGCCTAGGATAAACTAGTTTGGCCTAGGATTAACTAGTTTTGCCTAGGATAAACTAGTTTGGCATAGGATAAACTAGTTTGGCCTAGGATAAACTAGTTTTGCCTAGGATAACCTAGTTTGGCCTAGGATAAACTAGTTTGGCCTAGGATAAACTAGTTTGGCCTAGGATAAACTAGTTTTGCCTAGGATAAACTAGTTTGTCCTAGGATAAACTACTTTGGCCTAGGATAAACTAGTTTGGCCTAGGATATACTAGTTTGGCCTAGGATAAACTAGTTTGGCCAAGGATAAACTAGTTTGGCCTAGGACAAACTAGTTTGGCCTAGGATAAACTAGTTTGGCCTAGGATAAACTAGTTTGGCCTAGTATTAACTAGTTTTGCCTAGGATAAACTAGTTTGCCCTAGGATAAACTAGTTTGGCATAGGATAAACTAGTTTGGCCTAGGATAAACTAGTTTTGCCTAGGATAAACTAGTTTGGCCTAGGATAAACTAGTTTGGCCTAGGATAAACTACTTTGGCCTAGGATAAACTAGTTTGGCCTAGGATAAACTAGTTTTGCCTAGGATAAACTAGTTTTGCCTAGGATAAGTTAAAAAATGACGCCACCATCGAAAATTTTTTTCTGTGGTTGGTTCAGCTATTCCCACCAGTTAAAAAATGACGCCACCATCGAAAAATTTTTTCTGTGGTTGGTTCAGCTATTCCCACCAGTTAAAAAATGCCGCCACCATCGAAATTTTTTTTCTGTGGTTGGTTCAGCTATTCCCACCAGTTAAAAAATGACGCCACCATCGAAAAAAAATTTCTGTGGTTGGTTCAGCTATTCCCACCAATTAAAAAATGACGCCACCGTCGGAATTTTTTTCTGACCCTCGAAATTTTTTTTCTGACCGTCGAAATTTTTTTTTTTGCGGTTAGTTCATCTTTCCCACCGTCGAAATTTTTTTTCTGACCGTCGAAATTTTTTTTCTGCGGCCTAGGATAAACTAGTTTGGCCTAGGATAAACTAGTTTGGCCTAGGATAAACTAGTTTGGCCTAGGATAAACTAGTTTTGCCTAGGATAAACTAGTTTTGCCTAGGATAAACTAGTTTTGCCTAGGATAAACTAGTTTGGCCTAGGATAAACTTGTTTTGCCTAGGATAAACTAGTTTGGCCTAGGATAAACTAGTTTGGCCTAGAATAAACTAGTTTGGCCTAGGATAAACTAGTTTGGCCTAGGATAAACTAGTTTTGAGTAGGATAACTTAAAAAATGACGCCAACATCGAAAAAATTTTTCTGTGGTTGGTTCAGCTATTCCCACCAGTTAAAAATGACGCCACCATCGAAACATTTTTTCTGTGGTTGGTTCAGCTATTCCCACCAGTTAAAAAATGACGCCACCATCGAAACATTTTTTCTGTGGTTGGTTCAGCTATTCCCACCAGTTAAAAAATGACGCCACCATCGAAAATTTTTTTCTGTGGTTGGTTCAGCTATTCCCACCAGTTAAAAAATGACGCCACCATCGAAAAAATTTTTCTGTGGTTGGTTCAGCTATTCCCACCAGTTAAAAAATGACGCCACCATCGAAAACTTTTTTCTGTGGTTGGTTCAGCTATTCCCACCAGTTAAAAAATGACGCCACCGTCGGAATTTTTTTCTGACCCTCGAAATTTTTTTTCTGACCGTCGAAATTTTTTTTCTGCGGTTAGTTCATCTTTCCCACCGTCGAAATTTTTTTTCTGACCGTCGAAAATATTTTCTGCGGCCTAGGATAAGCTAGTTTGGCCTAGGATAAACTAGTTTTGCCTAGGATAAACTAGTTTGGTCTAGGATAAACTAGTTTGGCCTAAGATAAACTAGTTTTGCCTAGGATAAACTAGTTTGGCCTAAGATAAACTAGTTTGGCCTAGGATAAACTAGTTTTGCTTAGGATAAACTAGTTTGGCCTAGGATAAACTAGTTTTGCCTAGGATAAACTAGTTTGGCCTAGGATAAACTAGTTTGGCCTAGAATAAACTAGTTTGGCCTAGGATAAAGTAGTTTTGCCTAGGATAAACTAGTTTTGCCTAGGATAAACTAGTTTTGCCTAGGATAAACTAGTTTGGCCTAGGATAAACTTGTTTTGCCTAGGATAAACTAGTTTGGCCTAGGATAAACTAGTTTTGCCTAGGATAAACTAGTTTGGCCTAGGATAAACTAGTTTGGCCTAGAATAAACTAGTTTGGCCTAGGATAAACTAGTTTGGCCTAGGATAAACTAGTTTTGAGTAGGATAACTTAAAAAATGACGCCAACATCGAAAAAATTTTTCTGTGGTTGGTTCAGCTATTCCCACCAGTTAAAAATGACGCCACCATCGAAACATTTTTTCTGTGGTTGGTTCAGCTATTGCCACCAGTTAAAAAATGACGCCACCATCGAAAAATTTTTTCTGTGGTTGGTTCAGCTATTCCCACCAGTTAAAAAATGACGCCACCATCGAAAATTTTTTTCTGTGGTTGGTTCAGCTATTCCCACCAGTTAAAAAATGACGCCACCATCGAAAAAATTTTTCTGTGGTTGGTTCAGCTATTCCCACCAGTTAAAAAATGACGCCACCATCGAAAAATTTTTTCTGTGGTTGGTTCAGCTATTCCCACCAGTTAAAAAATGACGCCACCGTCGGAATTTTTTTCTGACCCTCGAAATTTTTTTTCTGACCGTCGAAATTTTTTTTCTGCGGTTAGTTCATCTTTCCCACCGTCGAAATTTTTTTTCTGACCGTCGAAAATATTTTCTGCGGCCTAGGATAAACTAGTTTGGCCTAGGATAAACTAGTTTTGCCTAGGATAAACTAGTTTGGCCTAGGATAAACTAGTTTGGCCTAAGATAAACTAGTTTTGCCTAGGATAAACTAGTTTGGCCTAAGATAAACTAGTTTGGCCTAGGATAAACTAGTTTTGCTTAGGATAAACTAGTTTGGCCTAGGATAAACTAGTTTTGCCTAGGATAAACTAGTTTGGCCTAGGATAAACTAGTTTGGCCTAGAATAAACTAGTTTGGCCTAGGATAAACTAGTTTTGCCTAGTATAAACTAGTTTGGAATAGGATAAACTAGTTTGGCCTAGGATAAACTAGTTTGGCCAAGGATAAACTAGTTTGGCCTAGGATAAAATAGTTTGGCCTAGGATAAACTAGTTTGGCTTAGGATAAACTAGTTTGGCCTAGGATAAACTAGTTTGGCCCAGGATAAACTAGTTTTGCCTAGGATAAACTAGTTTGGCCTAAGATAAACTAGTTTGGCCTAGGATAATCCAGTTTGGCCTAGGATAAACTAGTTTGGCCTAGGATAAACTAGTTTGGCCTAGGATAAACTAGTTTTGCCTAGGATAAACTAGTTTGGCCAAGGATAAACTAGTTTGGCCTAGGATAAACTAGTTTGGCCTAGGATAAACTAGTTTGGCCTAGGATTAACTAGTTTTGCCTAGGATAAACTAGTTTGGCATAGCAAACTAGTTTATCCTAGGCCGCAGAAAAAAAAATTCGACGGTCAGAAAAAAAATTTCGACGGTGGGAAAGATGAACTAACCGCAGAAAAAAAATTTCGACGGTCAGAAAAAAAATTTCGAGGGTCAGAAAAAAATTCCGACGGTGGCGCCATTTTTTAACTGGTGGGAATAGCTGAACCAACCACAGAAAAAAAAATTCGATGGTGGCGTCATTTTTTAACTGGTGGGAATAGCTGAACCAATCACAGAAAAAAATTTCGATGGTGGCGTCATTTTTTAACTGGTGGGAATAGCTGAACCAACCACAGAAAAATTTTTTCGATGGTGGCGTCATTTTTTAACTGGTCGGAATAGCTGAATCAACCACAGAAAAAAATTTTCGATGGTGGCGTCATTTTTTAACTGGTGGGAATAGCTGAACCAACCACAGAAAAAATTTTTCGATGGTGGCGTCATTTTTTAACTTATCCTAGGCAAAACTAGTTTATCCTAGGCCAAACTAGTTTATCCCAGGCCAAACAGGTTTATCCTAGGCCAAACTAGTTTATCCTAGGCCAAACTTGTTTATCCTAGGCAAAACTAGTTTATCCTAGGCCAAACTAGTTTATCCTATGCCAAACTAGTTTATCCTAGGGCAAACTAGTTTATCCTAGGCCAAACTAGTTTATCCTTGGCCAAACTAGTTTATCCTAGGCCAAACTAGTATATCCTAGGCCAAACTAGTTTATCCTAGGCCAAACTAGTTTATCCTAGGACAAACTAGTTTATCCTAGGCAAAACTAGTTTATCCTAGGCCAAACTAGTTTATCCTAGGCCAAACTAGTTTATCCTAGGCCAAACTAGTTTATCCTAGGCAAAACTAGTTTATCCTAGGCCAAACTAGTTTATCCTATGCCAAACTAGTTTATCCTAGGCAAAACTAGTTAATCCTAGGCCAAACTAGTTTATCCTAGGCCAAACTAGTTTATCCTAGGCCAAACTAGTTTATCCTAGGCCAAACTAGTTTATCCTTGGCCAAACTAGTTTATCCTAGGCAAAACTAGTTTATCCTAGGCCAAACTAGTTTATCCTAGGCCAAACTAGTTTATCCTAGGCCAAACTGGTTTATCCTAGGCCAAACTAGTTTATCCTAGGCCAAACTAGTTTATCCTAGGCAAAACTAGTTTATCCTGGGCCAAACTAGTTTATCCTAGGCCAAACTAGTTTATCCTAAGCCAAACTAGTTTATCCTAGGCCAAACTATTTTATCCTAGGCCAAACTAGTTTATCCTTGGCCAAACTAGTTTATCCTAGGCCAAACTAGTTTATCCTATTCCAAACTAGTTTATACTAGGCAAAACTAGTTTATCCTAGGCCAAACTAGTTTATTCTAGGCCAAACTAGTTTATCCTAGGCCAAACTAGTTTATCTTAGGCCAAACTAGTTTATCCTAGGCAAAACTAGTTTATCCTAGGCCAAACTAGTTTATCCTAGGCCAAACTAGTTTATCCTAGGCAAAACTAGTTTATCCTAGGCCAAACTAGTTTATCCTTGGCCAAACTAGTTTATCCTAGGCAAAACTAGTTTATCCTAGGCCAAACTAGTTTATCCTAGGCCAAACTAGTTTATCCTAGGCCAAACTGGTTTATCCTAGGCCAAACTAGTTTATCTTAGGCCAAACTAGTTTATCCTAGGCAAAACTAGTTTATCCTGGGCCAAACTAGTTTATCCTAGGCCAAACTAGTTTATCCTAAGCCAAACTAGTTTATCCTAGGCCAAACTATTTTATCCTAGGCCAAACTAGTTTATCCTTGGCCAAACTAGTTTATCCTAGGCCAAACTAGTTTATCCTATTCCAAACTAGTTTATACTAGGCAAAACTAGTTTATCCTAGGCCAAACTAGTTTATTCTAGGCCAAACTAGTTTATCCTAGGCCAAACTAGTTTATCCTAGGCAAAACTAGTTTATCCTAGGCCAAACTAGTTTATCCTAGGCAAAACAAGTTTATCCTAGGCCAAACTAGTTTATCCTAGGCAAAACTAGTTTATCCTAGGCCAAACTAGTTTATCTTAGGCCAAACTAGTTTATCCTAGGCAAAACTAGTTTATCTTAGGCCAAACTAGTTTATCCTAGGCCAAACTAGTTTATCCTAGGACAAACTAGTTTATCCTAGGCAAAACTAGTTTATCCTAGGCCAAACTAGTTTATCCTAGGCCAAACTAGTTTATCCTAGGCCAAACTGGTTTATCCTAGGCCAAACTAGTTTATCTTAGGCAAAACTAGTTTATCCTAGGCCAAACTAGTTAATCCTAGGCCAAACTAGTTTATCCTAGGCCAAACTAGTTTATCCTAGGCCAAACTAGTTTATCCTAGGCCAAACTAGTTTATCCTTGGCCAAACTAGTTTATCCTAGGCAAAACTAGTTTATCCTAGGCCAAACTAGTTTATCCTAGGCCAAACTAGTTTATCCTAGGCCAAACTGGTTTATCCTAGGCCAAACTAGTTTATCCTAGGCCAAACTAGTTTATCCTAGGCAAAACTAGTTTATCCTGGGCCAAACTAGTTTATCCTAGGCCAAACTAGTTTATCCTAAGCCAAACTAGTTTATCCTAGGCCAAACTATTTTATCCTAGGCCAAACTAGTTTATCCTTGGCCAAACTAGTTTATCCTAGGCCAAACTAGTTTATCCTATTCCAAACTAGTTTATACTAGGCAAAACTAGTTTATCCTAGGCCAAACTAGTTTATTCTAGGCCAAACTAGTTTATCCTAGGCCAAACTAGTTTATCCTAGGCAAAACAAGTTTATCCTAGGCCAAACTAGTTTATCCTAGGCAAAACTAGTTTATCCTAGGCCAAACTAGTTTATCTTAGGCCAAACTAGTTTATCCTAGGCAAAACTAGTTTATCCTAGGCCAAACTAGTTTATCCTAGGCCAAACTAGTTTATCCTAGGCAAAACTAGTTTATCCTAGGCCAAACTAGTTTATCCTTGGCCAAACTAGTTTATCCTAGGCAAAACTAGTTAATCCTAGGCCAAACTAGTTTATCCTAGGCCAAACTAGTTTATCCTAGGCCAAACTAGTTTATCCTAGGCCAAACTAGTTTATCCTTGGCCAAACTAGTTTATCCTAGGCAAAACTAGTTTATCCTAGGCCAAACTAGTTTATCCTAGGCCAAACTAGTTTATCCTAGGCCAAACTGGTTTATCCTAGGCCAAACTAGTTTATCCTAGGCCAAACTAGTTTATCCTAGTCAAAACTAGTTTATCCTGGGCCAAACTAGTTTATCCTAGGCCAAACTATTTTATCCTAGGCCAAACTAGTTTATCCTTGGCCAAACTAGTTTATCCTAGGCCAAACTAGTTTATCCTATTCCAAACTAGTTTATACTAGGCAAAACTAGTTTATCCTAGGCCAAACTAGTTTATTCTAGGCCAAACTAGTTTATCCTAGGCCAAACTAGTTTATCCTAGGCAAAACAAGTTTATCCTAGGCCAAACTAGTTTATCCTAGGCAAAACTAGTTTATCCTAGGCCAAACTAGTTTATCTTAGGCCAAACTAGTTTATCCTAGGCAAAACTAGTTTATCCTAGGCCAAACTAGTTTATCCTAGGCCAAACTAGTTTATCCTAGGCAAAACTAGTTTATCCTAGGCCAAACTAGTTTATCCTTGGCCAAACTAGTTTATCCTAGGCAAAACTAGTTTATCCTAGGCCAAACTAGTTTATCCTAGGCCAAACTAGTTTATCCTAGGCCAAACTGGTTTATCCTAGGCCAAACTAGTTTATCTTAGGCCAAACTAGTTTATCCTAGGCAAAACTAGTTTATCCTGGGCCAAACTAGTTTATCCTAGGCCAAACTAGTTTATCCTAAGCCAAACTAGTTTATCCTAGGCCAAACTATTTTATCCTAGGCCAAACTAGTTTATCCTTGGCCAAACTAGTTTATCCTAGGCCAAACTAGTTTATCCTATTCCAAACTAGTTTATACTAGGCAAAACTAGTTTATCCTAGGCCAAACTAGTTTATTCTAGGCCAAACTAGTTTATCCTAGGCCAAACTAGTTTATCCTAGGCAAAACTAGTTTATCCTAGGCCAAACTAGTTTATCCTAGGCAAAACAAGTTTATCCTAGGCCAAACTAGTTTAACCTAGGCAAAACTAGTTTATCCTAGGCCAAACTAGTTTATCTTAGGCCAAACTAGTTTATCCTAGGCAAAACTAGTTTATCTTAGGCCAAACTAGTTTATCCTAGGCCAAACTAGTTTATCCTAGGCAAAACTAGTTTATCCTAGGCCAAACTAGTTTATCCTAGGCCGCAGAAAAAAATTTTCGACGGTCAGAAAAAAAATTTCGACGGTGGGAAAGATGTACTAACCGCAGAAAAAAAATTTCGACGGTCAGAAAAAAAATTTCGAGGGTCAGAAAAAAATTCCGACGGTGGCGTCATTTTTTAACTGGTGGGAATAGCTGAACCAACCACAGAAAAATTTTTTCGATGGTGGCGTCATTTTTTAACTGGTGGGAATAGCTGAACCAATCACAGAAAAAATTTTTCGATGGTGGCGTCATTTCTTAACTGGTGGGAATAGCTGAACCAACCACAGAAAAATTTTTTCGATGGTGGCGTCATTTTTTAACTGGTGGGAATAGCTGAACCAACCACAGAAAAAAATTTTCGATGGTGGCGTCATTTTTTAACTGGTGGGAATAGCTGAACCAATCACAGAAAAAAATTTTCGATGGTGGCGTCATTTTTTAACTGGTGGGAATAGCTGAACCAACCACAGAAAAATTTTTTCGATGGTGGCGTCATTTTTTAACTGGTCGGAATAGCTGAATCAACCACAGAAAAAAATTTTCGATGGTGGCGTCATTTTTTAACTGGTGGGAATAGCTGAACCAACCACAGAAAAAATTTTTCGATGGTGGCGTCATTTTTTAACTTATCCTAGGCAAAACTAGTTTAGCCTAGGCCAAACTAGTTTATCCCAGGCCAAACAGGTTTATCCTAGGCCAAACTAGTTTATCCTAGGCAAAACTAGTTTATCCTAGGCCAAACTAGTTTATCCTATGCCAAACTAGTTTATCCTATGCCAAACTAGTTTATCCTAGGGCAAACTAGTTTATCCTTGGCCAAACTAGTTTATCCTAGGCCAAACTAGTATATCCTAGGCCAAACTAGTTTATCCTAGGCCAAACTAGTTTATCCTAGGACAAACTAGTTTATCCTAGGCAAAACTAGTTTATCCTAGGCCAAACTAGTTTATCCTAGGCCAAACTAGTTTATCCTAGGCCAAACTAGTTTATCCTAGGCAAAACTAGTTTATCCTAGGCCAAACTAGTTTATCCTATGCCAAACTAGTTTATCCTAGGCAAAACTAGTTAATCCTAGGCCAAACTAGTTTATCCTAGGCCAAACTAGTTTATCCTAGGCCAAACTAGTTTATCCTAGGCCAAACTAGTTTATCCTTGGCCAAACTAGTTTATCCTAGGCAAAACTAGTTTATCCTAGGCCAAACTAGTTTATCCTAGGCCAAACTAGTTTATCCTAGGCCAAACTGGTTTATCCTAGGCCAAACTAGTTTATCCTAGGCCAAACTAGTTTATCCTAGGCAAAACTAGTTTATCCTGGGCCAAACTAGTTTATCCTAGGCCAAACTATTTTATCCTAGGCCAAACTAGTTTATCCTTGGCCAAACTAGTTTATCCTAGGCCAAACTAGTTTATCCTATTCCAAACTAGTTTATACTAGGCAAAACTAGTTTATCCTAGGCCAAACTAGTTTATTCTAGGCCAAACTAGTTTATCCTAGGCCAAACTAGTTTATCCTAGGCAAAACAAGTTTATCCTAGGCCAAACTAGTTTATCTTAGGCCAAACTAGTTTATCCTAGGCAAAACTAGTTTATCCTAGGCCAAACTAGTTTATCCTAGGCCAAACTAGTTTATCCTAGGCCAAACTAGTTTATCCTAGGCAAAACTAGTTTATCCTAGGCCAAACTAGTTTATCCTTGGCCAAACTAGTTTATCCTAGGCAAAACTAGTTTATCCTAGGCCAAACTAGTTTATCCTAGGCCAAACTAGTTTATCCTAGGCCAAACTGGTTTATCCTAGGCCAAACTAGTTTATCTTAGGCCAAACTAGTTTATCCTAGGCAAAACTAGTTTATCCTGGGCCAAACTAGTTTATCCTAGGCCAAACTAGTTTATCCTAAGCCAAACTAGTTTATCCTAGGCCAAACTATTTTATCCTAGGCCAAACTAGTTTATCCTTGGCCAAACTAGTTTATCCTAGGCCAAACTAGTTTATCCTATTCCAAACTAGTTTATACTAGGCAAAACTAGTTTATCCTAGGCCAAACTAGTTTATTCTAGGCCAAACTAGTTTATCCTAGGCCAAACTAGTTTATCCTAGGCAAAACTAGTTTATCCTAGGCCAAAGTAGTTTATCCTAGGCAAAACAAGTTTATCCTAGGCCAAACTAGTTTATCCTAGGCAAAACTAGTTTATCCTAGGCCAAACTAGTTTATCTTAGGCCAAACTAGTTTATCCTAGGCAAAACTAGTTTATCTTAGGCCAAACTAGTTTATCCTAGGCCAAACTAGTTTATCCTAGGCAAAACTAATTTATCCTAGGCCAAACTAGTTTATCCTAGGCCGCAGAAAAAAATTTTCGACGGTCAGAAAAAAAATTTCGACGGTGGGAAAGATGTACTAACCGCAGAAAAAAAATTTCGACGGTCAGAAAAAAAATTTCGAGGGTCAGAAAAAATTCCGACGGTGGCGTCATTTTTTAACTGGTGGGAATAGCTGAACCAACCACAGAAAAATTTTTTCGATGGTGGCGTCATTTTTTAACTGGTGGGAATAGCTGAACCAATCACAGAAAAAATTTTTCGATGGTGGCGTCATTTCTTAACTGGTGGGAATAGCTGAACCAACCACAGAAAAATTTTTCGATGGTGGCGTCATTTTTAACTGGTGGGAATAGCTGAACCAACCACAGAAAAAAATTTTCGATGGTGGCGTCATTTTTTAACTGGTGGGAATAGCTGAACCAACCACAGAAAAAATTTTTCGATGGTGGCGTCATTTTTTAACTGGTGGGAATAGCTGAACCAACCACAGAAAAAATGTTTCGATGGTGGCGTCATTTTTAACTGGTGGGAATAGCTGAACCAACCACAGAAAAATTTTTTCGATGTTGGCGTCATTTTTTAAGTTATCCTACTCATTCTAGGATAAACTAGTTTGGCCTAGGATAAACTAGTTTTGCCTAGGATAAACTAGTTTGGCCTAGGATAAACTAGTTTGGCCTAGGATAAACTAGTTTGGCCTAGGATAAACTAGTTTGGCCTAGGATAAACTAGTTTTGCCTAGGATAAACTAGTTTGTCCTAGGATAAACTAGTTTGGCCTAGGATAAACTAGTTTGGCCTAGGATAAACTAGTTTGGCCTAGGATATACTAGTTTGGCCTAGGATAAACTAGTTTGGCCAAGGATAAACTAGTTTGGCATAGGATAAACTAGTTTGGCCTAGGATAAACTAGTTTTGCCTAGGATAAACTAGTTTGGCCTAGGATAAACCTGTTTGGCCTGGGATAAACTAGTTTGGCCTAGGATAAACTAGTTTTG
This sequence comes from Melinopterus prodromus, assembly GCA_964023965.1. Taxonomy (NCBI): domain Eukaryota; kingdom Metazoa; phylum Arthropoda; class Insecta; order Coleoptera; family Scarabaeidae; genus Melinopterus; species Melinopterus prodromus. The sequence goes on from CAXIES010000357.1 coordinate 49,319, forward strand.
CCTAGGATAAGTTAAAAAATGACGCCACCATCGAAAAATTTTTTCTGTGGTTGGTTCAGCTATTCCCACAGGTTAAAAAATGACGCCACCATCGAAAATTTTTTTCTGTGGTTGATTCAGCTATTCCGACCAGTTAAAAAATGACGCCACCATCGAAAAAATTTTTCTGTGGTTGGTTCAGCTATTCCCACCAGTTAAAAAATGACGCCACCATCGAAAATTTTTTTCTGTGATTGGTTCAGCTATTCCCACCAGTTAAAAAATGACGCCACCATCGAAAATTTTTTTCTGTGGTTGGTTCAGCTATTCCCACCAGTTAAAAAATGGCGCCACCGTCGGAATTTTTTTCTGACCCTGGAAATTTTTTTTCTGACCGTCGAAATTTTTTTTCTGCGGTTAGTTCATCTTTCCCACCGTCGAAATTTTTTTTCTGCGGCCTAGGATAAACTAGTTTGGCCTAGGATAAACTAGTTTTGCCTAGGATAAACTAGTTTGGCCTAGGATAAACTAGTTTGGCCTAGGATAAACTAGTTTTGCCTAGGATAAACTAGTTTGGCCTAGGATAAACTTGTTTTGCCTAAAATAAACTAGTTTGGCCTAGGATAAACTAGTTTTGCCTAGTATAAACTAGTTTGGAATAGGATAGACTAGTTTGGCCTAGGATAAACTAGTTTGGCTTAGGATAAACTAGTTTGGCCTAGGATAAAATAGTTTGGCCTAGGATAAAATAGTTTGGCCTAGGATAAACTAGTTTGGCTTAGGATAAACTAGTTTGGCCTAGGATAAACTAGTTTGGCCCAGGATAAACTAGTTTGGCTTAGGATAAACTAGTTTGGCCTAGGATAAACTAGTTTGGCCCAGGATAAACTAGTTTGGCCTAGGATAAACTAGTTTCGCCTAGGATAAACTAGTTTTGCCTAGGATAAACTAGTTTATCCTAATAAACTAGTTTTGCCTAGGATAAACTAGTTTGGCCTAGGATAAACTAGTTTGGCCTAGGATAAACTAGTTTGGCCTAGGATAAACTAGTTTTGCCTAGGATAAACTAGTTTGTCCTAGGATAAACTCGTTTGGCCTAGGATAAACTAGTTTGGCCTAGGATATACTAGTTTGGCCTAGGATAAACTAGTTTGGCCAAGGATAAACTAGTTTGGCCTAGGATAAACTAGTTTGGCCTAGGATTAACTAGTTTTGTCTAGGATAAACTAGTTTGCCCTAGGATAAACTAGTTTGGCATAGGATAAACTAGTTTTGCCTAGGATAAACTAGTTTTGCCTAGGATAAACTAGTTTGGCCTAGGATAAACTAGTTTGGCCTAGGATAAACTAGTTTGGCCTAGGATAAACTAGTTTTGCCTAGGATAAACTAGTTTGTCCTAGGATAAACTAGTTTGGCCTAGGATAAACTAGTTTGGCCTAGGATATACTAGTTTGGCCTAGGATAAACTAGTTTGGCCTAGCATGGCTCATGCTCATGCTCATGCTCATGCTCATGCTCATGCTCATGCTCATGCTCATGCTCATGCTCATGCTCATGCTCATGCTCATGCTCATGCTCATGCTCATGCTCATGCTCATGCTCATGCTCATGCTCATGCTCATGCTCATGCTCTTGCTCATGCTCATGCTCATGCTCATGCTCATGCTCATGCTCATGCTCATGCTCATGCTCATGCTCATGCTCATGCTCATGCTCATGCTCATGCTCATGCTCATGCTCATGCTCATGCTCATGCTCATGCTCATGCTCATGCTCATGCTCATGCTCATGCTCATGCTCATGCTCATGCTCATGCTCATGCTCATGCTCATGCCCATGCTCATGCTCATGCTCATGCTCATGCTCATGCTCATGCTCATGCTCATGCTCATGCTCATGCTCATGCTCATGCTCATGCTCATGCTCATGCTCATGCTCATGCTCATGCTCATGCTCATGCTCATGCTCATGCTCATGCTCATGCTCATGCTCATGCTCATGCTCATGCTCATGCTCATGCTCATGCTCATGCTCATGCTCATGCTCATGCTCATGCTCATGCTCATGCTCATGCTCATGCTCATGCTCATGCTCATGCTCATGCTCATGCTCATGCTCATGCTCATGCTCATGCTCATGCTCATGCTCATGCTCATGCTCATGCTCATACTCATGCTCATGCTCATGCTCATGCTCATGCTCATGCTCATGCTCATGCTCATGCTCATGCTCATGCTCATGCTCATGCTCATGCTCATGCTCATGCTCATGCTCATGCTCATGCTCATGCTCATGCTCATGCTCATGCTCATGCTCATGCTCATGCTCATGCTCATGCTCATGCTCATGCTCATGCTCATGCTCATGCTCATGCTCATGCTCATGCTCATGCTCATGCTCATGCTCATGCTCATGCTCATGCTCATGCTCATGCTCATGCTCATGCTCATGCTCATGCTCATGCTCATGCTCATGCTCATGCTCATGCTCATGCTCATGCTCATGCTCATGCTCATGCTCATGCTCATGCTCATGCTCATGCTCATGCTCATGCTCATGCTCATGCTCATGCTCATGCTCATGCTCATGCTCATGCTCATGCTCATGCTCATGCTCATGCTCATGCTCATGCTCATGCTCATGCTCATGCTCATGCTCATGCTCATGCTCATGCTCATGCTCATGCTCATGCTCATGCTCATGCTCATGCTCATGCTCATGCTCATGCTCATGCTCATGCTCATGCTCATGCTCATGCTCATGCTCATGCTCATGCTCATGCTCATGCTCATGCTCATGCTCATGCTCATGCTCATGCTCATGCTCATGCTCATGCTCATGCTCATGCTCATGCTCATGCTCATGCTCATGCTCATGCTCATGCTCATGCTCATGCTCATGCTCATGCTCATGCTCATGCTCATGCTCATGCTCATGCTCATGCTCATGCTCATGCTCATGCTCATGCTCATGCTCATGCTCATGCTCATGCTCATGCTCATGCTCATGCTCATGCTCATGCTCATGCTCATGCTCATGCTCATGCTCATGCTCATGCTCATGCTCATGCTCATGCTCATGCTCATGCTCATGCTCATGCTCATGCTCATGCTCATGCTCATGCTCATGCTCATGCTCATGCTCATGCTCATGCTCATGCTCATGCTCATGCTCATGCTCATGCTCATGCTCATGCTCATGCTCATGCTCATGCTCATGCTCATGCTCATGCTCATGCTCATGCTCATGCTCATGCTCATGCTCATGCTCATGCTCATGCTCATGCTCATGCTCATGCTCATGCTCATGCTCATGCTCATGCTCATGCTCATGCTCATGCTCATGCTCATGCTCATGCTCATGCTCATGCTCATGCTCATGCTCATGCTCATGCTCATGCTCATGCTCATGCTCATGCTCATGCTCATGCTCATGCTCATGCTCATGCTCATGCTCATGCTCATGCTCATGCTCATGCTCATGCTCATGCTCATGCTCATGCTCATGCTCATGCTCATGCTCATGCTCATGCTCATGCTCATGCTCATGCTCATGCTCATGCTCATGCTCATGCTCATGCTCATGCTCATGCTCATGCTCATGCTCATGCTCATGCTCATGCTCATGCTCATGCTCATGCTCATGCTCATGCTCATGCTCATGCTCATGCTCATGCTCATGCTCATGCTCATGCTCATGCTCATGCTCATGCTCATGCTCATGCTCATGCTCATGCTCATGCTCATGCTCATGCTCATGCTCATGCTCATGCTCATGCTCATGCTCATGCTCATGCTCATGCTCATGCTCATGCTCATGCTCATGCTCATGCTCATGCTCATGCTCATGCTCATGCTCATGCTCATGCTCATGCTCATGCTCATGCTCATGCTCATGCTCATGCTCATGCTCATGCTCATGCTCATGCTCATGCTCATGCTCATGCTCATGCTCATGCTCATGCTCATGCTCATGCTATTTTTTACCCGGAGTTTTAGTTGGGTTCGTAATTTTACCAGGAGTTTTAGTTGGGTTCGTATTTTTTACCCGGACTTTTTAGTTGGGTTAGTATTTGTTGCGTCGCAACAATTGATTATTTAATTTTGTATTATAAACCAGAATGTTGGAACAAATTCCTGTTTCCCCCACCCCAGTCGTCCATCTAGTGTTTAGTCCCATTTTCCCATATCATTCCAATTCCCGACTCACACACAGTACATACTCAGTGCGAATTGTGTAGAATTTCCCTGTGCGAAGTACCCCATTTTCCCAGAAGAAAAGTTCCGCGTGAAACGCGCCCATATACACGTAATTAGTGTTAGTTCGACCAGATCAAGGTCCCCATCTCTCCCCGTTGATTGAACGCGTGAATTGTGAAATACGAGCAAGTATCCGGAGAAACAGCAGCCTGTGGACGCGCCTGGTGAGTTCCTTAACTATCCTTTTGCTCCCAGACTTTTCAGTGATAACATCAGCACTGCCCCAACATTCTGGTCCGTCGAGAATCCTGATGTTTGCTCATCAAATTAGCGATTTATGTGTTTATTTCAATTCAGTTATTTTAAAGTTTTCCGTTGTAACTTCGAATTTCGGCATAACGTTCTCAGTACCAGTTTTTGTGCGCTCGAGTTGTAGCGCTGGTCAGGACTCTCCCATCTCACTCTGTCAGTCGCCCGCGCCTATCTCCGCTGTCGGTCGCGTGCGCTCTGTCTATCACCCGGCTGACTTTGAGTCACTTTATTTTGGAAAATGGCTCCCCTCAATAGAGCTGATACAGACAAAATTGAACGTCACCTTACAGAATTACGCTTCTCCCGCGATGAGGCGTTGGAAGACATTAATATTACGCTCGCGTTAGTGGAGTCTTTAGCTGGAGAAAATTCCCGCTCCTTGTTTTTAGCGCGTTGCAGAAGTCTAGATCTTGCGTTTGAACAATTCACACTTGCACATGCAAATATTCGTACTGCTTGCGTGAAAATAGACAAAACGGAGGATTCTATATTGCTAGACGTGGAGAAGCTTAATCAATACAAACTCGCCTTTTACCGTGTCATTGCCGCGAAATCTGGTATAGAGAAGGACTTAAGCGCTGCATCTAATTCGAACGTTCCCGCTGCGACACATCGCCCGATAAAACTCCCAGATTTGCAGCTGCCTACATTTGATGGCGCTTTAAAAAATTGGCAATATTTCTTCGACACCTTTTCATCTCTTATCCATAACAATTCCACGTTATCCGACATTGACAAGTTTCATTATTTACTTCTTTCAACGAAAGGTGCCGCAAATAGTATCGTGACCTCCCTCCCTCTCGCCGCTGTAAATTATAACACTGCTTGGCAATCATTGTTAAGTAGATACAATGACACGCGCATTTTGTCTCACCATTATTTGGACTCCATTTTGAATTTACGGCCGCTCACGGACGGTTCCTATGAAAGTTTGCAGACTTTTTGTAACATGGCCCATGATAATGTTCTTGCATTAAGCAACTCGAAAATCCCTGATCTCTCAGATTTTATTTTGTTGTCTCTCTTGCTCAGACGCGTAAATTCCCAGACTTGGGAAAAATTTTAATTAAAGTTTGGGAATAAAAAGTTCCCCACTGTCAATGACTTTTTCACATTTCTTCGAGAGAAATGTCAAGCTCTGGAAATGTCACAACCCCATGCTTCGGATCGCCCTAATTCCAAGTCTAAGGTAGTTGTTTTTCCCCCCAAGCGTTCCTTTTGCTCTACTGAGAACACAGCCAAATGGCCGTGCTGTAGAGGACCGCACCGTTTGTCGATTTGCAACGATTTCTTCGCTCTTCCCATCACGGAAAGACGTGAGTGGGTAAAAACAAACAAACTTTGTTTTAATTGTTTTGCAAATTCCCATATGCTGAAGGATTGCAGTTCGCGATTTACTTGCCGGTCGTGTAACGGTAAACACCATTCCTTGTTGCATTTTTCTTCCGATCAAACGCGTACTCCCCACACATCTCCGAATATTGTCTCGCATGAATCCACTCCTTCGGTACCCCATTCATTGTCGTGTTCTTCTAATTCCACCGTTCTGCTTGGCACAGCTATCGCCAAGTTTAGGGATGGGCACGGTTATTTTCAAAACGTGCGACTAGTAATTGACTCTGGATCCCAACTCTCCTTTATTACGTCCAATTGCGCAAGCCGTTTGCATTTGGGTATTGACAGGAAAAGCACACCGGTTTTAGGGTTAGGAAACTCCCAAATATTTTGTTCTAAAGGCAAGGTTACGTGTGAACTACGACCGACGCGAGACTCTCCCATTGTTTTGTCCACGCGTGCGGTCGTTCTTCCTGAGATCACTACGGACCTTCCCAATTCTCGCTTGCCCTCTCGACTTCGTCTCGATGTTCAGCATTTGGTACTTGCAGATCCCTGATTTGCTGATCCTGGCCCGATTGATTTCCTGTTAGGTGCTGATTTGTTTCCCGCTATTTTGCGCGGCGCGGAGCCCTTGTCCCTCTCTTGTGGTTTGTCAGCGGTCAGTACCATTTTTGGATGGATTCTTTTGGGAAAAATGAAGAACGCAACTTCTTCATCAAATCACGCAACCTCATTGTTGGGTTTGGACAGCCTGCAAGAGAATCTGAAGCGATTTTGGCAGGTGGAGGAACCAACAGTCAGCATTCCCAATAATCCAGCAGACATCGAAGCCGAAGACCATTTTGTGAAGTCTCATTATCGTACTAACGAAGGTCGTTAAGTAGTCTCTCTCCCCTTTAAAAAAGACCTCGTTAGATTTTGGCCATTTTAAGAAATTAGCCCACTCTAGATTGTTCAATCTTGAATCCCGTCTCAGTAGAAACTCTCCCTTGCGTGTAGCCTACAATTCCTTCATGAAGGACTATGTTGATTTAGGACACATGAGCCCAACCACGCGAAGTGGGTCTTATATTATTCCACATCATGCCGTTTATAAACATCTCCCGTCTCTGTCGACAATACGAGTTGTTTTCGACGCCTCTGCTCGTAATACTTCCCCCTCTCAGTCGATCGTTTCTCTGAATGATGTTTTACTCCCTGGACCCAAGTTACAGCGTGATGTCTGTGACATTATGTTAAATTTTCGCTGTCATCAGATCGTCTTTACCACAGATATTTGCAAAATGTACCGCCAAATTCTTGTGGCCCCTTTAGATTGTAAATATCAGCATATTTTGTGGAGGGACGATCCTAGTAAGCCTATCGAAGAGTATGAGCTTCATACCGTCACCTACGGTCTCTCGTGTGCTCCCTTCCTGGCCGTTAGGGTCATTCAACAACTAGCGTCCGACGAACATCGCCGATTTCCCCGCGCGTCGCAAATCCTGCGCAACGATGTTTACGTCGATGATGTGGTCACTGGAGCCGACACACTATAGGATGCTCTCGCTTTAAAAGATGAACTTGTTCATCTTTTGGGTAGCGGTGGATTTGCTCTCAAAAAGTGGACAAGTAATTCTCAGGCATTTTTAGCACGGATTCCGGAGGAAGATCGTGAACCCTCACTAAGTATCACATCGATCGATTCTCCTTGCTTTAAGATCTTAGGTCTCCAGTTTGATGCAGGAACGGATTCGTTCACTTATAGCGTCTCTCCCAGTTCGACGCCGGTCAGTAAACGGTCGATCTTATCCGATATAGCGCGTATCTTTGATCCGTTAGGATTGATCTCTCCCGTGGTTTTCTTCGCCAAGCGTCTCATGCAGGAGATCTGGAAGGTGAAGGTAGATTGGGATGATCCCCTCCCTAAACATTTAATCGAATTGTGGCATACCTTTCAACACCAGATGCCTAGCCTCTCCCAGATCAAGATCCCACGATTGATTCTCCCATTATCTCCCTCTCGTTTAACTATTGTTGGCTTTTGCGACGCATCTCAGGATGGTTACGCAGCTGTGGTTTACTTGCGCACAGAGTCAACTCCCGATCAGATTTTAATTTCGTTGTTGAAAGCAAAAACTCGAGTCTCTCCCATAAATTCTCTCTCCATTCCTCGTTTAGAATTGTGTGCGACAGTCCTTTTGTCGAAATTGCTCCAATCTCTCCAACCCTTGATTAAAAAATTATCTATTTCCGAGTTCGTGTTGTGTAGCGATTCAACGATTGCTCTATCTTGGTTGAAAACACCTCCCTATAAACTCAAGACGTTTGTCGCTAACCGAGTCGTTGAAGTCGCGACCAATACTCGCATAGATGATTGGCACCACGTAGAATCTGGTTTTAATTCCGCACATTGTGCTTCCCGTGGCCTCTTCCCAGAACAAATCATCTCCCACGACTTATGGTGGCGAGGTCCTTATTGGCTGACACAGCGTCAAGAGCTGTGGCCAATTTCCACACCTCGCCCTGTTTCCATTTCCCAACTCTCTGAAGTCAAAACCACTAGTTTCAGCCTTGTCGCTGCCCGACCTTCCAATTTTTGGCTGGATTGGATCCAGAAATTTTCCTCCCTATTAAGACTGCAGTTTAGTTTGTGTTTTGTTATGCGATTTATCAACAATACTCGTAAGCGCCCAGGTGAACAGAGCTTTATTAGTGCGCAGGAATTAGAGGCTTCCCTACAACTTCTCATTAAACACACCCAGTCTGTTTATTTTTCGGAAGACATCCTCTTAATTCAAGCTGGCTCTACCTCAAAACGACTGCACAAATTATCACTTTTTATAGACCAAGCGGGTCACGTCAGCGTGGGCGGCCGTCTGCACTTCGCAAACCTGACTTTCGATTCAAAGCTCCCCATTTTATTGCCGAAAGATTCCCATTTATCGTATTTAATTGTGAGTCATTATCACAGATTATACATGCACGCTGGTACTCGCACCTTGCACGCCGTGCTCGGTAAAAGATTTTGGATTATCTCTTCGCGACAATTAATTCGTCGATGCATCTCCAAATGTTTGGTATGCACCAAACTCCGAGCCCAAGTAATTGCACCCCTCATGGGTCACCTCCCCGCATCTCGCGTTACTCCCAGTCGTCCTTTTCTCAATGTTGGTATCGACTTTGCCGGTCCCTTTTGGATTAAAGAATCCACTCGAAAGAATGCCAGAACACATAAGGCATACTTTTGCGTGTTTGTGTGCATGGCCACGAAGGCAGTACATCTAGAAGCTGTGACTGAATTGTCCACCGAAGCCTTTCTCGCCACGCTAGATCGTTTTGTTGCACGCCGTGGACTGTGTGAGAATATCTACAGTGACTGCGGGACTAATTTCGTTGGCGCTTCTCGCTATTTGGGTGAACTCTACGACTTTTGGCGAGATGGGAACGTGCAGCGGTATGTCGGTGGTAAGCTAGCACAAATGACTATCAAATGGCACTTCAATCCCCCTTCAGCGCCTCACTTTGGAGGTCTGTGGGAGTCGGCCGTCAAGAACGTAAAGTTCCATCTCACTCACGTTCTTGGCGAACGACCACTGACTTACGAAGAATTTGCCACTATTTTGGCCAAGATTGAAGCCATTCTAAATTCTCGGCCCCTTTGCCCTCTGTCAACCGATGTTGACGACATTGAGTATCTCACCCCCGGCCATTTTTTAATCGGCGCACCCCTTCTCGCTTCCCCCGAACCTGACTATGAAGGACAGGTCACCCTAACAAAGCGGTGGTAGCTCACCAGGCAGATAACACAACATTTTTGGCGACGATGGTCGTCCGAATATCTGCAGACCCTGCAACAGAAGTCCAAATGGACCACAACCTCCCAAAACTTGTCCCCAGGCGACATAGTTTTTCTCATTATCCCGAATTCTCCTCCATTAAGTTGGCCTTGTGGCAAAATTACCGCGGTTTACCCCGGCCATGATGGTATTGTCCGCGTAGTGAGGGTCCAGACTAGTACCGGAACTTACAAGCGCCCCGTCGCGAAGCTAGTTGCTTTACCCCCTATGCACTAAATTTGAAGTTACTCGTGTTTTTTTTTGTTAATTACTTTTGTTTCGTTATAAATTTTTATAAATTTATAAATTTATAAAATTTATAAATTTCCGCTAAATTTGGTGGGCGGCTATGTTGCGTCGCAACAATTGATTATTTAATTTTGTATTATAAACCAGAATGTTGGAACAAATTCCTGTTTCCCCCACCCCAGTCGTCCATCTAGTGTTTAGTCCCATTTTCCCATATCATTCCAATTCCCGACTCACACACAGTACATACTCAGTGCGAATTGTGTAGAATTTCCCTGTGCGAAGTACCCCATTTTCCCAGAAGAAAAGTTCCGCGTGAAACGCGCCCATATACACGTAATTAGTGTTAGTTCGACCAGATCAAGGTCCCCATCTCTCCCCGTTGATTGAACGCGTGAATTGTGAAATACGAGCAAGTATCCGGAGAAACAGCAGCCTGTGGACGCGCCTGGTGAGTTCCTTAACTATCCTTTTGCTCCCAGACTTTTCAGTGATAACATCAGCACTGCCCCAACAGTATTTTTATCCGGAGTTTTAGTTGGGTTCGTATTTTTACCCGGAGTTTTAGTTGGGTTCGTATTTTTACCCGGAGTTTTAGTTGGGTTCGTAATTTTATCCGGAGTTTTAGTTGGGTTCGTATTTTTTACCCGGACTTTTTAGTTGGGTTAGTATTTTTGCCCGGAGTTTTAGTTGGGTTCGTATTTTTTTACCCGGAGTTTTAGTTGGGTTCTAAATGTTACCCGGACTTTTTTGTTTGGTTCGTATTTTTTACCCGGAGTTTTAGTTGGGTTCGTAATTTTACCCGGACTTTTTAGTTGGGTTCGTAATTTTACCCGGAGTTTTAGTTGGGTTCGTAATTTTACCCGGAGTTTTAGTTGGGTTCGTAATTTTACCCGGAGTTTTAGTTGGGTTCGTAATTTTACCCGGAGTTTTAGTTGGGTTCGTAATTTTACCCGGACTTTTTAGTTGGGTTCGTATTTTTTACCCGGACTTTTAGTTGGGTTCGTAATTTTACCCGGAGTTTTAGTTGGGTTCGTAATTTTACCCGGAGTTTTAGTTGAGTTGGTAATTTTACCCGGAGTTCTAGTTGGGTTCGTAATTTTACCCGGACTTTTTATTTGGGTTCGTATTTTTTACCCGGACTTTTGGTTGGGTTCGTAATTTTACCCGGAGTTTTAGTTGGGTTCGTAATTTTACCCGGAGTTTTAGTTGAGTTGGTAATTTTACCCGGAGTTTTAGTTGGGTTCGTTATTTTACCCGGACTTTTTATTTGGGTTCGTAATTTTACCCGGACTTTTTAGTTGGGTTCGTAATTTTACCCGGAGTTTTAGTTGAGTTCGTAATTTTACCCGGAGTTTTACTTGGGCTCGTAATTTTACCCGAACTTTTTAGTTGGGTTCGTATTTTTTACCCGGACTTTTAGTTGGGTTCGTAATTTTACCCGGAGTTTTAGTTGGGTTCGTAATTTTACCCGGAGTTTTAGTTGGGTTCGTAATTTTACCCGGAGTTTTACTTTGTTCGTAATTTTACCCGGAGTTTTACTTGGGTTCGTAATTTTACCCGGAGTTTTAGTTGGGTTCGTAATTTTACCCGGAGTTTTAGTTGGGTTCGTAATTTTACCCGGACTTTTTAGTTGGGTTCGTATTTTTTACCCGGACTTTTAGTTGGGTTCGTAATTTTACCCGGAGTTTTAGTTGGGTTCGTAATTTTACCCGGAGTTTTAGTTGAGTTCGTAATTTTACCCGGAGTTTTAGTTGGGTTCGTAATTTTACCCGGACTTTTTAGTTGGGTTCGTAATTTTACCCGGAGTTTTAGTTGGGTTCGTAATTTTACCCGGACTTTTTAGTTGGGTTCGAATTTTTTACCCGGACTTTTAGTTGGGTTCATAATTTTACCCGGAGCTTTAGTTGGGTTCGTAATTTTACCTGGACTTTTTAGTTGGGTTCGTATTTTTTACCCGGACTTTTAGTTGGGTTCGTAATTTTACCCGGAGTTTTAGTTGGGTTCGTAATTTTACCCGGAGTTTTAGTTGGGTTCGTAATTTTACCCGGAGTTTTACTTTGTTCGTAATTTTACCCGGAGTTTTATTTGGGTTCGTAATTTTACCCGGAGTTTTAGTTGGGTTCGTAATTTTACCCGGAGTTTTAGTTGGGTTCGTAATTTTACCCGGACTTTTTAGTTGGGTTCGTATTTTTTACCCGGACTTTTAGTTGGGTTCGTAATTTTACCCGGAGTTTTAGTTGGGTTCGTAATTTTACCCGGAGTTTTAGTTGAGTTCGTAATTTTACCCGGAGTTTTAGTTGGGTTCGTAATTTTACCCGGACTTTTTAGTTGGGTTCGTAATTTTACCCGGAGTTTTAGTTGGGTTCGTAATTTTACCCGGACTTTTTAGTTGGGTTCGAATTTTTTACCCGGACTTTTGTTGGGTTCATAATTTTACCCGGAGCTTTAGTTGGGTTCGTAATTTTACCTGGACTTTTTAGTTGGGTTCGTATTTTTTACCCGGACTTTTAGTTGGGTTCGTAATTTTACCCGGAGTCTCGAGTTACCCGGACTTTTTAGTTGGGTTCGTATTTTTACCCGGACTTTTAGTTGGGTTCGTAATTTTACCCGGAGTTTTAGTTGGGTTCGTAATTTTACCCGGAGTTTTACTTGGGTTCGTAATTTTACCCGGAGTTTTACTTGGGTTCGTAATTTTACCCGGAGTTTTAGTTGGGTTCGTAATTTTACCCGGAGTTTTAGTTGGGTTCGTAATTTTACCCGGACTTTTTAGTTGGGTTCGTATTTTTTACCCGGACTTTTAGTTGGGTTCGTAATTTTACCCGGAGTTTTAGTTGGGTTCGTAATTTTACCCGGAGTTTTAGTTGAGTTCGTAATTTTACCCGGAGTTTTAGTTGGGTTCGTAATTTTACCCGGACTTTTTAGTTGGGTTCGTAATTTTACCCGGACTTTTTAGTTGGGTTCGTAATTTTACCCGGAGTCTTAAGTTAGGTTCGTATTTTTTATCCGGACTTTTTAGTTGGGTTCGTATTTTTTACCCGGAGTTTTAGTTGGGTTCGTAATTTTACCCGGAGTTTTAGTTGGGTTCGTAATTTTACCCGGACTTTTTAGTTGGGTTCGTATTTTTTACCCGGACTTTTAGTTGGGTTCGTAATTTTACCCGGAGTTTTAGTTGGGTTCGTAATTTTACCCGGAGTTTTAGTTGGGTTCGTAATTTTACCCGGACTTTTTAGTTGGGTTCGTAATTTTACCCGGACTTTTTAGTTGGGTTCGTAATTTTACCCGGACTTTTAGTTGGGTTCGTAATTTTACCCTGAGTTTTAGTTGGGTTCGTAATTTTACCCGGAGTTTTAGTTGGGTTCGTAATTTTACCCGGACTTTTTAGTTGGGTTCGTAATTTTACCCGGACTTTTTAGTTGGGTTCGTAATTTTACCCGGACTTTTTAGTTGGGTTCGTATTTTTTACCCGGACTTTTAGTTGGGTTCGTAATTTTACCCGGAGTCTTGAGTTACCCGGACTTTTTAGTTGGGTTCGTATTTTTACCCGGACTTTTAGTTGGGTTCGTAATTTTACCCGGAGTTTTAGTTGGGTTCGTAATTTTACCCGGAGTTTTACTTGGGTTCGTAATTTTACCCGGAGTTTTACTTGGGTTCGTAATTTTACCCGGAGTTTTAGTTGGGTTCGTAATTTTACCCGGAGTTTTAGTTGGGTTCGTAATTTTACCCGGACTTTTTAGTTGGGTTCGTATTTTTTACCCGGACTTTTAGTTGGGTTCGTAATTTTACCCGGAGTTTTAGTTGGGTTCGTAATTTTACCCGGAGTTTTAGTTGAGTTCGTAATTTTACCCGGAGTTTTAGTTGGGTTCGTAATTTTACCCGGACTTTTTAGTTGGGTTCGTAATTTTACCCGGACTTATTAGTTGGGTTCGTAATTTTACCCGGAGTCTTAAGTTAGGTTCGTATTTTTTATCCGGACTTTTTAGTTGGGTTCGTATTTTTTACCCGGAGTTTTAGTTGGGTTCGTAATTTTACCCGGAGTTTTAGTTGGGTTCGTAATTTTACCCGGACTTTTTAGTTGGGTTCGTATTTTTTACCCGGACTTTTAGTTGGGTTCGTAATTTTACCCGGAGTTTTAGTTGGGTTCGTAATTTTACCCGGAGTTTTAGTTGGGTTCGTAATTTTACCCGGACTTTTTAGTTGGGTTCGTAATTTTACCCGGACTTTTTAGTTGGGTTCGTAATTTTACCCGGACTTTTAGTTGGGTTCGTAATTTTACCCTGAGTTTTAGTTGGGTTCGTAATTTTACCCGGAGTTTTAGTTGCGTTCGTAATTTTACCCGGAGTTGTACTTGGGTTCGTAATTTTACCCGGAGTTTTACTTGGGTTCGTAATTTTACCCGGAGTTTTAGTTGAGTTCGTAATTTTACCCGGAGTTTTAGTTGGGTTCGTAATTTTACCCGGACTTTTTAGTTGGGTTCGTATTTTTTACCCGGACTTTTAGTTGGGTTCGTAATTTTACCCGGAGTTTTAGTTGGGTTCGTAATTTTACCCGGAGTTTTAGTTGAGTTCGTAATTTTACCCGGAGTTTTAGTTGGGTTCGTAATTTTACCCGGACTTTTTAGTTGGGTTCGTAATTTTACCCGGACTTTTTAGTTGGGTTCGTAATTTTACCCGGAGTCTTAAGTTAGGTTTGTATTTTTTATCCGGACTTTTTAGTTGGGTTCGTATTTTTTACCCGGAGTTTTAGTTGGGTTCGTAATTTTACCCGGACTTTTTAGTTGGGTTCGTATTTTTTACCCGGACTTTTAGTTGGGTTCGTAATTTTACCCGGAGTTTTAGTTGGGTTCGTAATTTTACCCGGAGTTTTAGTTGGATTCGTATTTTTTACAAGGAGTTTTAGTTGGGTTCGTATTTTTACCCGGAGTTTTAGTTGTGTTGGTAATTTTACCCGGAGTTTTAGTTGGGTTCATATTTTTTACCCGGACATTTAGTTGGGTTCGTAATTTTACCCGGAGTTTTAGTTGGATTCGTATTTTTTACAAGGAGTTTTAGTTGGGTTCGTATTTTTACCCGGAGTCTTAAGTTAGGTTCGTATTTTTTATCCGGACTTTTTAGTTGGGTTCGTATTTTTTACCCGGAGCTTTAGTTGGGTTCGTAATTTTACCTGGACTTTTTAGTTGGGTTCGTATTTTTTACCCGGACTTTTTAGTTGGGTTCGTAATTTTACCCGGAGTCTTAAGTTAGGTTCGTATTTTCTATCCGGACTTTTTAGTTGGGTTCGTATTTTTTACCCGGAGTTTTAGTTGGGTTCGTAATTTTACCCGGAGTTTTAGTTGGGTTCGTAATTTTACCTGGACTTTTTAGTTGGGTTCGTATTTTTTACCCGGACTTTTAGTTGGGTTCGTAATTTTACCCGGAGTTTTAGTTGGGTTCGTAATTTTACCCGGAGTTTTAGTTGGGTTCGTAATTTTACCCGGAGTCTTGAGTTACCCGGACTTTTTAGTTGGGTTCGTATTTTTACCCGAACTTTTAGTTGGGTTCGTAATTTTACCCGGAGTTTTAGTTGGGTTCGTAATTTTACCCGGAGTTTTACTTGGGTTCGTAATTTTACCCGGAGTTTTACTTGGGTTCGTAATTTTACCCGGAGTTTTAGTTGGGTTCGTAATTTTACCCGGAGTTTTAGTTGGGTTCGTAATTTTACCCGGAGTTTTAGTTGGGTTCGTATTTTTTACCCGGACTTTTAGTTGGGTTCGTAATTTTACCCGGAGTTTTAGTTGGGTTCGTAATTTTACCCGGAGTTTTAGTTGAGTTCGTAATTTTACCCGGAGTTTTAGTTGGGTTCGTAATTTTACCCGGACTTTTTAGTTGGGTTCGTAATTTTACCCGGAGTTTTAGTTGGGTTCGTAATTTTACCCGGACTTTTTAGTTGGGTTCGAATTTTTTACCCGGACTTTTGTTGGGTTCATAATTTTACCCGGAGCTTTAGTTGGGTTCGTAATTTTACCTGGACTTTTTAGTTGGGTTCGTATTTTTTACCCGGACTTTTAGTTGGGTTCGTAATTTTACCCGGAGTCTTGAGTTACCCGGACTTTTTAGTTGGGTTCGTATTTTTACCCGGACTTTTAGTTGGGTTCGTAATTTTACCCGGAGTTTTAGTTGGGTTCGTAATTTTACCCGGAGTTTTACTTGGGTTCGTAATTTTACCCGGAGTTTTACTTGGGTTCGTAATTTTACCCGGAGTTTTAGTTGGGTTCGTAATTTTACCCGGAGTTTTAGTTGGGTTCGTAATTTTACCCGGACTTTTTAGTTGGGTTCGTATTTTTTACCCGGACTTTTAGTTGGGTTCGTAATTTTACCCGGAGTTTTAGTTGGGTTCGTAATTTTACCCGGAGTTTTAGTTGAGTTCGTAATTTTACCCGGAGTTTTAGTTGGGTTCGTAATTTTACCCGGACTTTTTAGTTGGGTTCGTAATTTTACCCGGACTTTTTAGTTGGGTTCGTAATTTTACCCGGAGTCTTAAGTTAGGTTCGTATTTTTTATCCGGACTTTTTAGTTGGGTTCGTATTTTTTACCCGGAGTTTTAGTTGGGTTCGTAATTTTACCGGGAGTTTTAGTTGGGTTCGTAATTTTACCCGGACTTTTTAGTTGGGTTCGTATTTTTTACCCGGACTTTTAGTTGGGTTCGTAATTTTACCCGGAGTTTTAGTTGGGTTCGTAATTTTACCCGGAGTTTTAGTTGGGTTCGTAATTTTACCCGGACTTTTTAGTTGGGTTCGTAATTTTACCCGGACTTTTTAGTTGGGTTCGTAATTTTACCCGGACTTTTAGTTGGGTTCGTAATTTTACCCTGAGTTTTAGTTGGGTTCGTAATTTTACCCGGAGTTTTAGTTGGGTTCGTAATTTTACCCGGACTTTTTAGTTGGGTTCGTAATTTTACCCGGACTTTTTAGTTGGGTTCGTAATTTTACCCGGACTTTTTAGTTGGGTTCGTATTTTTTACCCGGACTTTTAGTTGGGTTCGTAATTTTACCCGGAGTCTTGAGTTACCCGGACTTTTTAGTTGGGTTCGTATTTTTACCCGGACTTTTAGTTGGGTTCGTAATTTTACCCGGAGTTTTAGTTGGGTTCGTAATTTTACCCGGAGTTTTACTTGGGTTCGTAATTTTACCCGGAGTTTTACTTGGGTTCGTAATTTTACCCGGAGTTTTAGTTGGGTTCGTAATTTTACCCGGAGTTTTAGTTGGGTTCGTAATTTTACCCGGACTTTTTAGTTGGGTTCGTATTTTTTACCCGGACTTTTAGTTGGGTTCGTAATTTTACCCGGAGTTTTAGTTGGGTTCGTAATTTTACCCGGAGTTTTAGTTGAGTTCGTAATTTTACCCGGACTTTTTAGTTGGGTTCGTAATTTTACCCGGACTTTTTAGTTGGGTTCGTAATTTTACCCGGAGTCTTAAGTTAGGTTCGTATTTTTTATCCGGACTTTTTAGTTGGGTTCGTATTTTTTACCCGGAGTTTTAGTTGGGTTCGTAATTTTACCCGGAGTTTTAGTTGGGTTCGTAATTTTACCCGGACTTTTTAGTTGGGTTCGTATTTTTTACCCGGACTTTTAGTTGGGTTCGTAATTTTACCCGGAGTTTTAGTTGGGTTCGTAATTTTACCCGGAGTTTTAGTTGGGTTCGTAATTTTACCCGGACTTTTTAATTGGGTTCGTAATTTTACCCGGACTTTTTAGTTGGGTTCGTAATTTTACCCGGACTTTTAGTTGGGTTCGTAATTTTACCCTGAGTTTTAGTTGGGTTCGTAATTTTACCCGGAGTTTTAGTTGCGTTCGTAATTTTACCCGGAGTTGTACTTGGGTTCGTAATTTTACCCGGAGTTTTACTTGGGTTCGTAATTTTACCCGGAGTTTCAGTTGGGTTCGTAATTTTACCCGGAGTTTTAGTTGGGTTCGTAATTTTACCCGGACTTTTTAGTTGGGTTCGTATTTTTTACCCGGACTTTTAGTTGGGTTCGTAATTTTACCCGGAGTTTTAGTTGGGTTCGTAATTTTACCCGGAGTTTTAGTTGATTTCGTAATTTTACCCGGAGTTTTAGTTGGGTTCGTAATTTTACCCGGACTTTTTAGTTGGGTTCGTAATTTTACCCGGACTTTTTAGTTGGGTTCGTAATTTTACCCGGAGTCTTAAGTTAGGTTCGTATTTTTTATCCGGACTTTTTAGTTGGGTTCGTATTTTTTACCCGGAGTTTTAGTTGGGTTCGTAATTTTACCCGGACTTTTTAGTTGGGTTCGTATTTTTTACCCGGACTTTTAGTTGGGTTCGTAATTTTACCCGGAGTTTTAGTTGGGTTCGTAATTTTACCCGGAGTTTTAGTTGGATTCGTATTTTTTACAAGGAGTTTTAGTTGGGTTCGTATTTTTACCCGGAGTTTTAGTTGTGTTGGTAATTTTACCCGGAGTTTTAGTTGGGTTCATATTTTTTACCCGGACATTTAGTTGGGTTCGTAATTTTACCTGGAGTTTTAGTTGGATTCGTATTTTTTACAAGGAGTTTTAGTTGGGTTCGTATTTTTACCCGGAGTCTTAAGTTAGGTTCGTATTTTTTATCCGGACTTTTTAGTTGGGTTCGTATTTTTTACCCGGAGCTTTAGTTGGGTTCGTAATTTTACCTGGACTTTTTAGTTGGGTTCGTATTTTTTACCCGGACTTTTTAGTTGGGTTCGTAATTTTACCCGGAGTCTTAAGTTAGGTTCGTATTTTTTATCCGGACTTTTTAGTTGGGTTCGTATTTTTTACCCGGAGTTTTAGTTGGGTTCGTAATTTTACCTGGACTTTTTAGTTGGGTTCGTATTTTTTACCCGGACTTTTAGTTGGGTTCGTAATTTTACCCGGAGTTTTAGTTGGGTTCGTAATTTTACCCGGAGTTTTAGTTGGGTTCGTAATTTTACCCGGAGTCTTGAGTTACCCGGACTTTTTAGTTGGGTTCGTATTTTTACCCGAACTTTTAGTTGGGTTCGTAATTTTACCCGGAGTTTTAGTTGGGTTCGTAATTTTACCCGGACTTTTTAGTTGGGTTCGAATTTTTTACCCGGACTTTTGTTGGGTTCATAATTTTACCCGGAGCTTTAGTTGGGTTCGTAATTTTACCTGGACTTTTTAGTTGGGTTCGTATTTTTTACCCGGACTTTTAGTTGGGTTCGTAATTTTACCCGGAGTCTTGAGTTACCCGGACTTTTTAGTTGGGTTCGTATTTTTACCCGGACTTTTAGTTGGGTTCGTAATTTTACCCGGAGTTTTAGTTGGGTTCGTAATTTTACCCGGAGTTTTACTTGGGTTCGTAATTTTACCCGGAGTTTTACTTGGGTTCGTAATTTTACCCGGAGTTTTAGTTGGGTTCGTAATTTTACCCGGAGTTTTAGTTGGGTTCGTAATTTTACCCGGACTTTTTAGTTGGGTTCGTATTTTTTACCCGGACTTTTAGTTGGGTTCGTAATTTTACCCGGAGTTTTAGTTGGGTTCGTAATTTTACCCGGAGTTTTAGTTGAGTTCGTAATTTTACCCGGAGTTTTAGTTGGGTTCGTAATTTTACCCGGACTTTTTAGTTGGGTTCGTAATTTTACCCGGACTTTTTAGTTGGGTTCGTAATTTTACCCGGAGTCTTAAGTTAGGTTCGTATTTTTTATCCGGACTTTTTAGTTGGGTTCGTATTTTTTACCCGGAGTTTTAGTTGGGTTCGTAATTTTACCCGGAGTTTTAGTTGGGTTCGTAATTTTACCCGGACTTTTTAGTTGGGTTCGTATTTTTTACCCGGACTTTTAGTTGGGTTCGTAATTTTACCCGGAGTTTTAGTTGGGTTCGTAATTTTACCCGGAGTTTTAGTTGGGTTCGTAATTTTACCCGGACTTTTTAGTTGGGTTCGTAATTTTACCCGGACTTTTTAGTTGGGTTCGTAATTTTACCCGGACTTTTAGTTGGGTTCGTAATTTTACCCTGAGTTTTAGTTGGGTTCGTAATTTTACCCGGAGTTTTAGTTGGGTTCGTAATTTTACCCGGACTTTTTAGTTGGGTTCGTAATTTTACCCGGACTTTTTAGTTGGGTTCGTAATTTTACCCGGACTTTTTAGTTGGGTTCGTATTTTTTACCCGGACTTTTAGTTGGGTTCGTAATTTTACCCGGAGTCTTGAGTTACCCGGACTTTTTAGTTGGGTTCGTATTTTTACCCGGACTTTTAGTTGGGTTCGTAATTTTACCCGGAGGTTTAGTTGGGTTCGTAATTTTACCCGGAGTTTTACTTGGGTTCGTAATTTTACCCGGAGTTTTACTTGGGTTCGTAATTTTACCCGAAGTTTTAGTTGGGTTCGTAATTTTACCCGGAGTTTTAGTTGGGTTCGTAATTTTACCCGGACTTTTTAGTTGGGTTCGTATTTTTTACCCGGACTTTTAGTTGGGTTCGTAATTTTACCCGGAGTTTTAGTTGGGTTCGTAATTTTACCCGGAGTTTTAGTTGAGTTCGTAATTTTACCCGGAGTTTTAGTTGGGTTCGTAATTTTACCCGGACTTTTTAGTTGGGTTCGTAATTTTACCCGGACTTTTTAGTTGGGTTCGTAATTTTACCCGGAGTCTTAAGTTAGGTTCGTAATTTTTATCCGGACTTTTTAGTTGGGTTCGTATTTTTTACCCGGAGTTTTAGTTGGGTTCGTAATTTTACCCGGAGTTTTAGTTGGGTTCGTAATTTTACCCGGACTTTTTAGTTGGGTTCGTATTTTTTACCCGGACTTTTAGTTGGGTTCGTAATTTTACCCGGAGTTTTAGTTGGGTTCGTAATTTTACCCGGAGTTTTAGTTGGGTTCGTAATTTTACCCGGACTTTTTAGTTGGGTTCGTAATTTTACCCGGACTTTTTAGTTGGGTTCGTAATTTTACCCGGACTTTTAGTTGGGTTCGTAATTTTACCCTGAGTTTTAGTTGGGTTCGTAATTTTACCCGGAGTTTTAGTTGCGTTCGTAATTTTACCCGGAGTTGTACTTGGGTTCGTAATTTTACCCGGAGTTTTACTTGGGTTCGTAATTTTACCCGGAGTTTTAGTTGGGTTCGTAATTTTACCCGGAGTTTTAGTTGGGTTCGTAATTTTACCCGGACTTTTTAGTTGGGTTCGTATTTTTTACCCGGACTTTTAGTTGGGTTCGTAATTTTACCCGGAGTTTTAGTTGGGTTCGTAATTTTACCCGGAGTTTTAGTTGAGTTCGTAATTTTACCCGGAGTTTTAGTTGGGTTCGTAATTTTACCCGGACTTTTTAGTTGGGTTCGTAATTTTACCCGGACTTTTTAGTTGGGTTCGTAATTTTACCCGGAGTCTTAAGTTAGGTTCGTATTTTTTATCCGGACTTTTTAGTTGGGTTCGTATTTTTTACCCGGAGTTTTAGTTGGGTTCGTAATTTTACCCGGACTTTTTAGTTGGGTTCGTATTTTTTACCCGGACTTTTAGTTGGGTTCGTAATTTTACCCGGAGTTTTAGTTGGGTTCGTAATTTTACCCGGAGTTTTAGTTGGATTCGTATTTTTTACAAGGAGTTTTAGTTGGGTTCGTATTTTTACCCGGAGTTTTAGTTGTGTTGGTAATTTTACCCGGAGTTTTAGTTGGGTTCATATTTTTTACCCGGACATTTAGTTGGGTTCGTAATTTTACCTGGAGTTTTAGTTGGATTCGTATTTTTTACAAGGAGTTTTAGTTGGGTTCGTATTTTTACCCGGAGTCTTAAGTTAGGTTCGTATTTTTTATCCGGACTTTTTAGTTGGGTTCGTATTTTTTACCCGGAGCTTTAGTTGGGTTCGTAATTTTACCTGGACTTTTTAGTTGGGTTCGTATTTTTTACCCGGACTTTTTAGTTGGGTTCGTAATTTTACCCGGAGTCTTAAGTTAGGTTCGTATTTTTTATCCGGACTTTTTAGTTGGGTTCGTATTTTTTACCCGGAGCTTTAGTTGGGTTCGTAATTTTACCTGGACTTTTTAGTTGGGTTCGTATTTTTTACCCGGACTTTTAGTTGGGTTCGTAATTTTACCCGGAGTTTTAGTTGGGTTCGTAATTTTACCCGGAGTTTTAGTTGGGTTCGTAATTTTACCCGGACTTTTTAGTTGGGTTCGTAATTTTACCCGGACTTTTTAGTTGGGTTCGTAATTTTACCCGGACTTTTAGTTGGGTTCGTAATTTTACCCTGAGTTTTAGTTGGGTTCGTAATTTTACCCGGAGTTTTAGTTGGGTTCGTAATTTTACCCGGACTTTTTAGTTGGGTTCGTAATTTTACCCGGACTTTTTAGTTGGGTTCGTAATTTTACCCGGACTTTTTAGTTGGGTTCGTATTTTTTACCCGGACTTTTAGTTGGGTTCGTAATTTTACCCGGAGTCTTGAGTTACCCGGACTTTTTAGTTGGGTTCGTATTTTTACCCGGACTTTTAGTTGGGTTCGTAATTTTACCCGGAGTTTTAGTTGGGTTCATAATTTTACCCGGAGTTTTACTTGGGTTCGTAATTTTACCCGGAGTTTTACTTGGGTTCGTAATTTTACCCGAAGTTTTAGTTGGGTTCGTAATTTTACCCG
This sequence comes from Melinopterus prodromus, assembly GCA_964023965.1. Taxonomy (NCBI): domain Eukaryota; kingdom Metazoa; phylum Arthropoda; class Insecta; order Coleoptera; family Scarabaeidae; genus Melinopterus; species Melinopterus prodromus. The sequence goes on from CAXIES010000357.1 coordinate 71,807, forward strand.
GAGTTTTAGTTGGGTTCGTAATTTTACCCGGACTTTTTAGTTGGGTTCGTATTTTTACCCGGACTTTTAGTTGGGTTCGTAATTTTACCCGGAGTTTTAGTTGGGTTCGTAATTTTACCCGGAGTTTTAGTTGGGTTCGTAATTTTACCCGGACTTTTTAGTTGGGTTCGTAATTTTACCCGGACTTTTTAGTTGGGTTCGTAATTTTACCCGGAGTCTTAAGTTAGGTTCGTATTTTTTATCCGGACTTTTTAGTTGGGTTCGTATTTTTTACCCGGAGTTTTAGTTGGGTTCGTAATTTTACCCGGAGTTTTAGTTGGGTTCGTAATTTTACCCGGACTTGTTAGTTGGGTTCGTATTTTTTACCCGGACTTTTAGTTGGGTTCGTAATTTTACCCGGAGTTTTAGTTGGGTTCGTAATTTTACCCGGACTTTTTAGTTGGGTTCGTAATTTTACCCGGACTTTTTAGTTGGGTTCGTAATTTTACCCGGAGTCTTAAGTTAGGTTCGTATTTTTTATCCGGACTTTTTAGTTGGGTTCGTATTTTTTACCCGGAGTTTTAGTTGGGTTCGTAATTTTACCCGGAGTTTTAGTTGGGTTCGTAATTTTACCCGGACTTGTTAGTTGGGTTCGTATTTTTTACCCGGACTTTTAGTTGGGTTCGTAATTTTACCCGGAGTTTTAGTTGGGTTCGTAATTTTACCCGGAGTTTTAGTTGGGTTCGTAATTTTACCCGGACTTTTTAGTTGGGTTCGTAATTTTACCCGGACTTTTTAGTTGGGTTCGTAATTTTACCCGGACTTTTAGTTGGGTTCGTAATTTTACCCTGAGTTTTAGTTGGGTTCGTAATTTTACCCGGAGTTTTAGTTGCGTTCGTAATTTTACCCGGAGTTGTACTTGGGTTCGTAATTTTACCCGGAGTTTTACTTGGGTTCGTAATTTTACCCGGAGTTTTAGTTGGGTTCGTAATTTTACCCGGAGTTTTAGTTGGGTTCGTAATTTTACCCGGACTTTTTAGTTGGGTTCGTATTTTTTACCCGGACTTTTAGTTGGGTTCGTAATTTTACCCGGAGTTTTAGTTGGGTTCGTAATTTTACCCGGAGTTTTAGTTGAGTTCGTAATTTTACCCGGAGTTTTAGTTGGGTTCGTAATTTTACCCGGACTTTTTAGTTGGGTTCGTAATTTTACCCGGACTTTTTAGTTGGGTTCGTAATTTTACCCGGAGTCTTAAGTTAGGTTCGTATTTTTTATCCGGACTTTTTAGTTGGGTTCGTATTTTTTACCCGGAGTTTTAGTTGGGTTCGTAATTTTACCCGGACTTTTTAGTTGGGTTCGTATTTTTTACCCGGACTTTTAGTTGGGGTCGTAATTTTACCCGGAGTTTTAGTTGGGTTCGTAATTTTACCCGGAGTTTTAGTTGGGTTCGTAATTTTACCCGGACTTTTTAGTTGGGTTCGTAATTTTACCCGGACTTTTTAGTTGGGTTCGTAATTTTACCCGGACTTTTAGTTGGGTTCGTAATTTTACCCTGAGTTTTAGTTGGGTTCGTAATTTTACCCGGAGTTTTAGTTGCGTTCGTAATTTTACCCGGAGTTGTACTTGGGTTCGTAATTTTACCCGGAGTTTTACTTGGGTTCGTAATTTTACCCGGAGTTTTAGTTGGGTTCGTAATTTTACCCGGAGTTTTAGTTGGGTTCGTAATTTTACCCGGACTTTTTAGTTGGGTTCGTATTTTTTACCCGGACTTTTAGTTGGGTTCGTAATTTTACCCGGAGTTTTAGTTGGGTTCGTAATTTTACCCGGAGTTTTAGTTGAGTTCGTAATTTTACCCGGAGTTTTAGTTGGGTTCGTAATTTTACCCGGACTTTTTAGTTGGGTTCGTAATTTTACCCGGACTTTTTAGTTGGGTTCGTAATTTTACCCGGAGTCTTAAGTTAGGTTCGTATTTTTTATCCGGACTTTTTAGTTGGGTTCGTATTTTTTACCCGGAGTTTTAGTTGGGTTCGTAATTTTACCCGGACTTTTTAGTTGGGTTCGTATTTTTTACCCGGACTTTTAGTTGGGTTCGTAATTTTACCCGGAGTTTTAGTTGGGTTCGTAATTTTACCCGGAGTTTTAGTTGGATTCGTATTTTTTACAAGGAGTTTTAGTTGGGTTCGTATTTTTACCCGGAGTTTTAGTTGTGTTGGTAATTTTACCCGGAGTTTTAGTTGGGTTCATATTTTTTACCCGGACATTTAGTTGGGTTCGTAATTTTACCTGGAGTTTTAGTTGGATTCGTATTTTTTACAAGGAGTTTTAGTTGGGTTCGTATTTTTACCCGGAGTCTTAAGTTAGGTTCGTATTTTTTATCCGGACTTTTTAGTTGGGTTCGTATTTTTTACCCGGAGCTTTAGTTGGGTTCGTAATTTTACCTGGACTTTTTAGTTGGGTTCGTATTTTTTACCCGGACTTTTTAGTTGGGTTCGTAATTTTACCCGGAGTCTTAAGTTAGGTTCGTATTTTTTATCCGGACTTTTTAGTTGGGTTCGTATTTTTTACCCGGAGCTTTAGTTGGGTTCGTAATTTTACCTGGACTTTTTAGTTGGGTTCGTATTTTTTACCCGGACTTTTAGTTGGGTTCGTAATTTTACCCGGAGTTTTAGTTGGGTTCGTAATTTTACCCGGAGTTTTAGTTGGGTTCGTAATTTTACCCGGACTTTTTAGTTGGGTTCGTAATTTTACCCGGACTTTTTAGTTGGGTTCGTAATTTTACCCGGACTTTTAGTTGGGTTCGTAATTTTACCCTGAGTTTTAGTTGGGTTCGTAATTTTACCCGGAGTTTTAGTTGGGTTCGTAATTTTACCCGGACTTTTTAGTTGGGTTCGTAATTTTACCCGGACTTTTTAGTTGGGTTCGTAATTTTACCCGGACTTTTTAGTTGGGTTCGTATTTTTTACCCGGACTTTTAGTTGGGTTCGTAATTTTACCCGGAGTCTTGAGTTACCCGGACTTTTTAGTTGGGTTCGTATTTTTACCCGGACTTTTAGTTGGGTTCGTAATTTTACCCGGCGTTTTAGTTGGGTTCGTAATTTTACCCGGAGTTTTACTTGGGTTCGTAATTTTACCCGGAGTTTTACTTGGGTTCGTAATTTTACCCGAAGTTTTAGTTGGGTTCGTAATTTTACCCGGAGTTTTAGTTGGGTTCGTAATTTTACCCGGACTTTTTAGTTGGGTTCGTATTTTTTACCCGGACTTTTAGTTGGGTTCGTAATTTTACCCGGAGTTTTAGTTGGGTTCGTAATTTTACCCGGAGTTTTAGTTGAGTTCGTAATTTTACCCGGAGTTTTAGTTGGGTTCGTAATTTTACCCGGACTTTTTAGTTGGGTTCGTAATTTTACCCGGACTTTTTAGTTGGGTTCGTAATTTTACCCGGAGTCTTAAGTTAGGTTCGTATTTTTTATCCGGACTTTTTAGTTGGGTTCGTATTTTTTACCCGGAGTTTTAGTTGGGTTCGTAATTTTACCCGGAGTTTTAGTTGGGTTCGTAATTTTACCCGGACTTGTTAGTTGGGTTCGTATTTTTTACCCGGACTTTTAGTTGGGTTCGTAATTTTACCCGGAGTTTTAGTTGGGTTCGTAATTTTACCCGGAGTTTTAGTTGGGTTCGTAATTTTACCCGGACTTTTTAGTTGGGTTCGTAATTTTACCCGGACTTTTTAGTTGGGTTCGTAATTTTACCCGGACTTTTAGTTGGGTTCGTAATTTTACCCTGAGTTTTAGTTGGGTTCGTAATTTTACCCGGAGTTTTAGTTGCGTTCGTAATTTTACCCGGAGTTGTACTTGGGTTCGTAATTTTACCCGGAGTTTTACTTGGGTTCGTAATTTTACCCGGAGTTTTAGTTGGGTTCGTAATTTTACCCGGAGTTTTAGTTGGGTTCGTAATTTTACCCGGACTTTTTAGTTGGGTTCGTATTTTTTACCCGGACTTTTAGTTGGGTTCGTAATTTTACCCGGAGTTTTAGTTGGGTTCGTAATTTTACCCGGAGTTTTAGTTGAGTTCGTAATTTTACCCGGAGTTTTAGTTGGGTTCGTAATTTTACCCGGACTTTTTAGTTGGGTTCGTAATTTTACCCGGACTTTTTAGTTGGGTTCGTAATTTTACCCGGAGTCTTAAGTTAGGTTCGTATTTTTTATCCGGACTTTTTAGTTGGGTTCGTATTTTTTACCCGGAGTTTTAGTTGGGTTCGTAATTTTACCCGGACTTTTTAGTTGGGTTCGTATTTTTTACCCGGACTTTTAGTTGGGTTCGTATTTTTACCCGGAGTTTTAGTTGGGTTCGTAATTTTACCCGGAGTTTTAGTTGGATTCGTATTTTTTACAAGGAGTTTTAGTTGGGTTCGTATTTTTACCCGGAGTTTTAGTTGTGTTGGTAATTTTACCCGGAGTTTTAGTTGGGTTCATATTTTTTACCCGGACATTTAGTTGGGTTCGTATTTTTTACAAGGAGTTTTAGTTGGGTTCGTATTTTTACCCGGAGTCTTAAGTTAGGTTCGTATTTTTTATCCGGACTTTTTAGTTGGGTTCGTATTTTTTACCCGGAGCTTTAGTTGGGTTCGTAATTTTACCTGGACTTTTTAGTTGGGTTCGTATTTTTTACCCGGACTTTTTAGTTGGGTTCGTAATTTTACCCGGAGTCTTAAGTTAGGTTCGTATTTTTTATCCGGACTTTTTAGTTGGGTTCGTATTTTTTACCCGGAGCTTTAGTTGGGTTCGTAATTTTACCTGGACTTTTTAGTTGGGTTCGTATTTTTTACCCGGACTTTTAGTTGGGTTCGTAATTTTACCCGGAGTTTTAGTTGGGTTCGTAATTTTACCCGGAGTTTTAGTTGGGTTCGTAATTTTACCCGGAGTCTTGAGTTACCCGGACTTTTTAGTTGGGTTCGTATTTTTACCCGAACTTTTAGTTGGGTTCGTAATTTTACCCGGAGTTTTAGTTGGGTTCGTAATTTTACCCGGAGTTTTACTTGGGTTCGTAATTTTACCCGGAGTTTTACTTGGGTTCGTAATTTTACCCGGAGTTTTAGTTGGGTTCGTAATTTTACCCGGAGTTTTAGTTGGGTTCGTAATTTTACCCGGACTTTTTAGTTGGGTTCGTATTTTTTACCCGGACTTTTAGTTGGGTTCGTAATTTTACCCGGAGTTTTAGTTGGGTTCGTAATTTTACCCGGAGTTTTAGTTGAGTTCGTAATTTTACCCGGAGTTTTAGTTGGGTTCGTAATTTTACCCGGACTTTTTAGTTGGGTTCGTAATTTTACCCGGACTTTTTAGTTGGGTTCGTAATTTTACCCGGAGTCTTAAGTTAGGTTCGTATTTTTTATCCGGACTTTTTAGTTGGGTTCGTATTTTTTACCCGGAGTTTTAGTTGGGTTCGTAATTTTACCCGGAGTTTTAGTTGGGTTCGTAATTTTACCCGGACTTTTTAGTTGGGTTCGTATTTTTTACCCGGACTTTTAGTTGGGTTCGTAATTTTACCCGGAGTTTTAGTTGGATTCGTATTTTTTACAAGGAGTTTTAGTTGGGTTCGTATTTTTACCCGGAGTTTTAGTTGTGTTGGTAATTTTACCCGGAGTTTTAGTTGGGTTCATATTTTTTACCCGGACATTTAGTTGGGTTCGTAATTTTACCCGGAGTTTTAGTTGGATTCGTATTTTTTACAAGGAGTTTTAGTTGGGTTCGTATTTTTACCCGGAGTCTTAAGTTAGGTTCGTATTTTTTATCCGGACTTTTTAGTTGGGTTCGTATTTTTTACCCGGAGCTTTAGTTGGGTTCGTAATTTTACCTGGACTTTTTAGTTGGGTTCGTATTTTTTACCCGGACTTTTTAGTTGGGTTCGTAATTTTACCCGGAGTCTTAAGTTAGGTTCGTATTTTTTATCCGGACTTTTTAGTTGGGTTCGTATTTTTTACCCCGAGCTTTAGTTGGGTTCGTAATTTTACCTGGACTTTTTAGTTGGGTTCGTATTTTTTACCCGGACTTTTAGTTGGGTTCGTAATTTTACCCGGAGTTTTAGTTGGGTTCGTAATTTTACCCGGAGTTTTAGTTGGGTTCGTAATTTTACCCGGAGTCTTGAGTTACCCGGACTTTTTAGTTGGGTTCGTATTTTTACCCGAACTTTTAGTTGGGTTCGTAATTTTACCCGGAGTTTTAGTTGGGTTCGTAATTTTACCCGGAGTTTTACTTGGGTTCGTAATTTTACCCGGAGTTTTACTTGGGTTCGTAATTTTACCCGGAGTTTTAGTTGGGTTCGTAATTTTACCCGGAGTTTTAGTTGGGTTCGTGATTTTACCCGGAGTTTTAGTTGGGTTCGTAATTTTACCCGGACTTTTTATCTAGTTGGGTTCGTAATTTTACCCGGAGTTTTAGTTGGGTTCGTATTTTTTACCCGGAGTTTTAGTTGGATTCGTATTTTTTACAAGTTTAGTTGGGTTCGTATTTTTACCCGGAGTTTTAGTTGGATTCGTATTTTTTACCCGGAGTTTTAGTTGGGTTCATATTTTTTACCGGACTTTTTAGTTGGGTTCGTATTTTTTACCCGGAGTTTTAGTTGGGTTCGTATTTTTTACCCGGAGTTTTAGTTGGGTTCGTATTTTTACCCGGAGTTTTAGTTGGGTTCGTATTTTTACACGGAGTTTTAGTTGGGTTCGTAATTTTATCTGGAGTTTTAGTTGGGTTCGTATTTTTTATCCGGACTTTTTAGTTCGGTTAGTATTTTGCCCGGAGTTTTAGTTGGGTTCGTATTTTTTTACCCGGAGTTTAGTTGGGTTCTAAATGTTACCCGGACTTTTTTGTTTGGTTCGTATTTTTTACCCGGAGTTTTAGTTGGGTTCGTAATTTTACCCGGACTTTTTAGTTGGGTTCGTAATTTTACCCGGAGTTTTAGTTGGGTTCGTAATTTTACCCGGAGTTTTAGTTAGGTTCGTATTTTTTATCCGGACTTTTTAGTTGGGTTCGTATTTTTTACCCGGAGTTTTAGTTGGGTTCGTAATTTTACCCGGACTTTTTAGTTGGGTTCGTATTTTTACCCGGACTTTTAGTTGGGTTCGTAATTTTACCCGGAGTTTTAGTTGGGTTCGTAATTTTACCCGGAGTTTTAGTTGGATTCGTATTTTTTACAAGGAGTTTTAGTTGGGTTCGTATTTTTACCCGGAGTTTTAGTTGTGTTGGTAATTTTACCCGGAGTTTTAGTTGGGTTCATATTTTTTACCCGGACATTTAGTTGGGTTCGTAATTTTACCCGGAGTTTTAGTTGGATTCGTATTTTTTACAAGGAGTTTTAGTTGGGTTCGTATTTTTACCCGGAGTCTTAAGTTAGGTTCGTATTTTTTATCCGGACTTTTTAGTTGGGTTCGTATTTTTTACCCGGAGCTTTAGTTGGGTTCGTAATTTTACCTGGACTTTTTAGTTGGGTTCGTATTTTTTACCCGGACTTTTTAGTTGGGTTCGTAATTTTACCCGGAGTCTTAAGTTAGGTTCGTATTTTTTATCCGGACTTTTAGTTGGGTTCGTATTTTTTACCCGGAGCTTTAGTTGGGTTCGTAATTTTACCTGGACTTTTTAGTTGGGTTCGTATTTTTTACCCGGACTTTTAGTTGGGTTCGTAATTTTACCCGGAGTTTTAGTTGGGTTCGTAATTTTACCCGGAGTTTTAGTTGGGTTCGTAATTTTACCAGGAGTCTTGAGTTACCCGGACTTTTTAGTTGGGTTCGTATTTTTACCCGAACTTTTAGTTGGGTTCGTAATTTTACCCGGAGTTTTAGTTGGGTTCGTAATTTTACCCGGACTTTTACTTGGGTTCGTAATTTTACCCGGAGTTTTACTTGGGTTCGTAATTTTACCCGGAGTTTTAGTTGGGTTCGTAATTTTACCCGGAGTTTTAGTTGGGTTCGTAATTTTACCCGGACTTTTTAGTTGGGTTCGTATTTTTTATCCGGACTTTTAGTTGGGTTCGTAATTTTACCCGGAGTTTTAGTTGGGTTCGTAATTTTACCCGGAGTTTTAGTTGAGTTCGTAATTTTACCCGGAGTTTTAGTTGGGTTCGTAATTTTACCCGGACTTTTTAGTTGGGTTCGTAATTTTACCCGGACTTTTTAGTTGGGTTCGTAATTTTACCCGGAGTCTTAAGTTAGGTTCGTATTTCTTATCCGGACTTTTTAGTTGGGTTCGTATTTTTTACCCGGAGATTTAGTTGGGTTCGTAATTTTACCCGGAGTTTTAGTTGGGTTCGTAATTTTACCCGGACTTTTTAGTTGGGTTCGTATTTTTTACCCGGACTTTTAGTTGGGTTCGTAATTTTACCCGGAGTTTTAGTTGGGTTCGTAATTTTACCCGGAGTTTTAATTGGGTTCGTAATTTTACCCGGACTTTTTAGTTGGGTTCGTAATTTTACCGGACTTTTTAGTTGGGTTCGTAATTTTACCCGGACTTTTAGTTGGGTTCGTAATTTTACCCTGAGTTTTAGTTGGGTTCGTAATTTTACCCGGAGTTTTAGTTGCGTTCGTAATTTTACCCGGAGTTGTACTTGGGTTCGTAATTTTACCCGGAGTTTTACTTGGGTTCGTAATTTTACCCGGAGTGTTAGTTGGGTTCGTAATTTTACCCGGAGTTTTAGTTGGGTTCGTAATTTTACCCGGACTTTTTAGTTGGGTTCGTATTTTTTACCCGGACTTTTAGTTGGGTTCGTAATTTTACCCGGAGTTTTAGTTGGGTTCGTAATTTTACCCGGAGTTTTAGTTGAGTTCGTAATTTTACCCGGAGTTTTAGTTGGGTTCGTAATTTTACCCGGACTTTTTAGTTGGGTTCGTAATTTTACCCGGACTTTTTAGTTGGGTTCGTAATTTTACCCGGAGTCTTAAGTTAGGTTCGTATTTTTTATCCGGACGTTTAGTTGGGTTCGTATTTTTTACCCGGAGTTTTAGTTGGGTTCGTAATTTTACCCGGACTTTTTAGTTGGGTTCGTATTTTTTACCCGGACTTTTAGTTGGGTTCGTAATTTTACCCGGAGTTTTAGTTGGGTTCGTAATTTTACCCGGAGTTTTAGTTGGATTCGTATTTTTTACAAGGAGTTTTAGTTGGGTTCGTATTTTTACCCGGAGTTTTAGTTGTGTTGGTAATTTTGCCCGGAGTTTTAGTTGGGTTCATATTTTTTACCCGGACATTTAGTTGGGTTCGTAATTTTACCCGGAGTTTTAGTTGGATCGTATTTTTTACAAGGAGTTTTAGTTGGGTTCGTATTTTTACCCGGAGTTTTAGTTGTGTTGGTAATTTTACCCGGAGTTTTAGTTGGGTTCATATTTTTTACCGGACTTTTTAGTTGGGTTCGTATTTTTACCCGGAGTTTTAGTTGGGTTCGTATTTTTACCCGGAGTTTTAGTTGGGTTCGTATTTTTACCCGGAGTTTTAGTTGTGTTGGTAATTTTACCCGGAGTTTTAGTTGGGTTCGTAATTTTACCCGGAGTTTTAGTTGGGTTCGTAATTTTACCCGGAGTTTTAGTTGGATTCGTATTTTTTACAAGGAGTTTTAGTTGGGTTCGTATTTTTACCCGGAGTTTTAGTTGTGTTGGTAATTTTACCCGGAGTTTTAGTTGGGTTCATAATTTTTACCCGGACTTTTAGTTGGGTTCGTAATTTTACCCGGAGTTTTAGTTGGATTCGTATTTTTTACAAGGAGTTTTAGTTGGGTTCGTATTTTTACCCGGAGTTTTAGTTGTGTTGGTAATTTTACCCGGAGTTTTAGTTGGGTTCATATTTTTTACCGGACTTTTTAGTTGGGTACGTATTTTTACCCGGAGTTTTAGTTGTGTTGGCAATTTTACCCGGAGTTTTAGTTGGGTTCATATTTTTTACCGGACTTTTTAGTTGGGTTCGTATTTTTTACCCGGAGTTTTAGTTGGGTTCGTATTTTTACCCGGAGTTTTTGTTGGGTTCGTATTTTTACCCGGAGTTTTAGTTGGGTTCGTAATTTTATCCGGAGTTTTGGTTGGGTTCGTATTTTTTACCCGGACTTTTTAGTTGGGTTAGTATTTTGCCCGGAGTTTTAGTTGGGTTCGCATTTTTTTACCCGGAGTTTTAGTTGGGTTCTAAATGTTACCCGGACTTTTTTGTTTGGTTCGTATTTTTTACAAGGAGTTTTAGTTGGGTTCGTAATTTTACCCGGACTTTTTAGTTGGGTTCGTAATTTTACCCGGAGTTTTAGTTGGGTTCGTAATTTTACCCGGAGTTTTAGTTGGGTTCGTAATTTTACCCGGAGTTTTAGTTGGGTTCGTAATTTTACCCGGAGTTTTAGTTGGGTTCGTAATTTTACCCGGACTTTTTAGTTGGGTTCGTATTTTTTACCCGGACTTTTAGTTGGGTTCGTAATTTTACCCGGAGTTTTAGTTAGGTTCGTAATTTTACCCGGAGTTTTAGTTGAGTTCGTAATTTTACCCGGAGTTTTAGTTGGGTTCGTAATTTTACCCGGAGTTTTTATTTGGGTTCGTAATTTTACCCGGACTTTTTAGTTGGGTTCGTAATTTTACCCGGAGTTTTAGTTGGGTTCGTAATTTTACCCGGAGTTTTACTTGGGTTCGTAATTTTACACGGAGTTTTAGTTGAGTTCGTAATTTTACCCGGAGTTTTAGTTGGGTTCGTAATTTTACCCGGACTTTTTAGTTGGGTTCGTAATTTTACCCGGAGTTTTAGTTGGGTTCGTAATTTTACCCGGAGTTTTAGTTGGGTTCGTATTTTTTACCCGGACTTTTAGTTGGGTTCATAATTTTACCCGGAGCTTTAGTTGGGTTCGTAATTTTACCCGGACTTTTTAGTTGGGTTCGTATTTTTTACCCGGACTTTTAGTTGGGTTCGTAATTTTACCCGGAGTTTTAGTTGGGTTCGTAATTTTACCCGGAGTTTTAGTTGGGTTCGTAATTTTACCCGGAGTCTTGAGTTACCCGGACTTTTTAGTTGGGTTCGTATTTTTACCCGGACTTTTAGTTGGGTTCGTAATTTTACCCGGAGTTTTAGTTGGGTTCGTAATTTTACCCGGAGTTTTACTTGGGTTCGTAATTTTACCCGGAGTTTTACTTGGGTTCGTAATTTTACCCGGAGTTTTAGTTGGGTTCGTAATTTTACCCGGAGTTTTAGTTGGGTTCGTAATTTTACCCGGACTTTTTAGTTGGGTTCGTATTTTTTACCCGGACTTTTAGTTGGGTTCGTAATTTTGCCCGGAGTTTTAGTTGGGTTCGTAATTTTACCCGGAGTTTTAGTTGAGTTCGTAATTTTACCCGGAGTTTTAGTTGGGTTCGTAATTTTACCCGGACTTTTTAGTTGGGTTCGTAATTTTACCCGGACTTTTTAGTTGGGTTCGTAATTTTACCCGGAGGCTTAAGTTAGGTTCGTATTTTTTATCCGGACTTTTTAGTTGGGTTCGTATTTTTTACCCGGAGTTTTAGTTGGGTTCGTAATTTTACCCGGAGTTTTAGTTGGGTTCGTAATTTTACCCGGACTTTTTAGTTGGGTTCGTATTTTTTACCCGGACTTTTAGTTGGGTTCGTAATTTTTACCCGGAGTTTTAGTTGGGTTCGTAATTTTACCCGGAATTTTAGTTGGGTTCGTAATTTTACCCGGATTTTTTAGTTGGGTTCGTAATTTTACCCGGACTTTTTAGTTGGGTTCGTAATTTTACCCGGACTTTTAGTTGGGTTCGTAATTTTACCCTGAGTTTTAGTTGGGTTCGTAATTTTACCCGGAGTTTTAGTTGCGTTCGTAATTTTACCCGGAGTTGTACTTGGGTTCGTAATTTTACCCGGAGTTTTACTTGGGTTCGTAATTTTACCCGGAGTTTTAGTTGGGTTCGTAATTTTACCCGGAGTTTTAGTTGGGTTCGTAATTTTACCCGGACTTTTTAGTTGGGTTCGTATTTTTTACCCGGACTTTTAGTTGGGTTCGTAATTTTACCCGGAGTTTTAGTTGGGTTCGTAATTTTACCCGGAGTCTTGAGTTACCCGGACTTTTTAGTTGGGTTCGTATTTTTACCCGGACTTTTAGTTGGGTTCGTAATTTTACCCGGAGTTTTAGTTGGGTTCGTAATTTTACCCGGAGTTTTACTTGGGTTCGTAATTTTACCTGGAGTTTTACTTGGGTTCGTAATTTTACCCGGAGTTTTAGTTGGGTTCGTAATTTTACCCGGAGTTTTAGTTGGGTTCGTAATTTTACCCGGACTTTTTAGTTGGGTTCGTATTTTTTACCCGGACTTTTAGCTGGGTTCGTAATTTTACCCGGAGTTTTAGTTGGGTTCGTAATTTTACCCGGAATTTTAGTTGAGTTCGTAATTTTATCCGGAGTTTTAGTTGGGTTCGTAATTTTACCCGGACTTTTTAGTTGGGTTCGTAATTTTACCCGGACTTTTTAGTTGGGTTCGTAATTTTACCCGGAGTCTTAAGTTAGGTTCGTATTTTTTATCCGGACTTTTTAGTTGGGTTCGTATTTTTTACCCGGAGTTTTAGTTGGGTTCGTAATTTTACCCGGAGTTTTAGTTGGGTTCGTAATTTTACCCGGACTTTTTAGTTGGGTTCGTATTTTTTACCCGGACTTTTAGTTGGGTTCGTAATTTTACCCGGAGTTTTAGTTGGGTTCGTAATTTTACCCGGAGTTTTAGTTGGGTTCGTAATTTTACCCGGACTTTTTAGTTGGGTTCGTAATTTTACCCGGACTTTTTAGTTGGGTTCGTAATTTTACCCGGACTTTTAGTTGGGTTCGTAATTTTACCCTGAGTTTTAGTTGGGTTCGTAATTTTACCCGGAGTTTTAGTTGCGTTCGTAATTTTACCCGGAGTTGTACTTGGGTTCGTAATTTTACCCGGAGTTTTACTTGGGTTCGTAATTTTACCCGGAGTGTTAGTTGGGTTCGTAATTTTACCCGGAGTTTTAGTTGGGTTCGTAATTTTACCCGGACTTTTTAGTTGGGTTCGTATTTTTTACCCGGACTTTTAGTTGGGTTCGTAATTTTACCCGGAGTTTTATTTGGGTTCGTAATTTTACCCGGAGTTTTAGTTGAGTTCGTAATTTTACCCGGAGTTTTAGTTGGGTTCGTAATTTTACCCGGACTTTTTAGTTGGGTTCGTAATTTTACCCGGACTTTTTAGTTGGGTTCGTAATTTTACCCGGAGTCTTAAGTTAGGTTCGTATTTTTTATCCGGACTTTTTAGTTGGGTTCGTATTTTTTACCCGGAGTTTTAGTTGGGTTCGTAATTTTACCCGGACTTTTTAGTTGGGTTCGTATTTTTTACCCGGACTTTTAGTTGGGTTCGTAATTTTACCCGGAGTTTTAGTTGGGTTCGTATTTTTTACCCGGAGTTTTAGTTGGATTCGTATTTTTTACAAGTTTTAGTTGGGTTCGTATTTTTACCCGGAGTTTTAGTTGGATTCGTATTTTTTACCCGGAGTTTTAGTTGGGTTCATATTTTTTACCGGACTTTTTAGTTGGGTTCGTATTTTTTACCCGGAGTTTTAGTTGGGTTCGTATTTTTTACCCGGAGTTTTAGTTGGGTTCGTATTTTTACCCGGAGTTTTAGTTGGGTTCGTATTTTTACACGGAGTTTTAGTTGGGTTCGTAATTTTATCTGGAGTTTTAGTTGGGTTCGTATTTTTTATCCGGACTTTTTAGTTCGGTTAGTATTTTGCCCGGAGTTTTAGTTGGGTTCGTATTTTTTTACCCGGAGTTTTAGTTGGGTTCTAAATGTTACCCGGACTTTTTTGTTTGGTTCGTATTTTTTACCCGGAGTTTTAGTTGGGTTCGTAATTTTACCCGGACTTTTTAGTTGGGTTCGTAATTTTACCCGGAGTTTTAGTTGGGTTCGTAATTTTACCCGGAGTTTTAGTTGGGTTCGTAATTTTACCCGGAGTTTTAGTTGGGTTCGTAATTTTACCCGGAGTTTTAGTTGGGTTCGTAATTTTACCCGGACTTTTTAGTTGGGTTCGTATTTTTTTACCCGGACTTTTAGTTGGGTTCGTAATTTTACCCGGAGTTTTAGTTGGGTTCGTAATTTTACCCGGAGTTTTACTTGGGTTCGTAATTTTACCCGGGGTTTTAGTTGGGTTCGTAATTTTACCCGGAGTTTTACTTGGGTTCGTAATTTTACCCGGAGTTTTAGTTGAGTTCGTAATTTTACCCGGAGTTTTAGTTGGGTTCGTAATTTTACCCGGACTTTTTAGTTGGGTTCGTAATTTTACCCGGAGTTTTAGTTGGGTTCGTAATTTTACCCGGAGTTTTAGTTGGGTTCGTATTTTTTACCCGGACTTTTAGTTGGGTTCATAATTTTACCCGGAGCTTTAGTTGGGTTCGTAATTTTACCTGGACTTTTTAGTTGGGTTCGTATTTTTTACCCGGACTTTTAGTTGGGTTCGTAATTTTACCCGGAGTTTTAGTTGGGTTCGTAATTTTACCCGGAGTCTTGAGTTACCCGGACTTTTTAGTTGGGTTCGTATTTTTACCCGGACTTTTAGTTGGGTTCGTAATTTTACCTGGAGTTTTAGTTGGGTTCGTAATTTTACCCGGAGTTTTACTTGGGTTCGTAATTTTACCTGGAGTTTTACTTGGGTTCGTAATTTTACCCGGAGTTTTAGTTGGGTTCGTAATTTTACCCGGAGTTTTAGTTGGGTTCGTAATTTTACCCGGACTTTTTAGTTGGGTTCGTATTTTTTTACCCGGACTTTTAGCTGGGTTCGTAATTTTACCCGGAGTTTTAGTTGGGTTCGTAATTTTACCCGGAATTTTAGTTGAGTTCGTAATTTTATCCGGAGTTTTAGTTGGGTTCGTAATTTTACCCGGACTTTTTAGTTGGGTTCGTAATTTTACCCGGACTTTTTAGTTGGGTTCGTAATTTTACCCGGAGTCTTAAGTTAGGTTCGTATTTTTTATCCGGACTTTTTAGTTGGGTTCGTATTTTTTACCCGGAGTTTTAGTTGGGTTCGTAATTTTACCCGGAGTTTTAGTTGGGTTCGTAATTTTACCCGGACTTTTTAGTTGGGTTCGTATTTTTTACCCGGACTTTTAGTTGGGTTCGTAATTTTACCCGGAGTTTTAGTTGGGTTCGTAATTTTACCCGGAGTTTTAGTTGGGTTCGTAATTTTACCCGGACTTTTTAGTTGGGTTCGTAATTTTACCCGGACTTTTTAGTTGGGTTCGTAATTTTACCCGGACTTTTAGTTGGGTTCGTAATTTTACCCTGAGTTTTAGTTGGGTTCGTAATTTTACCCGGAGTTTTAGTTGCGTTCGTAATTTTACCCGGAGTTGTACTTGGGTTCGTAATTTTACCCGGAGTTTTACTTGGGTTCGTAATTTTACCCGGAGTGTTAGTTGGGTTCGTAATTTTACCCGGAGTTTTAGTTGGGTTCGTAATTTTACCCGGACTTTTTAGTTGGGTTCGTATTTTTTACCCGGACTTTTAGTTGGGTTCGTAATTTTACCCGGAGTTTTATTTGGGTTCGTAATTTTACCCGGAGTTTTAGTTGAGTTCGTAATTTTACCCGGAGTTTTAGTTGGGTTCGTAATTTTACCCGGACTTTTTAGTTGGGTTCGTAATTTTACCCGGACTTTTTAGTTGGGTTCGTAATTTTACCCGGAGTCTTAAGTTAGGTTCGTATTTTTTATCCGGACTTTTTAGTTGGGTTCGTATTTTTTACCCGGAGTTTTAGTTGGGTTCGTAATTTTACCCGGACTTTTTAGTTGGGTTCGTATTTTTTACCCGGACTTTTAGTTGGGTTCGTAATTTTACCCGGAGTTTTAGTTGGGTTCGTATTTTTTACCCGGAGTTTTAGTTGGATTCGTATTTTTTACAAGTTTTAGTTGGGTTCGTATTTTTACCCGGAGTTTTAGTTGGATTCGTATTTTTTACCCGGAGTTTTAGTTGGGTTCATATTTTTTACCGGACTTTTTAGTTGGGTTCGTATTTTTTACCCGGAGTTTTAGTTGGGTTCGTATTTTTTACCCGGAGTTTTAGTTGGGTTCGTATTTTTACCCGGAGTTTTAGTTGGGTTCGTATTTTTACACGGAGTTTTAGTTGGGTTCGTAATTTTATCTGGAGTTTTAGTTGGGTTCGTATTTTTTATCCGGACTTTTTAGTTCGGTTAGTATTTTGCCCGGAGTTTTAGTTGGGTTCGTATTTTTTTACCCGGAGTTTTAGTTGGGTTCTAAATGTTACCCGGACTTTTTTGTTTGGTTCGTATTTTTTACCCGGAGTTTTAGTTGGGTTCGTAATTTTACCCGGACTTTTTAGTTGGGTTCGTAATTTTACCCGGAGTTTTAGTTGGGTTCGTAATTTTACCCGGAGTTTTAGTTGGGTGCGTAATTTTACCCGGAGTTTTAGTTGGGTTCGTAATTTTACCCGGAGTTTTAGTTGGGTTCGTAATTTTACCCGGACTTTTTAGTTGGGTTCGTATTTTTTTACCCGGACTTTTAGTTGGGTTCGTAATTTTACCCGGAGTTTTAGATGGGTTCGTAATTTTACCCGGAGTTTTACTTGGGTTCGTAATTTTACCCGGGGTTTTAGTTGGGTTCGTCATTTTACCCGGAGTTTTACTTGGGTTCGTAATTTTACCCGGAGTTTTAGTTGAGTTCGTAATTTTACCCGGAGTTTTAGTTGGGTTCGTAATTTTACCCGGACTTTTTAGTTGGGTTCGTAATTTTACCCGGAGTTTTAGTTGGGTTCGTAATTTTACCCGGAGTTTTAGTTGGGTTCGTATTTTTTACCCGGACTTTTAGTTGGGTTCATAATTTTACCCGGAGCTTTAGTTGGGTTCGTAATTTTACCTGGACTTTTTAGTTGGGTTCGTATTTTTTACCCGGACTTTTAGTTGGGTTCGTAATTTTACCCGGAGTTTTAGTTGGGTTCGTAATTTTACCCGGAGTTTTAGTTGGGTTCGTAATTTTACCCGGAGTCTTGAGTTACCCGGACTTTTTAGTTGGGTTCGTATTTTTACCCGGACTTTTAGTTGGGTTCGTAATTTTACCCGGAGTTTTAGTTGGGTTCGTAATTTTACCCGGAGTTTTACTTGGGTTCGTAATTTTACCCGGAGTTTTACTTGGGTTCGTAATTTTACCGGGAGTTTTAGTTGGGTTCGTAATTTTACCCGGAGTTTTAGTTGGGTTCGTAATTTTACCCGGACTTTTTAGTTGGGTTCGTATTTTTTACCCGGACTTTTAGTTGGGTTCGTAATTTTGCCCGGAGTTTTAGTTGGGTTCGTAATTTTACCCGGAGTTTTAGTTGAGTTCGTAATTTTACCCGGAGTTTTAGTTGGGTTCGTAATTTTACCCGGAGTTTTAGTTGGATTCGTATTTTTTACCCGGAGTTTTAGTTGGGTTCATATTTTTTACCGGACTTTTTAGTTGGGTTCGTATTTTTTACCCGGAGTTTTAGTTGGGTTCGTATTTTTTACCCGGAGTTTTAGTTGGGTTCGTATTTTTACCCGGAGTTTTAGTTGGGTTCGTATTTTTACACGGAGTTTTAGTTGGGTTCGTAATTTTATCTGGAGTTTTAGTTGGGTTCGTATTTTTTATCCGGACTTTTTAGTTCGGTTAGTATTTTGCCCGGAGTTTTAGTTGGGTTCGTATTTTTTTACCCGGAGTTTTAGTTGGGTTCTAAATGTTACCCGGACTTTTTTGTTTGGTTCGTATTTTTTACCCGGAGTTTTAGTTGGGTTCGTAATTTTACCCGGACTTTTTAGTTGGGTTCGTAATTTTACCCGGAGTTTTAGTTGGGTTCGTAATTTTACCCGGAGTTTTAGTTGGGTTCGTAATTTTACCCGGAGTTTTAGTTGGGTTCGTAATTTTACCCGGAGTTTTAGTTGGGTTCGTAATTTTACCCGGACTTTTTAGTTGGGTTCGTATTTTTTTACCCGGACTTTTAGTTGGGTTCGTAATTTTACCCGGACTTTTAGTTGGGTTCGTAATTTTACCCGGAGTTTTACTTGGGTTCGTAATTTTACCCGGGGTTTTAGTTGGGTTCGTAATTTTACCCGGAGTTTTACTTGGGTTCGTAATTTTACCCGGAGTTTTAGTTGAGTTCGTAATTTTACCCGGAGTTTTAGTTGGGTTCGTAATTTTACCCGGACTTTTTAGTTGGGTTCGTAATTTTACCCGGAGTTTTAGTTGGGTTCGTAATTTTACCCGGAGTTTTAGTTGGGTTCGTATTTTTTACCCGGACTTTTAGTTGGGTTCATAATTTTACCCGGAGCTTTAGTTGGGTTCGTAATTTTACCTGGACTTTTTAGTTGGGTTCGTATTTTTTACCCGGACTTTTAGTTGGGTTCGTAATTTTACCCGGAGTTTTAGTTGGGTTCGTAATTTTACCCGGAGTTTTAGTTGGGTTCGTAATTTTACCCGGAGTCTTGAGTTACCCGGACTTTTTAGTTGGGTTCGTATTTTTACCCGGACTTTTAGTTGGGTTCGTAATTTTACCCGGAGTTTTAGTTGGGTTCGTAATTTTACCCGGAGTTTTACTTGGGTTCGTAATTTTACCCGGAGTTTTACTTGGGTTCGTAATTTTACCGGGAGTTTTAGTTGGGTTCGTAATTTTACCCGGAGTTTTAGTTGGGTTCGTAATTTTACCCGGACTTTTTAGTTGGGTTCGTATTTTTTACCCGGACTTTTAGTTGGGTTCGTAATTTTGCCCGGAGTTTTAGTTGGGTTCGTAATTTTACCCGGAGTTTTAGTTGAGTTCGTAATTTTACCCGGAGTTTTAGTTGGGTTCGTAATTTTACCCGGAGTCTTAAGTTAGGTTCGTATTTTTTATCCGGACTTTTTAGTTGGGTTCGTATTTTTTACCCGGAGTTTTAGTTGGGTTCGTAATTTTACCCGGAGTTTTAGTTGGGTTCGTAATTTTACCCGGACTTTTTAGTTGGGTTCGTATTTTATACCCGGAGTTTTAGTTGGGTTCGTAATTTTACCCGGAGTTTTAGTTGGGTTCGTAATTTTACCCGGAGTTTTAGTTGAGTTCGTAATTTTACCCGGAGTTTTAGTTGGGTTCGTAATTTTACCCGGAGTCTTAAGTTAGGTTCGTATTTTTTATCCGGACTTTTTAGTTGGGTTCGTATTTTTTACCCGGAGTTTTAGTTGGGTTCGTAATTTTACCCGGAATTTTAGTTGGGTTCGTAATTTTACCCGGACTTTTTAGTTGGGTTCGTATTTTTTACCCGGAGTTTTAGTTGGGTTCGTAATTTTACCCGGAGTTTTAGTTAGGTACGTAATTTTACCCGGACTTTTTAGTTGGGTTCGTATTTTTTACCCGGAGTTTTAGTTGGGTTCGTACTTTTACCCGGAGTTTTAGTTGGGTTCGTAATTTTACCCGGACTTTTTAGTTGGGTTCGTAATTTTACCCGGACTTTTTAGTTGGGTTCGTAATTTTACCCGGAGTCTTAAGTTAGGTTCGTATTTTTTATCCGGACTTTTTAGTTGGGTTCGTATTTTTTACCCGGAGTTTTAGTTGGGTTCGTAATTTTACCCGGAGTTTTAGTTGGGTTCGTAATTTTACCCGGACTTTTTAGTTGGGTTCGTATTTTTTACACGGACTTTTAGTTGGGTTCGTAATTTTTACCCGGAGTTTTAGTTGGGTTCGTAATTTTACCCGGAGTTTTAGTTGGGTTCGTAATTTTACCCGGACTTTTTAGTTGGGTTCGTAATTTTACCCGGACTTTTTAGTTGGGTTCGTAATTTTACCCGGACTTTTAGTTGGGTTCGTAATTTTACCCTGAGTTTTAGTTGGGTTCGTAATTTTACCCGGAGTTTTAGTTGCGTTCGTAATTTTACCCGGAGTTGTACTTGGGTTCGTAATTTTACCCGGAGTTTTACTTGGTTACGTAATTTTACCCGGAGTTTTAGTTGGGTTCGTAATTTTACCCGGAGTTTTAGTTGGGTTCGTAATTTTACCCGGACTTTTAGTTGGGTTCGTAATTTTACCCGGAGTTTTAGTTGGGTTCGTAATTTTACCCGGAGTTTTAGTTGACTTCGTAATTTTACCCGGAGTTTTAGTTGGGTTCGTAATTTTACCCGGACTTTTTAGTTGGGTTCGTAATTTTACCCGGACTTTTTAGTTGGGTTCGTAATTTTACCCGGAGTCTTAAGTTAGGCTCGTATTTTTTATCCGGACTTTTTAGTTGGGTTCGTATTTTTTACCCGGAGTTTTAGTTGGGTTCGTAATTTTACCCGGACTTTTTAGTTGGGTTCGTATTTTTTACCCGGACTTTTAGTTGGGTTCGTAATTTTACCCGGAGTTTTAGTTGGGTTCGTATCTTTTACCCGGAGTTTTAGTTGGATTCGTATTTTTTACAAGGAGTTTTAGTTGGGTTCGTATTTTTACCCGGAGTTTTAGATGTGTTGGTAATTTTACCCGGAGTTTTAGTTGGGTTCATATTTTTTACCGGACTTTTTAGTTGGGTTCGTATTTTTTACCCGGAGTTTTAGTTGGGTTCGTATTTTTTACCCGGAGTTTTAGTTGAGTTCGTATTTTTACCCGGAGTTTTAGTTGGGTTCGTATTTTTACCCGGAGTTTTAGTTGGGTTCGTAATTTTATCCGGAGTTTTAGTTGGGTTCGTATTTTTTACCCGGACTTTTTAGTTGGGTTAGTATTTTGCCCGGAGTTTTAGTTGGGTTCGTATTTTTTTACCCGGAGTTTTAGTTGGGTTCTAAATGTTACCCGGACTTTTTTGTTTGGTTGGTATTTTTTACCCGGAGTTTTAGTTGGGTTCGTAATTTTACCCGGACTTTTTAGTTGGGTTCGTAATTTTACCCGGAGTTTTAGTTGGGTTCGTAATTTTACCCGGAGTTTTAGTTGGGTTCGTAATTTTACCCGGAGTTTTAGTTGGGTTCGAAATTTTACCCGGAGTTTTAGTTGGGTTCGTAATTTTACCCGGACTTTTTAGTTGGGTTCGTATTTTTTACCCGGACTTTTAGTTGGGTTCGTAATTTTACCCGGAGTTTTAGTTGGGTTCGTAATTTTACCCGGAGTTTTAGTTGAGTTCGTAATTTTACCCGGAGTTTTAGTTGGGTTCGTAATTTTACCCGGACTTTTTATTTGGGTTCGTAATTTTACCCGGACTTTTTAGTTGGGTTCGTAATTTTACCCGGAGTTTTAGTTGGGTTCGTAATTTTACCCGGAGTTTTACTTGGGTTCGTAATTTTACCCGGACTTTTTAGTTGGGTTCGTATTTTTTACCCGGACTTTTAGTTGGGTTCGTAATTTTACCCGGAGTTTTAGTTGGGTTCGTAATTTTACCCGGAGTTTTAGTTGGGTTCGTAATTTTACCCGGAGTTTTAGTTGGGTTCGTATTTTTTACCCGGACTTTTTAGTTGGGGTTAGTATTTTTACCCGGAGTTTTAGTTGGGTTCGTATTTTTACCCGGAGTTTTAGCTGGGTTCGTAATTTTACCCGGAGTTTTAGTTGGGTTCGTATTTTTTACCCGGACATTTTAGTTGGGTTAGCATTTTTTACCCGGAGTTTTAGTTGGGTTCGTACTTTTTACCCGGAGTTTTAGTTGGGTTCGTATTTTTACCCGGAGTTTTAGTTGGGTTCGTAATTTTATCCGGAGTTTTAGTTGTGTTCGTATTTTTTACCCGGACTTTTTACTTGGGTTAGTATTTTGCCCGGAGTTTTAATTGGGTTCGTATTTTTTTACCCGGAGTTTTAGTTGGGTTCTAAATGTTACCCGGACTTTTTTGTTTGGTTCGTATTTTTTACCCGGAGTTTTAGTTGGGTTCGTAATTTTACCCGGACTTTTTAGTTGGGTTCGTATTTTTTACCCGGACTTTTAGTTGGGTTCGTAATTTTTACCCGGAGTTTTAGTTGGGTTCGTATTTTTACCCGGACTTTTAGTTGGGTTCGTAATTTTACCCGGAGTTTTAGTTGGGTTCGTAATTTTACCCGGAGTTTTACTTGGGTTCGTAATTTTACCCGGAGTTTTACTTGGGTTCGTAATTTTACCGGGAGTTTTAGTTGGGTTCGTAATTTTACCCGGAGTTTTAGTTGGGTTCGTAATTTTACCCGGACTTTTTAGTTGGGTTCGTATTTTTTACCCGGACTTTTAGTTGGGTTCGTAATTTTGCCCGGAGTTTTAGTTGGGTTCGTAATTTTACCCGGAGTTTTAGTTGAGTTCGTAATTTTACCCGGAGTTTTAGTTGGGTTCGTAATTTTACCCGGAGTCTTAAGTTAGGTTCGTATTTTTTATCCGGACTTTTTAGTTGGGTTCGTATTTTTTACCCGGAGTTTTAGTTGGGTTCGTAATTTTACCCGGAGTTTTAGTTGGGTTCGTAATTTTACCCGGACTTTTTAGTTGGGTTCGTATTTTATACCCGGAGTTTTAGTTGGGTTCGTAATTTTACCCGGAGTTTTAGTTGGGTTCGTAATTTTACCCGGAGTTTTAGTTGAGTTCGTAATTTTACCCGGAGTTTTAGTTGGGTTCGTAATTTTACCCGGAGTCTTAAGTTAGGTTCGTATTTTTTATCCGGACTTTTTAGTTGGGTTCGTATTTTTTACCCGGAGTTTTAGTTGGGTTCGTAATTTTACCCGGAATTTTAGTTGGGTTCGTAATTTTACCCGGACTTTTTAGTTGGGTTCGTATTTTTTACCCGGAGTTTTAGTTGGGTTCGTAATTTTACCCGGAGTTTTAGTTAGGTACGTAATTTTACCCGGACTTTTTAGTTGGGTTCGTATTTTTTACCCGGAGTTTTAGTTGGGTTCGTACTTTTACCCGGAGTTTTAGTTGGGTTCGTAATTTTACCCGGACTTTTTAGTTGGGTTCGTAATTTTACCCGGACTTTTTAGTTGGGTTCGTAATTTTACCCGGAGTCTTAAGTTAGGTTCGTATTTTTTATCCGGACTTTTTAGTTGGGTTCGTATTTTTTACCCGGAGTTTTAGTTGGGTTCGTAATTTTACCCGGAGTTTTAGTTGGGTTCGTAATTTTACCCGGACTTTTTAGTTGGGTTCGTATTTTTTACACGGACTTTTAGTTGGGTTCGTAATTTTTACCCGGAGTTTTAGTTGGGTTCGTAATTTTACCCGGAGTTTTAGTTGGGTTCGTAATTTTACCCGGACTTTTTAGTTGGGTTCGTAATTTTACCCGGACTTTTTAGTTGGGTTCGTAATTTTACCCGGACTTTTAGTTGGGTTCGTAATTTTACCCTGAGTTTTAGTTGGGTTCGTAATTTTACCCGGAGTTTTAGTTGCGTTCGTAATTTTACCCGGAATTGTACTTGGGTTCGTAATTTTACCCGGAGTTTTACTTGGTTACGTAATTTTACCCGGAGTTTTAGTTGGGTTCGTAATTTTACCCGGAGTTTTAGTTGGGTTCGTAATTTTACCCGGACTTTTAGTTGGGTTCGTAATTTTACCCGGAGTTTTAGTTGGGTTCGTAATTTTACCCGGAGTTTTAGTTGACTTCGTAATTTTACCCGGAGTTTTAGTTGGGTTCGTAATTTTACCCGGACTTTTTAGTTGGGTTCGTAATTTTACCCGGACTTTTTAGTTGGGTTCGTAATTTTACCCGGAGTCTTAAGTTAGGCTCGTATTTTTTATCCGGACTTTTTAGTTGGGTTCGTATTTTTTACCCGGAGTTTTAGTTGGGTTCGTAATTTTACCCGGACTTTTTAGTTGGGTTCGTATTTTTTACCCGGACTTTTAGTTGGGTTCGTAATTTTACCCGGAGTTTTAGTTGGGTTCGTATCTTTTACCCGGAGTTTTAGTTGGATTCGTATTTTTTACAAGGAGTTTTAGTTGGGTTCGTATTTTTACCCGGAGTTTTAGATGTGTTGGTAATTTTACCCGGAGTTTTAGTTGGGTTCATATTTTTTACCGGACTTTTTAGTTGGGTTCGTATTTTTTACCCGGAGTTTTAGTTGGGTTCGTATTTTTTACCCGGAGTTTTAGTTGAGTTCGTATTTTTACCCGGAGTTTTAGTTGGGTTCGTATTTTTACCCGGAGTTTTAGTTGGGTTCGTAATTTTATCCGGAGTTTTAGTTGGGTTCGTATTTTTTACCCGGACTTTTTAGTTGGGTTAGTATTTTGCCCGGAGTTTTAGTTGGGTTCGTATTTTTTTACCCGGAGTTTTAGTTGGGTTCTAAATGTTACCCGGACTTTTTTGTTTGGTTGGTATTTTTTACCCGGAGTTTTAGTTGGGTTCGTAATTTTACCCGGACTTTTTAGTTGGGTTCGTAATTTTACCCGGAGTTTTAGTTGGGTTCGTAATTTTACCCGGAGTTTTAGTTGGGTTCGTAATTTTACCCGGAGTTTTAGTTGGGTTCGAAATTTTACCCGGAGTTTTAGTTGGGTTCGTAATTTTACCCGGACTTTTTAGTTGGGTTCGTATTTTTTACCCGGACTTTTAGTTGGGTTCGTAATTTTACCCGGAGTTTTAGTTGGGTTCGTAATTTTACCCGGAGTTTTAGTTGAGTTCGTAATTTTACCCGGAGTTTTAGTTGGGTTCGTAATTTTACCCGGACTTTTTATTTGGGTTCGTAATTTTACCCGGACTTTTTAGTTGGGTTCGTAATTTTACCCGGAGTTTTAGTTGGGTTCGTAATTTTACCCGGAGTTTTACTTGGGTTCGTAATTTTACCCGGACTTTTTAGTTGGGTTCGTATTTTTTACCCGGACTTTTAGTTGGGTTCGTAATTTTACCCGGAGTTTTAGTTGGGTTCGTAATTTTACCCGGAGTTTTAGTTGGGTTCGTAATTTTACCCGGAGTTTTAGTTGGGTTCGTATTTTTTACCCGGACTTTTTAGTTGGGGTTAGTATTTTTACCCGGAGTTTTAGTTGGGTTCGTATTTTTACCCGGAGTTTTAGTTGGGTTCGTAATTTTACCCGGAGTTTTAGTTGGGTTCGTATTTTTTACCCGGACATTTTAGTTGGGTTAGCATTTTTTACCCGGAGTTTTAGTTGGGTTCGTACTTTTTACCCGGAGTTTTAGTTGGGTTCGTATTTTTACCCGGAGTTTTAGTTGGGTTCGTAATTTTATCCGGAGTTTTAGTTGGGTTCGTATTTTTTACCCGGACTTTTTACTTGGGTTAGTATTTTGCCCGGAGTTTTAATTGGGTTCGTATTTTTTTACCCGGAGTTTTAGTTGGGTTCTAAATGTTACCCGGACTTTTTTGTTTGGTTCGTATTTTTTACCCGGAGTTTTAGTTGGGTTCGTAATTTTACCCGGACTTTTTAGTTGGGTTCGTATTTTTTACCCGGACTTTTAGTTGGGTTCGTAATTTTTACCCGGAGTTTTAGTTGGGTTCGTAATTTTACCCGGAGTTTTAGTTGGGTTCGTAATTTTACCCGGACTTTTTAGTTGGGTTCGTATTTTTTACCCGGACTTTTAGTTGGGTTCGTAATTTTACCCGGACTTTTTAGTTGGGTTCGTATTTTTTACCCGGACTTTTAGTTGGGTTCGTAATTTTACCCGGAGTTTTAGTTGGGTTCGTAATTTTACCCGGAGTTTTAGTTGAGTTCGTAATTTTACCCGGAGTTTTAGTTGGGTTCGTAATTTTACCCGGACTTTTTAGTTGGGTTCGTAATTTTACCCGGACTTTTTAGTTGGGTTCGTAATTTTACCCGGAGTCTTAAGTTAGGCTCGTATTTTTTATCCGGACTTTTTAGTTGGGTTCGTATTTTTTACCCGGAGTTTTAGTTGGGTTCGTAATTTTACCCGGACTTTTTAGTTGGGTTCGTATTTTTTACCCGGACTTTTAGTTGGGTTCGTAATTTTACCCGGAGTTTTAGTTGGGTTCGTATTTTTTACCCGGAGTTTTAGTTGGATTCGTATTTTTTACAAGGAGTTTTAGTTGGGTTCGTATTTTTACCCAGAGTTTTAGATGTGTTGGTAATTTTACCCGGAGTTTTAGTTGGGTTCATATTTTTTACCGGACTTTTTAGTTGGGTTCGTATTTTTTACCCGGAGTTTTAGTTGGGTTCGTATTTTTTACCCGGAGTTTTAGTTGAGTTCGTATTTTTACCCGGAGTTTTAGTTGGGTTCGTATTTTTACCCGGAGTTTTAGTTGGGTTCGTAATTTTATCCGGAGTTTTAGTTGGGTTCGTATTTTTTACCCGGACTTTTTAGTTGGGTTAGTATTTTGCCCGGAGTTTTAGTTGGGTTCGTATTTTTTTACCCGGAGTTTTAGTTGGGTTCTAAATGTTACCCGGACTTTTTTGTTTGGTTGGTATTTTTTACCCGGAGTTTTAGTTGGGTTCGTAATTTTACCCGGACTTTTTAGTTGGGTTCGTAATTTTACCCGGAGTTTTAGTTGGGTTCGTAATTTTACCCGGAGTTTTAGTTGGGTTCGTAATTTTACCCGGAGTTTTAGTTGGGTTCGAAATTTTACCCGGAGTTTTAGTTGGGTTCGTAATTTTACCCGGACTTTTTAGTTGGGTTCGTATTTTTTGCCCGGACTTTTAGTTGGGTTCGTAATTTTACCCGGAGTTTTAGTTGGGTTCGTAATTTTACCCGGAGTTTTAGTTGAGTTCGTAATTTTACCCGGAGTTTTAGTTGGGTTCGTAATTTTACCCGGACTTTTTATTTGGGTTCGTAATTTTACCCGGACTTTTTAGTTGGGTTCGTAATTTTACCCGGAGTTTTAGTTGGGTTCGTAATTTTACCCGGAGTTTTACTTGGGTTCGTAATTTTACCCGGACTTTTTAGTTGGGTTCGTATTTTTTACCCGGACTTTTAGTTGGGTTCGTAATTTTACCCGGAGTTTTAGTTGGGTTCGTAATTTTACCCGGAGTTTTAGTTGGGTTCGTAATTTTACCCGGAGTTTTAGTTGGGTTCGTATTTTTTACCCGGACTTTTTAGTTGGGGTTAGTATTTTTACCCGGAGTTTTAGTTGGGTTCGTATTTTTACCCGGAGTTTTAGTTGGGTTCGTAATTTTACCCGGAGTTTTAGTTGGGTTCGTATTTTTTACCCGGACATTTTAGTTGGGTTAGCATTTTTTACCCGGAGTTTTAGTTGGGTTCGTACTTTTTACCCGGAGTTTTAGTTGGGTTCGTATTTTTACCCGGAGTTTTAGTTGGGTTCGTAATTTTATCCGGAGTTTTAGTTGGGTTCGTATTTTTTACCCGGACTTTTTACTTGGGTTAGTATTTTGCCCGGAGTTTTAATTGGGTTCGTATTTTTTACCCGGAGTTTTAGTTGGGTTCTAAATGTTACCCGGACTTTTTTGTTTGGTTCGTATTTTTTACCCGGAGTTTTAGTTGGGTTCGTAATTTTACCCGGACTTTTTAGTTGGGTTCGTATTTTTTACCCGGACTTTTAGTTGGGTTCGTAATTTTTACCCGGAGTTTTAGTTGGGTTCGTAATTTTACCCGGAGTTTTAGTTGGGTTCGTAATTTTACCCGGACTTTTTAGTTGGGTTCGTATTTTTTACCCGGACTTTTAGTTGGGTTCGTAATTTTTACCCGGAGTTTTAGTTGGGTTCGTAATTTTACCCGGAGTTTTAGTTGGGTTCGTAATTTTACCCGGACTTTTTAGTTGGGTTCGTAATTTTACCCGGACTTTTTAGTTGGGTTCGTAATTTTACCCGGACTTTTAGTAGGGTTCGTAATTTTACCCTGAGTTTTAGTTGGGTTCGTAATTTTACCCGGAGTTTTAGTTGCGTTCGTAATTTTACCCGGAGTTGTACTTGGGTTCGTAATTTTACCCGGAGTTTTACTTGGTTACGTAATTTTACCCGGAGTTTTAGTTGGGTTCGTAATTTTACCCGGAGTTTTAGTTGGGTTCGTAATTTTACCCGGACTTTTTAGTTGGGTTCGTATTTTTTACCCGGACTTTTAGTTGGGTTCGTAATTTTACCCGGAGTTTTAGTTGGGTTCGTAATTTTACCCGGAGTTTTAGTTGAGTTCGTAATTTTACCCGGAGTTTTAGTTGGGTTCGTAATTTTACCCGGACTTTTTAGTTGGGTTCGTAATTTTACCCGGACTTTTTAGTTGGGTTCGTAATTTTACCCGGAGTCTTAAGTTAGGCTCGTATTTTTTATCCGGACTTTTTAGTTGGGTTCGTATTTTTTACCCGGAGTTTTAGTTGGGTTCGTAATTTTACCCGGACTTTTTAGTTGGGTTCGTATTTTTTACCCGGACTTTTAGTTGGGTTCGTAATTTTACCCGGAGTTTTAGTTGGGTTCGTATTTTTTACCCGGAGTTTTAGTTGGATTCGTATTTTTTACAAGGAGTTTTAGTTGGGTTCGTATTTTTACCCGGAGTTTTAGATGTGTTGGTAATTTTACCCGGAGTTTTAGTTGGGTTCATATTTTTTACCGGACTTTTTAGTTGGGTTCGTATTTTTTACCCGGACTTTTAGTTGGGTTCGTAATTTTTACCCGGTGTTTTAGTTGGGTTCGTAATTTTACCCGGAGTTTTAGTTGGGTTCGTAATTCTACCCGGACTTTTTAGTTGGGTTCGTAATTTTACCCGGACTTTTTAGTTGGGTTCGTAATTTTACCCGGACTTTTAGTTGGGTTCGTAATTTTACCC